>OX422219.1:76135450-76500450 GCA_949130495.1 Sambucus nigra | reverse complement strand
AAGGGAGGAAGATCTGTTTATTTCTTGGAAGAACAAAAGATGAATGGAGCGGTAGGGTTTCTATCTAAGAGTCCAAGTTTTTGTAAGCAGGTTACAAATTAATACTCTCAAATTGGGTGAGGTCTCCTATATTTAAAGGTAGAAGGTTCCTACCCTTTAGGTATCTTTTATGTTGATCATATCTATAAGTTGTAGAGTTCTACTAGATTTGATGGCAATATGTGATCTTCCCAGATTCTTGCTTAGCTCCTCCTAATTTTTCTGTTAATCATGCTTATTGATTTATACTATCCACAAGTCATTCCACGTGGCGTATTCAATTATATTCCCTTTAATTGCCCCTAAGACTGGGGGTGATCTACCAAAATGGTGATTGACGTAGTCTTGCCTTTTTTATGGATGTGTGTCACCATGGGTTTTTTCAATCGTAGTTTCCTATCTTCACATGTGCCCACTCTCATAAGTGGGTTGCAATCATGATTTTTCGGATACAAAATGATTCCCACGCCTTAGTTATCGCGAACTGCCAGCAAGCTTTTCGACTAATAACTGAACGTGAGCGCATGAGTTGTGATGCCATTGGGGTAGGCTCTCGAACCAATAACTGAACGTCGATTGATTTGATTTTTGATGGTAGAATCTTATACCATATCCATTTTCGCAACTTCTCAAGGTATTTTCTATTGCTTTATCTCTAGAGTTCATTTTCACCAGAGCACTTACATTTATTTCCATTTTCATCTTTTTATTCTCTATATCTTCACAATGTATAGGCATGGGAGAAAATATGAAGTGTTTGATACAGATGGATTCGAGAAATTTCGTACCAAGTACTTAATTCCCGATAATATCTATATTAGGGCTTCACGGGAAGATGAAAATGCCTTCACTCTTGATGATGAATTTTCTGTTATGATGATATATATATATATTAGATGGGGAGTTCCCTTTACCCTCCACCCATTGCTGGTGGAAGCAGTCTGTCATTATGGAATACTTTTGATCCAAGACAATGGTAATTTCTACAGAATTGTGATGGGTACAATTACTACAAACCATATTTGTGGGACCAACCTTGCCCTCAACAAAATTTAGTATTATTAGGAGCTAAGGTGTTCTCTAGGGACTAATATATACCCTTTTCTGGTCAGGGATAAGTCCCGTAATATGGTTACATATATGCCTAGATCAGAAAAGATATAGAGAATAATATCCTTGTACTTTGGGGGTTATCGTATGGTGAGAACTATGAAGGTCTCTGGATCCCCTCAAAGACTAAAGAACCTGGTAGATCATCTATTATTTTTGACATCATATAATGATTTTTTGCTCCATTACTGATTAGTGATGCCTTACATACATATCGCTTCCTCAACATAAAGCAAAATGACTATAAAGTTAGCCAGAGAGATATTGGGCACATCTGGGAAAGGCGAACTACGATCGGTGTGAGACCCCATTGGAGGGTGACCCACATTTTGCTTGGTTACAAATTTTTCATAAGAATACCCGATAGTGCTTAGGCAGGATTGATCACAAACAAAATTTATAATTTTATATTTTTCAATTTTAAAGAGTAAAACTTTATACAAATTAACCTAATAAAACTTATGCACCAATTTTAAACCATTTTTTTTGTGAAAACGAATTTATTCCATTTTACCTTTTTAACCTAAAACATGCATCTAGGTGATAATGGATAAAATAAATATACCAACAACACAACATGCCGATGTACGAGGAAAAGAAAAAAGGGAAAACCTAGAAGGGCTCAGCCAAACAGATCATTATGATAAGGTTTTACAAAGACTAAACAATAGACTTACTCAATGACTCATATCCCTTGTAAACCTTGACGCTCTTTTATCTTAAACTTCTCCTCCACAGTGAAACGCAGGAGTCCACCCATGCAAGTGATCATAGCACGGTAATACCCCGTATTTTTATGCTTTCTAAATTTGGGGATTTATCAAATTTAATGTGAGTTATTAATTTAATATAAATCCGGAAATTAAATATTTTTAATTACTAACGTGACGAGAGTTAGTAATCATTGGAAACTTGTTGAATATTACTAATGAGTAAAGTAATATAATATTGGTACTATTAAATGTCACGAGTGAATAAAATGACAATTTTGGAAATTTAAGTCGGGACGCGCCCGTGTCGTGTCGAGACTAAATATTGATTAATATAAGTGAATAAATTATAAGTCACTCGTATGGTCGTTTTAAGTGTGCCAAAGTGTCCGGAAGGGTCGAGATAGTCAAAAAAGTGTATCCGGGGGTTTAGTTTGGGTCTCGGGGCGTTTTAGGCCTATTTAGCACCCCGGGAGGGCATTTTGGACATTTTGCATTTTTGGGTAATTAAACCCACGAAATTTATTAGGTTATATCAGCCATTTGGAAAGGTCTTTTAGGGTTATCAGACTCACAACCTTAGAACGGCCATTAGAGAGGAAGGTAGAAAGCTTTCCAAGCAATCCAAGGTTAAAAATTCATCCGGTTGCACCGCCACCACCACCAACGCGTAGATCGCGCGACGGGGAACGTAACCACACCAAATTTTTCCACAAATCAGAACCCTAAAATCTACAGGCAAGTATTTATCTTGCTTAATTTTGTTAATGCATCATTCATGTTAGTCTAGGGTTGATTAGGATGAGTTTCATAGAAGAAAACCCATGTTGGAGATAGGAAAATTGCATGTAGTAATGATATGAATGATAATCTAGAAATTCCCTTCATATGTAGAGGTTGTATTACGAAATTTGGAATTAATATGGATGAACGAATTGATGTTGATTAGGTTCTTTAATTGAAAATTTGGGAATTATGGTTCTTACGAATTAATTTGGGAATTTCATGTAATCTAAATGATTTTTGATGAATTAATGATTCTAGGAAGTTATTAATGTTATATAATCATGATATTTTTGATTGGGACTGAAGATAAGACTTTGGGATTAAACTATAGAGGTTTTTAGGCTTAAAAATGGTGAAAAACGAATTTGCCAAAGGTTGAAGACGAAACAGTGCGCGAAGTTGTTCGAGCGAGATGGACAAGTCGCTCGAAGTCGTTTGAGCGACACGTGGAAGTCGTTCGAACGAGAACCATTCTGGTTCGAGCGAGATTTTCAATTTTTAGGGAAATTCCTATTTTTACCCCTATCTTAGAAATCGGTTAATTTGAGTGAGGAAAACCAGTATTCGAGGAATTCAGATTAGTACAGAATTTTTGGGATTGTGTAGGTGTGACGATTTAAGTATTTGGGATGGTAAGGTTACTTTAAAAAAATCACTAGAGGGAGATAACCGTAATAAACGATATGAGTCCGTTATACGGGATAAGTGAGTAAAATGTCTTCATAACAAGAAGTTATAATTATAGGTTGTGGGTACACCAAATTGAGAAATGTGAATAAGTGTTGCATATATATAACTATGTGATTGTGCATATATTATAAATGTGTAAAAATCATGCCCGCGCTACTTGCTATCCCTGAGGTTACCGCGCTGGGACAGTCTTATCTCGATGGGACCTTTATGGGGGATATTGAATCGTACCCTAGAAGATAGAAATCCTTGGTACAGGCTAGCTGATCAATGGTCAGACGGTCCTAAGAGACGTGAGGGTATGTGCTGACCTCTTAGAGACTTGGAATCTATGCTTCGCCTCAATATTGTTTGTGTTTGTGTTAATACAGTTCGAGAGTGATTTTGAACTTGTATTTCCCTTAGTACGAGTGATACAGGGACTGGATATGAGAGCTTTGGTATTACATGGAATTTACTTCTTAAACAGTTGAATTGTTCAATTTACATCTTACGAGTAACCTAAGATAAGACGAGTTAAACCGTTGGGAAGGTTAGTGCGATAGGTGTGCACATTAGGAGAGAGGTGAGAATTTCTCAAGGGAGTGTCGCACTAATATGTTGTTGCATTGGCCTGTAAACATTATAAATACTTGCTAAACAAATTTTAAATCATTTTTACAATCGGGCTCTGACCCGTTTCCATTTCTTTTCTCTCTTCTGTATATATGTATATATTACAGGTGCCCAGCCACAGGGGCATCTTGCATAAGATCCTTTGGAAGGAACGCGCTGCAGCTTAGGTGGGAGTTGCAGGCCTCTTGCTTAATCGACCTCATTTCTTGATTCCACTTCTAGCACTATTTATTCAGCTGGGCATGTGTCTCCCTTTCTATTACTCAGTTATTTAGCGGACATTGTGATTAATTTATTTCCAGTATTTTACTTCTTGGGATTTATTATTATCAGGATGTTTTCATTTAAGTATTAAATGTTGGATTCAATTAGTCGAATGTTTGAATATTTGGATTGTATGTTCCAGGATAGTAGTGGTGTGACTATTTAATTGTGAATTATGCAAGTTTTAAATCTTGGTTTATAAAATAAATTTTGGAAAGTTATGTCTAAAATGGTTTTGACACTTAGCTTAATTATTTAGGGTGTTTAAATTGGAAAAGTTATTTTTCGACAGTGATGCTAAGAATGAACCAACTGTTCACCTTGATTTTAATTTAATAAAGGAGTGATCGCCCGGTATTTAATTAGGCGAGGTGTCACAGGTGGTATCAGAGCATCAGGTTCTAGTGTCCTTAGGATCTGTACGGCTTATTTCGCTTTCAGCTTAACATTTTTGTTATAGAGCCCTATGTTAGGATTGCTGTACTCTTGCTTTTACGATTATGTCTTCAGCTATTTAAAATTTGATAATAACTGTAGACTAATAAGTTTCTTCACGTTTCAGATGCCCCCGAGACGTGCACCAAAGGATAGGCGTGCCCAAGCCAAGCAGCCAGCAGCTCCGGCTCAGGGAACGATGAGTGCTAATGAGGTAGCCGTTATTGTTGCTCAGGCGGTGAATGCCGCGTTAACGGTAGTACAGCAGGCTCCACCCCAGATTCAGGCAGTGGTGCCAGTACCTGCACATCTTCCATCAGCATGGGAGCGGGTTAGGGATGCCTTTCAGAAGGCGCATACCCCTGAGTTCTCGGGTAGTTCAGATATCATCATCGTCAGCCAATGGAAGAAAGATATCTAGCAGAATCTGCGTATGTATGAGTGTATGGACGTGCATAAACAGTTGTTGGCTTCCTTTAAGCTAGTGGGTGCCGCTTTGCAGTGGTGGGAGTCCACCACCACCTTGGAGGAGAGGGATACTATTCCGATTCAGTTATTCCGGGAGCGGTTTGACCGCAAGTATTTTCCACCCACCGTGCAAACTGAGATGAGGCGAAAGTTACTGAACTTGAAGCAGGAAAATTCCTGAGTATGAGGAGGAGTTCACGAGACTTCTCACTATAGTGCCAGATGAGGCACCCACTGAGGGTAAGAAAATAATGTTGTTTGTGGACGGGTTAGCTTGGAGGATCCGTCAGCACCTTATAGGGAATTTGTCTCTGAGTACCTTCACAGATGTACTCAATGCTGCATTACTACACTGCCAGGATCACCGCTTCCATCTGCAGGGAAGCAAGCGAGCAGGGGAGTCCGGCCAGCAGGGCAGGACAGGGGGTAGTGGTGCTAGTGGAGCACCGACATCTCAGGGACAGACTCATCAGCACGAGCAGAGTTCCCATCACGGGGACCCTGCCAAGCGGTTCCGATCAGGTGATTCCAGGCAGGGATTTGGGGGATATAGGCATGGTCAGCAAGGCCAGCCTAATCAACAGGGCCAACAAGGCCAACACCTCCAGCAGCAGGGTCAGCAGCAGAGCCAACAGGGCCAGCAGCGTTTCCATCAGGGCCAGTGGCGGGGCGGTAACGACCACCAGGGCCGTGGTCAGCAGGGTCAGAGGGGAGGTAATTTCAAAGGCCGATGTTTCGGGTATGGCAAAAAATGTCCATAGGCGCCAGGATTATCCAGAGGGAGAGAGGGCCCCACAGCAGCAGGATGCCCTTAATGAGCCACAAAGGCCCCTTTTTCCAGCCGCCCTCCCAGCACCAGCTTAGGTACCAGCCCTACCAGCCATTCCAGCAGCTCCAGTGCAGCAGGGTCACTTACAGTACGGACGTGTTTATAACGTCCACCAGGCAGCAGCTTCGCAGGCACCACCCATGATTGAGGGTATGTTTCCTATCCACGGTACTATGGGACGGGTCTTATTTGATACTGTGGCGGCGCATTGTTTTATAGCTACCCATTTTGCGAAGGCCTTAGGGTTATTAGCCACAACAGAGAGCACTGTGACGTGTATAGACTTACCACTGGGAAATGGTTAGCTTATTTTCTTTATATGCCGGGGTGTGGGGGTGGAGATTGGTAGCTTGGTATTACCAGCAGACATGTTAGTCTTAGATATGCATGAACACGACGTTATTATCGGTATGTATTGGCTCGCAACTTACAGAGCCATGATAGATTGTTTTGGTGGGAGTATTATCTTTGCCATTCCGGGGTAAGAGATGTTTGTAGTGGTGATGCCTCGCCCAGAGGGAGGCTCGACCGTTCATCTGTATTACATAGAGGAGGATACCTCTAAGGAGGTTGTGATTCCCTTAGACTCGATCCCAGTTGTTCGTGAGTATTCCGATGTATTTCAGAAGATACCAGGCCTACCCCCAATCGTGAGATAGACTTTGTCATAGATTTATTACCAGATACTCGACCTATAGCGCGCGCTCCATACCGTATGGCTCCGACAGAGATGCCAGAGTTATGAGATCAGATAGAGCATCTGTTAGGTCAGGGCTTCATTCGAAGGAGTACCTCACCTTAGGGAGCTCTAATTTTGTTTGTCAAAAAGAGAGATGGTTCACTGAGGCTATGTGTGGACTACCGGGAACTGAATAAGGTTACGATAAGGAACAAATATCCGTTACCTCGGATCGATGATCTGTTCGACCAGCTGAGGGGAGCAACTTTATTTTCGAAGATAGATCTGAGGTCGGGGTACCATCATCTACATATTAGGGAGCAGGATGTTTAAAAGACTGCTTTCTTGACGAGATATGGGTCCTATGAGTTCAGAGTGATGCCGTTTGGCCTCATAAATGCTCCAGCTGTATTCATGGACTTGATGAACCGAGTGTTCAGAGAGTTATTGGATCAGTTTGTCATCGTCTTCATAGATGACATTTTGATATATTCACACTCCGAGGAGGAACATACCGAGCACTTGAGGCAGGTTCTTCATACTCTACGAGAGCATCAGCTGTATGCTAAGTACGATAAGTACGGATTCTAGTTGCGGGAAGTACAGTTCTTGGGGCATGTTGTTTCCGAACATGGGATAGCAGTTGACCCGTGTAAAGTGTCAGCGGTGAGGGAGTGGGGATAGCCCACGACACCGACGGAAGTGCGTAGTTTCTTGGGATTAGCCGGATACTACAGGAGATTCATTCGAGGTTTCTCCAAGATAGCGGGTCCATTGACGAACCTAATTCGCAAGGGGGTACCATATGTTTGGGACGATGCTTGTCAGTTGGCTTTCGACGAGCTGAAAGACAAGCTTACTTCAGCATCGGTCATTGCTTTACCTAAACCAAGCGTGGAATACCTGGTTTACACCGATGCCTCTTTACGGGGACTTGGGGGAGTACTTCAGCAGGAGGAGAAGGCTATAGCTTTTGCCTCCCGCAAGCTTAAGCAGCATGAGAAGAATTACCCCACCCACGACCTAGAGTTAGCAGCGGTCGTATTTGCATTGAGGATATGGAGGCACTATTTATTGGGGGAGAAATTCCGCTTGTTCACAGACCACAAGTCACTGCAGTACTTGTTCACTCAGCGAGAGCTGAATATGCGTCAGCGCGGGTGGTTAGAGTTTGTAAAGGATTATCAGTTCGACATACAATACCATCCGGGGAAGGCCAACGTAGTTGCTGATGCGTTGAGCCGTAGACCGGTAAACGATGTAGCGAACGTCTGGAAAGCAAAGTGAAAAGAGTTAAGTCACCAGGACGCAGTAGCCCGTTCCTTCATATCTGTCATGACAGTGACACCCGATATTGTTACGAGGGTGATACAGGCACAGACCGCATACCCACTTTTCCAGTAGCAGATTGTACGACTTTTAGCCGAGGGTGTTGAGTCCTATTCTGTTAGTTCTGATGGGGGTTTGAGGTTTAATGGGAGATTGATAGTTCCAGAAGGAGCAGACTTACGTCATCCAGTGATGCCCCAGTCTCACGGGTCCCGATTTGCAGTACATCCTGGGGGAGATAAGATGTACTAGGATATGAGACGGCAATACTGGTTGAGTGGGATGAAAAAGGACATTGCGGAGTTCGTGTCCAAGTGTTCTACCTGCCAGCTGGTAAAGGTGGACCATCAAAAACCGTCAGGATTGCTTCAGCCATTAGAAATACTAGCGTGGAAGTGGGAGAGTATTTCTATGGATTTTATTACAGGGTTGCCCACATCACAGCGGGGCCACGAATCCATCTGGGTGATTGTGGACCGATTGACCAAGGTGGCTCATTTTTTGCCAGTGCGGACAGACTATACCACGGGTCAGTATGCTCAGTTGTTCATTCCTGAGATTGTCAGATTACATGGGGTGCCCCTGAATATTGTGTCAGATAGAGATAAGATTTTTTTGTCCCATTTCAGGGAGAGCTTTCAGGAGGCTATGGGTACAGAGTTGAGGTTGAGTTCGGCTTATCACCCACAAACAGATGGATAGACATAGCGTACTAATCAGATGTTGGAAGATATGCTACGCATGTGTGTCCTTGATTTTGGAGGAGGTTGGGAGCCACATCTTCCACTGGTAGAGTTCGCTTATAATAACTCTTATCAGTTCACGATTGGCATGGATCCATTCGAGGCTTTGAATGGCAGGCCTTGTTATTCCCCAACTTATTGGCTAGAGGTGGGGGATAACAAGTTGCTAGGACCAGAGGTGATTCAGGAAACCTCCGCGAGGATTGAGATGATCAGGGGTCGTATTCGAGTAACCCAAGACAGGCAGAAAAGCTACGCCGATGCGAAACGATTCTTCCGAGAGTTTAATGTGGGGGACCAAGTGTTACTACGTGTATCTCCTATGAAAGGAGTGATGAGGTTCGGGAAGAAAGGGAAATTAGCCCCGAGGTACGTGGGACCATTTCTCATTATCGAGAGGATTGGGCCGGTAGCATACAGGTTGGGACTGCTAGAGCATTTTCATCGCATCTATGATGTATTCCATATCTCGTCGATGAGATGATACCTTCGGGATGATATGTCCCATACCCACATCGCGATAGATGAGATAGACTTACAGCATGACAACACTTACGAGGAGAGACCAGTGGCTATCCTAGACCATAGCGAGAGGAGATTGAGGTCGAAGGTAGTTCCACTTGTACGGGTCAAATGAGAGCATCATAATGTGGTGGAATCCACCTGAGAGCGCGAGGTAGATCTGCGCGAGAGATATCCAGATTTATTCTTACCAGGTATGCCTTATTTTTCGAATTTCGGGACGAAATTCCGTTATTAGGGGGGAAGTATGTAATACCCACGGATCCACACTCACCTCGGTATCCATCGATGAGACACATTAATCGTCTACGGAGTCGAAACATGGAATACCGTTTCTTCATCGAAACACAACAAACCAGTACGGAGTCCACCACATGAAATATTTTCTCAACCTAAGATGACGAGAAACAAACTTTGGTGCCCAATATAAAGATCTCAAAGCATATGAATATGAAATCTTGGATATTTAAACTCAATGGGTGAAACTAGGGCTTTTAAACTTTGGTATTTAGGTAGGAATTTGATGTTCGCCATAAGTTCTAAAAAAATCTGAGTCCAGCATTCCTATAAATAGTAAAACATAATTTTCTAAGTAGTGAAATCGTTCGAACAAAAACCAATATTTCATTCGAACCAAAGGCGCACTTCGTTCTAACGAACAATCTTTTTCGTTCCAGTGAACTTCAAATGAGCTTCCAATAGGTTCCCTTCTTCTTGACAGAGAGTGCCTGTTTGATGTTCGTTATATATCCATTCTAACGAGGTTCCAAAAGTCGTTTCAATGAGGTAGAACTTCATTTTAATGAAATTAATTTTTCGTTTTAATGAGGTTGAAAATTCGTTCTAATGAACTCAGGAAAAAAAATATTTTAAAAATAGTTCCAAATGATTTTGTTTAAAATCAAACGCCCAAAATAAATTTTCAAGGATCATATTCTAATGCATCCATACTTGCGAGATCATCGATAAATGTGAAGGCACACAAGGCATAAAACACGGCACGGAGTGTAACAATATTTAAAGCTTTGTCGTCACATCTTCTTTAAACATGTCACAGGCTTACGAGATCGACCGTACAAAGTCTAACCTATGACTCAAATATTTTGTTCGGAATTAAGCCAATTACAAACACATTAACTTGATTTAAAATTTGTCCTTACAAATATCCTTCTTTGGATATTCCATGACAAAACCAAAATAAAAACTCTTATGGACCGTCAAGCTTTCTCAATGACTCAATTCCCAGCCCCCAAAAAGATAAAGTATAGAAGATCGATAGACACATACGTTGAGTAACTTTTCACGCTTGTAAACTTTGTCGCATGGTGTAAACCTGTACACTTGAACACACCTTTAAATGCAAAGATAATATAATAAGTATAAAATTTTCATAAGAATAAAATTATCCTATGTCTAACGATCTCAACTGATATACCCAAAGTTCACCCTCGTACTCGGAGTCACTAACCTCGGCCTGTCTCACAACTGATTCAACAAGAAGCTCACAATTGCCATTAGAAAGGTCATATTCTGCAAGACCGGCTCTCTATTTCCAACCTCGGCTCACAATGCCTTATGGGGACAGGTTATTGTCAACATCCTACTCTGTTCAAGCCGACGTTATATCTCACCTCTGTGTCGTTCAGTCTTCCCGACCGAGGTCATCATGGCTATTGACAAGGCAAAGCAACACCGTTGGACTTCACCAACCTCGTACTCGTCCACGTCGAGATTACATCAGTCAAGGACATAAGTCCGAGCATATGCAAGCACATGTAAGGTTTGGAACACGTGGGTAGATCAGTTATAACTGAATCATTCCCCTCACGTGAGGGAATATTATGGTCATCATTATCTACATAAGATCAGCCATGTGTCATTATCATACTGGTTCGATCCTCATATATGCTCATTGCATGCTTGGGGGGGTACATTACACCTCCCAAGCACTATATATATATATATATGTCTTCCTCTACCTTGTAAAGGGATCGATAATTTGCAACCTTAACTAAAACTCTGTTGGTTTACACAGTAGAGGTAGAAAGATTGAGAGATTGTATCTATGGTCGTTAGAGCCTTCATCTAGTGAGATTACACACACCCTCACACTGGACGTAGGCCTGATTGGCTGAACCACTTACATGTTAGTGTTCATCCTCTTATCCTCACCTCCTTCTACTAGATGTTTACTCTTGTGCTGCCATTGTTATCGCTAGTTTGATCTTATCAACACCTCATACCGATGGTTCTGGTTCTAGCATCATCATTAACCTAGGTAAGATGATTCTCCTACGATAAAATTATCCTAATCATGGAAGAAAAAATATTTCTCCCCCATAAACTAAATATTCCCCTAGATGTGTGAACATATAATAATAAGAGAAATTACGAAAGAAGTAATAATATCATGCAATGGTATGAAGTGCAACAAAACATGGAAACTCAAGCACAAATAATCCAAACAATGATAAAATAATATCAATATCAATGCAAAATGATACGAATATGAATAATCAATGAAGTACGATACAAGTTTGAAATTTGAAATTTCAATGCACTCAATGAGAGATACCAATATGATCATATAGCATTCCAAATATAATCCAAAGATAAAGCATATGGTAAACCTGGACTCAATACAACCTGTAAAGACTCAAAACAAAATAATACCATATATATAGATATGAAAAATATTCCAATGACAACCCATCACATATATATAAGTATAAACAACCACAAAACTGACATAAAACACATAAGGTTTACACACTAGTATAGTATCGATATGTCTAAATATGTGGGATGGTATGAATGCGTGTGAACTAGATACAAATGAATTATAACCCAATCACTCAAATATATTTAAGGATTTTTATTTGATTACAAAATTTTATCAAACTAAGATTTAGTATCAAGTGATAAGATAAAGTGAACTATATGAACAAACAGGCACAATGCACACAAGCATAGAATATCAATGATTATACAAATCAATAACATCATGACATGATAATATTAACTAGTATATACTGTGCAAACCCGTTGATCTTCAACTATAACACCCTCAAAAGTTAAACATATATCATATTTTTCACTCAATTCTTGAAAGACCTTATGTGCGATACTAATATAAATAGTTACGCAAATTCCAATCAAAAACTTATTTAATTAGAGTCAATTTAAGAATCAAATCAATTTAACCCTTAGACTCAAATAACTACGTGCGTGCAAGTGTCAACCATTATAAATAAATATGCGACACAAATTTCAGGAAAAATCCCCTCAGGGCAAAACCTTTTTATTTCATTATAATTGTAAATCGTAACTTACACCGAATTACAGTAAAATACAATTTGACACTTGATTACCCGTAGGAGTCGTTTGATGTCGGCAGCAACAAGTCCACACGCAGCGAACCTACATGAACCAAAGTCCAGTCTTCAACCCCGAAACACCGCAACACTCCCTAAAGATACGCAGTCATAAAACTCTCTCAAGACTCACTCCACAATAGAACGCAACTCTCGGTTGTAGAGATCTCCCCACAAAATATGAACAATAGCAAACTATGTATTAGGTTCCACAAAACAACTCACATAAAAGCAATTGGGATTGTGAATTGTAAAACAAAAGATTGAACCCTCAAATATGGTTGGAGAATAGAAAAACATATTCTCTCAAAAACCAGTTTTTCTCCACACGAAATACAGTATCCTGACACCCTTTAAATATTAAAAATTTAAGGCGGTGACATGTCGAGGCAAAACACCTTCTCGTTCGAACGACACGAGACATCGTTTGAGCAAACGTCCATCTCGTTCGAACGAGATGTGACGTCGTTTGAACGACAGTCACTGATCTCCCTTAAAAAGACTTTTAAAGTTTTAAATAACTTGGAATCCTCAAATCTAAAAACTGTTCACGGGATCAGGAGATATTTATCCAAAACTTTTATGTTTTTGAAAAATTAAAAACCATTTAAAATCATTTCAAAAAACATTTAAACTTTTATAAAAATATCCCAACACTTTTAATGTAAAATGTAAATGGAACTTAAACACATTTTACCAAATTCATCCTTGTTGGGCTTGAATGTTGAAGTCTTCTTGAAATTCAGATTCGTCTTTGTAGATGTAATCTTCTCAATTCTTGGACGTCTTGTAGCAACTTGTAGCAGTATACGACATACTAAATTGTGACAGACAATGTCCTTACAATTCTTTTAAAGATATCACTTTTAAAAATCAAACAAACAAACCAAACTTATTGGCCTTGGCAATTTTTTTTGTTTTTATCGTCTCTAATTTTTTCATTAGGCTGTTTCCAACGGTGGATTCCCCACAATGGAAATTTTCTCTTTTCGTAATCGTTTCCTGTGCACCCTCATGTATTCAATAAAAATTAAACAATCTCACGTACAACGGTTCTTACATGCACAAATCCCCTATAGTCATAAAATATGTAGATAGCAAGATTGGTGAGAGAGCATCTCACATATCTTAAATATAACATGTGATGTTAAAATTCAATAGAGCTTGTGCGAAGGCATATGCAAAGTGAATCCATTAAGCTAATCAAAGTTAAACAATTCCTAACAATCACGATTTAAAAGAATCTAAGTTTTAAAAGTGATAACCAAATGCCCTAGTCACATGAAAATATGGAATGAAGTGGATCTAAACATACCAATATGCCACACTGAATAAGTAAAACAAAACTACACAAAGACCAAAAAGCTTTTTGAGTTTCTAAACATTTAAAAAAGATACGAATTTAAACAAAACAAACTTAAAAGACAAATAAAATCTTTTTCTGTTTTTTAATATAACTCAATAAATGAAAAACCAAAATACAAAAGACTCAAACAATATGCAAGAAGAAAACATATATATCTGGAAGTGCAAAATCTAGTGTATGCAAACATGCGAACACAATCAACCATTAAATATAGCATAGGAAGTATCATGTGCAAGCAAATGAGAATAAAAAAAGTCTAATATGCAAAGCCTCTAAATCATTTTTCTAACTCATGTAGGTGTAACATGATGCTTAAGGGTTTGGGGAACCTTTGTTACTCTAGACTTAGAATTTCGAGGACCATTTTTAAGATCATAGCAAAAATTCTTACTGTAATCATTCCTATTGCAATGTGTACAAGTGTAGACATGACGAGGGATATTACCAAAGGGTTGAACTTTATCAACGTTCCTAGTAATGGTTGAATGTCTTGGCTTGGGTAGCAGAAGCATTTTGATCTTCAAAACCAATTCCACACTTGTCATCTTTAATTTGGACGGTGCCTAACATCTTATCTAACTTCTTCGACCTAGATTCCAAATCAAATTTGACACGACTTGAGTCTCTGAATATCTCTTCAAGCTCAGCTAGTCGAGAGTCAAGTAAATGCATAGACTCCTAAAATTCAAGAACCTCCTTCTTCATAACCTTTATCAAACCACGATGGTTATCTATGAGAGTATTGGTGCTACTCTACACTTACATGACACCTAGCTTATTCTTTCATGTCTTGTCGTAGTACTTTTTATATCTGCCAGCTCATTGATGTGTCACATAGCAACCATTATCACCGTCCATTCATAGAAAGATCGTGTGATTTCTATAAGCCTTACCCCATTCCACTTTTCAACTCTTTTTGACTTCCTCACCAACTTAAGCATCGTGCTTATATGGCCCTTATTGCCCTCATATTTATGCTCATTAAGGCCCGTGATCGGTGCCTGCTCCACCTTACATGTCTTCTCCCTACCCACCCTTCGTCTAACGATGCTTTTCATTATGTGATGCACTTTGCCATCCAAGTGAATTAACCTTGTCGCCTTTCTCCACGAAGATTGACATTTCAGTCTTGTTTGGGGGTGATTATCATCACCTTATTTTACTGCCACCCCGATATATCCTAGATTATATCTTATTTTTGGGTGAGTTTCTATCAGTCTGACTGAAGACATTAAACTTAGCGCTTTCGGGAGGCAACCCATCTTATATTGTTTCTGAGTATGAGTCTTATCCTATTTGGGGGTGGTGTTTCACATCACCCAATGATTTTCACATGCTTTATAGACTTGTCCATATATTTTGTCGCATCTGTTCCTCAGGTTTCATCTTTGCTCGATCATCCGGTACATTTTCATTAGCGGTTCATTATGGTAATATCTTTCCTACCTTGTGCTTTTCATTTTTTTTTTATATAGTTTTAAACATCGAGGACGATGTTCTCTTTTGTATGGGGGTGGGAAATTTATCAAAATCGTACCTCTTTTGAAAAATTTTAAGAAACAAATCATTTTAAATTCCTTTTTGTGCAGTTAAAAATAAATTTTTATGACATGAATTGTCTATCATCTCTCTTTTAGAAGTCTCGGAATACCATGTTTGACATTAAAACTACGTTTTTTATCATAAAATTAAAATAATACCTATTTAAGCGTACTTGCACTATGAATTCCTAAACTCGGCAATTTGCACTATCACGTTTACAATCAAAAGTTAAAGAGTACCTATATTCTCAAGAGAGCATTAAAAGATCACTAGTGGTGATTTAAACCCGTGAGATTTGAGCTTTTCACCTTTTGAGGGTTTTTACGTATCTCTGAGTCACAAGTTGACTCAACTTTCTTTGGGTACCACATTTAGTCATTGCATGATCTCATTGTTTTTCAAATTTGGCCTAATCACTGAGTATGATATTACGTTCAAGTTGAGAGAAACATGTGTCTTGTATTTTTCCCCGAGCACTAAACCATTTTTACCATACACTTACCATTTTCCATATCACATTTTATTTCCATATTTCCCTTATCCATATATGTCCCAGATACCCCATATCATTTTACCACCACTATAATCATTTTTTGAGAAAAAGAGTTCTTGAAATTGTCTATGTAAATTGTCTTCATTTGTGTTATGAAAAGAAAATTGTATCGCAAAAAAAGAAGAAAAAGAGAAAAATAAAAAAGAAGAAAAAGATAGCATGCAATCAAAATTTTGAAAGATGAAGACATTAGTTCTTCAAAGTGTGTCACACTCTTCTCAAAGACCCTATTATTCATCTTCTTCATTTCAGTATCCCCTCGTACCTTTCATAAAACACATTTTCACCCTTGGTAATGTGTTCGGGCAAACGAGAAGTCTATATGGTGAATAACTTGACATTCTCGACATAGTGGTTAGTATTTGTTCATGAGATCAATTTTCTTTCATGTATCCGACATTTTCTATAAAGTGTGTGAGACGTTTGAACTTGTTTACATTTACTCACCTCCTCACACATTAGAGAGATACACTTATCCAATTCTCAGAGAGTTCGATTCAGAGGGAGATATACAGTGAGAATTAAAGTCAAAGCGTTGATTATTAAAAAGGAATATAAGAATTACTCTAATGATACTTAAGATTGTTTCACCCAAACACATGCCTAGTTTTTGGAAGGATTACGCTTATGGTATTAAGTAATTTTATATCTTACTTTAATAGTTGAACATGGTGTTCTTTGATGCAATTTTTAGTTGGGTTGTATAGCGTTTCATCTTCAAATAAAGGACTGCCATTTCAAATAAACTTTTGAATTTTGTGGGTACATTCATTGCAAGCCCTCAAGAGATATAACTCATCATGTAGGGTAACCTATAGGTTTAACAGCTTATTGCACATGCTAAGTGCAATCGTCAGTGCCTGCGAAAGTGACACACTTTTGGTTACTTATCTCTGTTTTCTCTCCAATTTTTGTTTGAGGACTAGCAATGTTCTATTTAAAGGGTGGTGTGATAAGCACCCAAAAGTGTCTATTTTATACCTTGAATAGAAGCATTTTAGTCACTTGTTTTAATTAAAATAAGCCTTATGTCATATTTTATTATTTTTCAAGTCAATCAACAGCCGCAACATCAAATTGTGCTAAAATGACGTAATTGTGACAAAACAATGGTCAAAAGCATGCATTTAAAAAAATCAAAGCGATCGTGAATACAAAAGTCCCTTATTGAGCCTGCAGATGAGTTATGATACCCCAAACCTTGTCCCGTACCAAACCGAAGCCTAAACCAAGCCCAAGCCATTGCCCGAGTCCCGTGAGTGTTTAGTTTGTATTTTTTACTTTTTATTTTATTTGAGTCATTTTTCATTTTTAAAATTTATTTTGAGTCATACATATTTTTAGGATTTTTATATTTTATTGGTGTGCATATAGTTGTAAATATTAGGATCCATTATTGAGTGTCGAGTATTTTTTTATATTATTTATGTAAATATCATAGGTTTGTATTTTATTAAAATTTTATTTTATTTTATTTTATTTAGTTTAGTTTTATTATTATTTTATTTGTTTTTATTTTGAGTCTTTTATCAATTTAGAGGTTAGGTATTTAAATTTTTAATTTTAGGAAAGTTTATTTAGTTTAAAATTTTATTTTATTTTTATTAGGTTGTAAATATATTATTAACTTTTATTTGTTTTGTTTTTTAACAACTTGCACACACACACACACACACACTATTATACACCACACCACACACCACCATCTTCCTCTCACCTCACTCTCTCTCCTCTTTCCACCATAACCAACACCCCAAACCCACAACAAACCCGGTCCCTCCATTTTAACCCATTCGCCCAGCCTAAACTCGATTGTCCCAACATCTGCCATCTCCAGATAACCCTACCTTACCCAAATTCGACCTTGGACCGCTCCAACATCATGGCCAACCCGCGACCAAACATTTAACCCGAACCTGCACATGTCAATTTTGAAACCACCCAGGAGCTATCCTCTATTAATGACCCTTTAAACCCAGATGGCCTCAAACCCATAGCTGCCTTAAAAACGTCCATACCCATTCCCCCACTTGCCATGGTCATTCCCGAACACCTATTCCCGGATCCAGTTAAGCCATCTCTAAACCATTAAACCACCTCTTCCAAACCCAGTTCGAAACCCCAAAACGAGCTGCTAACCAAATCCAAAACCAGTGAATCCAAACTCCACCAAAATCGAAAGAAAAGAAACCCACGAGCATAATTCCAATAGAAAAAATATTCCTTAGACTTGGTTTCAAAATATCCCACAAATCTTTCATCCAACAACAAAACTTGGGGGTTATAAAAAAGGATTTTGTAAATTTAGGACCTATTGTAATATGCATTTTGGAAATAGGACAATAAACATTTTATTTATGGTTTTAGTCCCTATTTTTGAATAAAGCCGTTGGCGCGGACCCATATTCATAAAACGTCGACCAATCACAGCATGCCACGTGTCCCTTTAATTTGAAAATAGGGACTAAAAATGGAAACAAAATATTTGTTGTCCTATATCCATAATCAACATCATTTTAAGTCCTAAAATTACATAATCTATTATAAAAAAGGGAGGGCTCTCACGAGAGGACTCTCATAGATAGAACGTAGGACAGTGCAGAGAGAGAGAGAAGCACTATATATTTTGTACAGTTTAGGAATAAATGTTTTTGAAAAAAATACAAAAAAATTAGTGTAGTCTTAGAATATAATTTTAGGTTTAGTTTTTATTTTTATTTGTGTATCAAGTAATGGGTTTGTGAAGACATAGGGACACACTTTCATGAACGCGATTCAAGGAATTAATTCGAAAGGAGACTTTTGGGTATTGTATTTCTTGCTTTTCTATCTAATTTACTGTTCCATGTTTGTGACTGTGATTGATTATTTAATTATACTTGGCTAGTCACCCTGTTCAAGGGGTAGGATGTACTGCGTAGGATATTAAATTAATTGATTAATTTCATTGATTGCTATATTCTAGGTTAATTAATTTAAAACTGTCACAAATTAATTTATTTAATGAGAGTTAATAAATTAATTTTACAAATTAATGTTTGATTTTGGGAATCGAACTAGAGATAGGTTTTTTATAAAATTAAATATTAATTCGGTGTTGACAATTGAGAATTCATACTGTTTTTATTAAATTGATCCTAGCAGGTAATTGTCTTGAAAATAGTATAATTCTTAATTTTATCATCGTTTGACATTTTTAAATTAGATTTCTGAAAAATATTTTATTAAATTTATAATTGTAACGAGAGTTAGATTATCAATTTACGATTATCTCAAAATATTTCAAATTAATAATTGGGAAATTAAAATGATTGATAATGCGTGTAATCCCATCTCTTAACTTTTTCACATATTTCACACTTAGTAGCACTTTATTTTTTATTATTTAGTCATTTCATAATTTTAGCATTTATTAGTTAATTTTCACTTAAAATTGTCTTAAAAAAATAAAAAAAAATATTTTAATAAATAAAATTGAAATTTTCAGCTTAAAAGTTGGATTGATACCCGTACTTACCGCAATACGCGTTGTTTTAGCAAGTTTTGTAGGTAATTTAAAAGAATTTTGAGATTGGCTTTTAAAGACAATGACCACACGCTAAAAGCCTTTTATCATAGGTGATCTTCAAACTTATGAGCTTGATATGTTTTCATCTAAAAAGATGAAAAAATATAAGGGCATTGCTTTGAAAGCCCAGTAAGAGGAAACATGTGCTTCAGATGACGAGTCTGACATCGATTCTGATGATATATCCATGTTTGTGAAGACGTTTAAGAAAATTCTTAAGTTTTAAAAACAATCATAAGATGAAAAGAAGTTTGTGAAAAATAACTTTAACAAGGCTATAAAATCCCCTAAAAATCGTAATGATAAGTTTGAGAGGGATGAGTCGAATAAATTCTTTGGGTGTGAGCATTATGGCCATAGGGCAGCTGAGTGCCCCACTAAACTATGGAAGGAGCGAAATAAATCAACGGTGTACAATGCCACACTTACTGATTGTGATGCGAAAGAGGAATATGATTCCCCTATTGAGCGCTACTACACTGTGTTCATGGCTAGTTATGAGAGCTTTGATGAAAAATCTTTCGATGAATATAATCTTAAGCATGGCACTTCTGATGCCATTGTTTGTTATTCCTATGTGAGTGATGGTTGCGAGAGTGAATACGAAGAAGATGATGAAGAGGGGGAACAAAGTGAACTCTAAGTTGACTTCCGTGAGTTGTATGTGGAAATGATGAAATTGAAAAAGTCTATCATGAAGTTAAAATCTAGGTTGAAATAACGTGCATAGGTGATGATGAGAGTGTTTTGATTTAGGATCTTAGGACACGTGAGAAGAATCTTAGGTAGAAGATCGCATTTGCTGAGGTAAGCAAGATAGCCTTCGGGGATTAATGGAGATTTTGAAAAAGGATTCCCTAGTATTTGATGAGTCCCGTCATTTTCTCGAGTCTAGGATTGTGGAGTTAAAAGAGAGATTTAGAGACTTGTGTAATGTCAAATTTGATTTGAAGTATAGGTAAAAAAAGTTGGATGATGTTAGGCACTGTCTGAATTAAAGATGAAAATTGTGGTATTGGCTTCGATATTCCAAATGCTTCCACTACTAAAGTGAAAACCATGATTTTAGAAGAGTCAACCATTTATAGGAATGTTAGAAAAGTTGAACCCTAGGGTGATATTCCTAATGACTACCCGTGAGCACATTGTGGTAGGAAAGGTAACCTTAGACATTTTTTCTTTTATCTTAGAGATGATCCTAGGAATTCTAAGTCTAGAGTCACCGAGGTTCCTAAAACCCAAGAGCGTTATGTCACACCTACGAGGGATGATCCTAGGAATTCTAAGTCTAGAGTCACCGAGGTTCCTAAAACCCAAGAGCGTTATGTCACACCTACGAGGGTTAGTAAATCTGATTTGGAGGCTTTACATGTTAGACTTGTTGATTCTTGTATGCTTTCATATGATAATTCACACGCTAAATCTAATGGTAGATTATGTTTGCATGTTTACATACATTAGCTTTTATACTTCATGTTATATGTATTTGCTAGTTGTATATGGATTACGTCTTTTGTATTTTGATTTTTTATTAGGTCTTATTGAGAATAATATAAAAATATTTTGGTTGTGTTTTGATTTTGTTTCCTTTTGGTGTCATAAAATGTTTAAAAACTCAAAAAGACTTTTGGTTTATGGGTAGTTTAGTTTTACACATTTTTTGTGGAATATTGATGTGTTTGAATCCATTTTATTCTATGTTTCCATATGTATAAGACATTTGATTATGATTTTTAATACAAAGATTGTTCTTAATCATGCTTTCATGGACTAGTTTGAAATGTCTCTCTTAATGGATTTACTTTGCATATGCCTCCTCATACACATGCCCAATCTCTTTTGGATTTTAACTTCATATGTTACATGAGCTAAGTGAGGTGTTCTCCTAACAATCTTGTCATTATACATATCTATATTTGATTGGAAAATTTGTGCATGTAAGAACTATTTCTCATGAGTTTACTATTTTATTGAAAATATGAGTGTGCACAGGAAAGAGCTACGAAAGAAGAAATCTTCCTTACATTAGAGGCCACTGTTCGCAAGAGCCTAAAAAATTAAGAGGCAAAAAAAAAGAAAATATTGCCAAGGCTAAATTTTGTTTCATTGATTCTTCGATTAAATTGGTATCTTCAAAATATGATAGTGAAAAAATATTATATCTATAATTGTGAGGGTGTTATAAGTTGAAGTTCAATGAGTTTGCACAATGAGTCCTAGTTATTTCATGTTTGATGCTATCGATTTGAGAATCATTAATATTTTATAGTCTAATGTGCATTGTGGTTGTTTTTCCATTATGAGTTCAATTTATCTATCACTATGAGGCTAAATCTTTGTTTGATAAAGTTAATGCAATCATATAGAACTCCTTGGACATTTTGAGTGATTTGATCATAATTATTTTGTTTCTAGTTTATGACCCTTCATTACATTCCAAATGTTTAGACTTATCGATACTATGGTAATGTTTAATACTTATATGTTTTGTGTCACGTTTGTGGTATACCTATATATATGTGCCCATATGTTATTGGTATATTTTTACATATTTATATATTTGGTATAGTTTGTTTTGACTCTTTGCATTTTCGTATAATCCATGTTTTCCAAGTGCTTTATCTTTGAATCAAATTGGCATGCAATATGATCATTTTGGGATCTTTTGTTGCTTGTTTACATTCGTATCTCATGCTTCACTTTGTATTCAAGTTGGTATCATTTATTGCATCAATATTGGCATTAGTTGATCATTGTTGGGATTATTTGTACTAGTGTTTCCATGTTGTGTTTATTGCACTTTACACCATTGCATGATACTATTCTTTCATCTATATTTCCAATTGATGTCACATGTTCTCACCTTTGGGGGGCGATATGGTTTATGGGGGAGAAATAGTTTATTTTGCATTTTTTCTTTGTCTACTCCTGAATAAAAAAAGGTGAAACATGGTATCTTTCACTTTAGTTTTAGCAGGATATCTTTATCTTAGGGGGCAATGTCTTACTTAGGCGGGGATCTTAAACATAGGTGAGTTTTATTCTTATGTAAATTGATATTTCTATATTGTATTTGCATTTGAAGGTGTGTTTAAGTGGGCAGGATTCCAACATGTGGTTTATGAGTCGGTCGAGTTTTACTTTTTTATTTTGGATTGGGGATTGAGTCTTAGATGATCTTGACGACCGATATGAGTTTTTTATTTTTACTTTTGTTCCGGAATAGCCAAAGGGGGATACTGGAAAAGATAAATTTCCAATATAGTCAATTTGTATGTATTTTGACTTTATTTTCATATTTGGACAAAAATCTTAGAGTCATAGGTTAGTACTTGAGTATGTTGACCTTTCAAGCCTATGACTTGGGTTTTTGAAGACGTAGCGGCCAAGTTAAAAGATATACATCATCGTGTTGGGTTTAATGGCATGTTTCATCTTCATAATCTGAGTGTGTCTCAGGTATGGACGCGTACATATTTTGATCCTTGGATATTTAATATTTGTGTGTTAGGATTTTATAAAATTTCTTTTAAAATGTTTTAAAATGATTTTATCCTTTTTGATATTTTTTAGAAGAGAAATATTTTTTTCCAGAGGTCATTTGAATGACATTGGGTAAGTCGTTCAAACGAGATATGGTACCTCGTTAGAATAGGTTCCAACGAACTTTGAATGAATTTTCAGCCTTCACTAGAATATCGTTAGATAGCTAATTGGATATGTGTTCGAAGGAGATGCTATACTTCCTTCGAACGAGGTTCAAAGTAGTTTGAATAAGCCTATGAAGTTTTGTAAAATTCAAAATTTTCCAAACTGCTTTTTATCTTTATCTCATTTTTAAAAAACCTCCCATAAATAGGAATGTGGGGCAATATTTTTATACGAGATTTTTCATTGCTTTTGAGCTCCCAAACCCTCTTAAAAAGCTCTCTATGTTTACTCAAACCCTAGTTTACACCCAAATAATTTTTATGTCCAAACTTCATCTTATTATTCTTTGAGATCTAGTTTGTGGGTAACAAGATTTATTATCAAAATCTTTGTCAGAATTGTTTCAGTGTGATGGACTTCGTATATGCTGATGTGTTTACATATGATGGACTTCGTGTGTGACAGTTACTAAGATATTCAGTGGATACCGAGGCGTGTGCAAACTCACACGTTGTGGCAGTTGCGTGGGTGGATTCCTATGTTATCACTGTGAAGGAGAAATTGAAGATTGAAGACTCATCAAGGCTTGCGATGGCACCGAGTCGTTATGTAAGTCATCTGTCGTTTTTTGTAAATCCTTATCATAGTAAATTTGCATGGATGGGACTTTTGAGGTTTTTTCAATTTGGTTTTTCCTCGTACATCGAGTGTAGTGGTTGATTTACTTTATTTTATCCCTCACTCATATAAATGCATGTTTAGGTTAAGATAAAATTGGTTAATCTATTTAATCACAACTTGTTTAAATTTGGTGATAAGTTTATTTGGGTAACTTATTTAATTGAACTTTAAATTGAAAATTTTAAAAGTAGCTGGTTTATTTATTTTGTACCCTTTGCCATATTAAAACCCTATTACCTATAGGTCTTTTCATAGGGAGGGTGAACGAGGACGACCTTAATAAGGTCTTCGACGAAGGCTTCGAGGCGGTAATCCAGGAAGTTTCCTCCCAGATGTACTATCATGAGTCCATTACATTCAATAAGGGTTAACAAGTCTTGAAAGGGGTAACATCCCTAAAGGTGATTAGGCCTACGCCGAACACCCTCGATTGGAGAACCCAATGGTTGAGGGTAATGCACTTGAATCTCCTACTGGTGATCCTCCTGATTTTGAGGAAAATTAGTCCATAAATGAAGTTGGCCAAACTACGGAGGCCATTGACCAGGTTACTGCCGATACCCTACTCTGCCTGAAGGGGGATGCCGGTGTTGTGGATAATGCACCTCCTACGGGTCAAGAGGAGGTCACCCTCGGCTCCTACTTAGGTTTTTATTTTTTGTTTTAACTTGTTGTAGGCCATATGGTGATTTTTGTAAGTCCCAGGCCATTTTAAGTTTTAATGAAAGTATTATCGTTCCTTCCGTTATGCTTTTGTATTTTAATTTTTTTACTTATAACATTCTCAGTTTTTACTATCCTTGACTATGCCTCTATAAGATGTGCTTATAGATCACGCTATTTTTTGCAAGTTAAATTGATCGTCTAGTTTTGATATGTGCCCTTTTTGGAAATCAACCTTTTTAAAGCCATACAACTTAGTTCTTAAGTGTGTTATATGATTGTACTAGGTCGACCAACCGGACTTGGGTTGTACCACCATTTTTAAGTGGGTTTATTGCTAGATTCTTAGGCGATCGACTTGTTATAAGTCGTACCAATGCTTGAGTGGGTTTGATGACAAACATAGGCGACCAACTTATTTATAAGTTGTACAACCCAATTCTACCATAAGGACAAATTAGTAACGAATTTTTTTACTATTAGTAACAGATATAGCCCGTTGGATATTTCTAACGAACATAATCCGTTAATAATGTGACATAACCGTTGCATATAACCAAAAAGTATAATTATTTATTTGTTTCATAAAATAAAACACGCGCGGGCGGGGAAACTCCCCCTTTTATTTTCGTTGAGTTCAAGAGTTCAAGTTGTAAAAAAAAATCCCTTTCTCTTCTCTCTCTGCGTCAATGGCATCAGCAGGTCATCGTCTCCTCTGCTTTTCAATCTTGCTAGGCCTCCTCTTGATCTCCGCCAACGCAAGGCTCTGCAAAAATCATCCTATTCATATCCTCTTACTCCCTCAATGAAAACCCCTCTTTCTCTCCCCACAAAACCTAATATCTCACTTTATACTTTTCCTCCTCATCCTTCCAACAAATCAACCCAAAACCCTTCACCCGAACTGTAGACATCATGGGCGTTGTGGGTGCTCTTTTATTCGGGGTCGGATGTGGTTATTTCCCCCAAACTGATTTGATTATGGTGATTACGATGATGAGGGGTGTAAATATGTTGATTATGATGTTTATAGTCCTAAGAAGATGTGGTGTGTTGACATCACAACTGATACTCCGGTTAAACAAGTGTGAAGGAACAAGAATATGGTTGATTTTGCCTTTTTGGTTTTTTCTTTATGTTTCTTTAAGTTTGGTTTCCTAAACAGTTATAATTACCTACTGCTATATGTTATAATCAACCAATATAATCAATTATGCTATTACTAAGACTTGAACACTTTTCTTGTTCTTATGGAATTCATGAAATTTGATGCTCTGCTAATATATGTGTTGGGCTCCTAGTTGTATTGGAAGTGCAAAATGCAATGCTGTTGAAGCAGTCCGTAAAGGCAACGCTTATGTCGGTGTCAGAGGCATAAACACCACCGTCCTTGGCGTTGGAGAAAATAAGGTCAAAATCAAAACTCTAACAGTGAGCAATGGGACAGATTAAGTACATCAAGAAATACTTTTAAGATACCTTCGAGCACAGGTATTCAATTGTATTTTACCATAGGTTTTCATAATTATATTCTCAACTTTCTCATTACAATCAAAATGTTTGTTTTTGTAATTTATGTGATTTCACTTATATCTTATAAACATGTTATTCTTCCTCATGAAGTGGCTAAACTTCTAGCTAAGAATCGCCTTTTTATATGAAGTAAGTAGTAAATTCACTCAATTGGATTTCTTGTTAATGTTAGGGTTTCCAAATGTTTCCGTTTTAATTTGGATCACTTTTTAGAATCAAGTAGACGAGAAATTGAGATTCTTATTGATATGTTTCACTATTTTTATGTGCTTCATTAAAAACATATACGTATGACTTTTTTTTTCTTATAATTCCGCGCTTGAAATGGAGACATAATAGGTGACCTAGGTTTATCTATATGCTTAACTTACTTATTTTATATGCTCGGAGAACCTCCTCAATCTCATCCTCTCCAGGTACACTTGAGCTGATCCAATCCAATCCAATCTAACCTTTGTTATAATAGGCAATTGCATGCCATTTTATTTTTATACTCTGGTATTTAATACATTGTTGGGTTTTCCTTTGATAGATGGGTTCTTGTGTTTCAGCTCATAGAGATCCAAAGTCGGCCATGAGGTTTCAGTTATCATTTGAGTCTAAAATGGACAAGATTTTGATTCCATCGCTAGTCAAAGAGAGAAATGGTGACCGTCTGATTGATGGGTTGCCCTTAAACCTCACTTGTCACTCTCACTTTGCAGCCATTTTTCTTGATTTTGGTACGATCCTTTTTTCTATTATGGTTTGTTGATTGCTTTATATAAATTTTCACTCCTAATATTCTATTGGGTTACTTGTATTTATTATTTATGTTTTTTGGATTGGTGGTGGTGGTGGTGGTGGACTGTGGGTGGGGGTGATGGTTATGAGCGAAATTGAGTTAGTGTTGTGTGGTGATGACTTTATGAGCACAAAATCTGAATACAGGTGCCTTGCCTCTACTGCAACTGAGCTAGTGTGGTTACAGTGTTTGCCAAAGGAAACCAGACTTTCTGTTCCAACCCCTGCTGTACTTTGGTGTGATAATTTAGGAGCTAAGTATTTAGCTTCTAATCCTGTGTTCAATTAAAGAACTAAGCACATTGAACTTGATGTTCATTATATTAGAGAAAAGGTACAAGCTAAAGAAATTGAAGTGAGATATGTTCCTACTGAAGAACAAACTACAGATATCTTGACGAAGCCACTGTCTCATCCTCGGTTTGATTATCTTGTCACTAAGCTCACTCTCGATTACCCTCCATATCGCTTGAGGGGGCATATTGAGATAGTTAAATAGTTGTTATACTCTTTTATAATAGAGTTAGTTTAACTAATCTGTTATAACAGATTTAGTTTGTTTAGATAGTTTATTTTTCTTTGACAACTGTACAAATGGTTTAGTGTGTACTATTTTATATATATATTTGAAGTCAGAGGTCTTGATAAATTAATCAAGCCATTCACAAAACAAAGTCACTCTCTCTCTATGTTCTAAGAACTTAATTTCCTCAAATCTTTTACTAGAGTCATGATTCTTTGAAGCTCCCCCTGGATGAGGGCCTCCCTCTCCTTGATGACTTTTTGTCTTGTCATCATCCTTTTTAGATACGCCTTCGGTATATTGCTTGAAATAGCCTTTGCTTTTGTTGATGTGGAGCACTTATTCTTCACCCTTCATCGAGACTCCTCCCATTTGTTTAGCCGTAGCTTCTTGACCGACAAGCAAATTTTCAAACTCAATAAGTAATGTTTGAGTAATAAAACTTTGGTATTCGAACTCGGTCGATGGCAAGTATGTAATGCCTCGGCCCAAATTTATGGGTTACCCATAGTCAACTCGTTCTGATCCGAGCATTATGTGTGAAGTGCAATGAAACAACCTACATAATATTGCTAGTCCAGTTTTATTTTAATTAACATTTCACTTAGTTAGCATGCGATTCCAGTTTCAAAATAAACTACGTGAGGGATCCATGGGGAGCACCCTGAAGTCCAAGCATATAGAGTATTAACGTAAATGAAGAAAGTACTTACCTGTTTAACCCTCTCAAAATACGAAATTGCACCCAACTTGTTGTAATAAAGCAAGGGTGTGAACCGATGCTTAGTGAAAAATATACAAATGCATTATAGAATCGAACGGAAGAAAGGAGACTCAACACGTTATACCTACATGCACATGCAACCACATTGTATACATATAAATACACACATATACCCATACTAAATGCATGAAACGGTTTTACGTCCGAAAATCTTATTATCCAGATTAATTTGCCACATATTGTTATTTTAAATAACAACCACACAACTATTTGAGGTTGGATATTTGTCACTTATCACAGGTGATGGAATGGGTAGTTGATGGAATGGGTGGTCAGGGAAAAACCCTACAGGCCAAAGCAACTAGATTAATCCTATTTGTTGGAGTTCACAACTAATCTTCACGGGGTATCACAAGGCGATAATCTCTTCTCTCACGTTCCATCTGAGTTCCAAGATGAGTTGCTTTATAGCAATCTTGTAATTGTATATTTGGACAAAGGAATGATAAGGCTCTCTCTCGCATACGTGAACAAAATGAGGGAACTTGGTCATCCCATCTCGCACTTAGTTTTCAACCGTTTGATTATTCTCCATTCCACTCCTACCCGTAGGAAATCCATCCCAAAAATCCTTACTCAGATGAAAGACGACAAGGTTCCTCCCCATGTCTCCACTTTTAACATTCTGTTAAAAATAGAAGCTAGCCAACACAACATCGAAGGGTTGGTTAAGGTATTTGGTGATATGAAGAAAGCAAAAGTGGAGGCGAATGAGATATCGTACTGCATATTGGCCACCGCACATGCTGAGGCAAGGTTATACACTGCGTGTGAGGCCTATGTTGAAGCTGTGGAGAAGTGCTTAACAGGAAATAACTGGTCAACGTTAGACGTCCTTCTTATGTTGTATGACTATTCAGGGAAACGAAAGGAACTCAAAAGAACATGGGGTGCTCTCCAAGAACTCCCCACTGTTAGGTCAAAGAGTTACGTGTTAGCGATTGAAGCGTTTGGTAAGATTGTGGAATTAAGTCGAGCCGAAGAGCTTTGGGTTGAAATGAAATTAAAAAAAGGGTTGAAATCAATTGAACAGTTCAATTCGATGATATCAGTTTACTGCAAACATGGGTTTATTACTAAAGCAACTGGACTATTTAGAGAAATGGAACAAAATGACTGCAAACTAAATGCGATAACTTTTCGACACCTTTCTCTCGGTTGCTTGAAAGCAGGGTTAGTGAAGGAAGGGCTTAAAACTGTGGAGATGGGGATGAATCTGACAATAAGCAACATGGTGAGGAAATCAACCCCATGGTTGGAGACTACCCTTGCAATGGTTCAAGTTTTTGTAGAGAAGGGTGATTTAGAGAATGCTGAGAAGTGGTTTGATAAATTAAAGAAAGAAAATTACACCAAGTATACTTGTGTTTACAATACCTTGATTAAGGCTTACGTGAAGGCCAAGGCTTATGATCCAAATCTTCAGAAAATGATGATTTTGGGCGGGGCTAGGCCTGATTCTGAGACCTATAGCCTGTTGAGAATTGTTGAGTAGTTTCGGACCTGATTTAATTTATTGTAGTGGCCTATAATGCTTTGTAATTTAAACTTGTGGCATTATAATATAATTCACTTGTTTTTGGATTGATTAGAATATGTTCTAGTGTTGTATTATTGTCATGGAAAAGAGAGCATTCTGCACATTGATGTACATTAGACTGGTCATTTAATTGTAATTTTCTATTGTAATTTATACTAATATCTACAACTTTGCTCCTTAAAATTTTAAGTTTAGTTATTTCTTACTTTTTCGATATGGTGTTCGGTCTTCTTTTCCTTGTAACACTTGGTGCATCTGCTTGTATAATTCGGTTGTGTATGCAAGATGACTAATGGATTTCTTTTCTTTTTCTTACACAATCTATATGAAATATATAATATAGAGACTCTCAGAGAGAGTTCTCCACGGGGCTAAAAAAGAACTGTATATGTTAAATGTAGCATCTCTACCACTCTCTATTCCTCATCCCTCTCATTTATACAGAAGTAAAACCCTATATCTTCTGTATATCCAACACTGTTACACACTCTGCATTATACAGAGTCTCTTTCATGGGAAAATAACTGTTACAATATTAGTGGAAGATTTGATTACGCCAATATTTCTGTTTGTCTCTTACTTGCTGATTAGATGTATTTTATGCTTTATCACTTTCATTACATATGACTGGTGATTGCAAGTGCCCCTACATGGTTTCGGGTTCAAGACATGGGAGCAACCTCTCCATATATGGGGGTAAGGTCAGCTGACATCCATCTCTTCTAGACCCTGAAGTTAAACGGGAGCCTTGTGCACTGGGTACGACCTTTTATTATGACTGGTGATTGGAATATGTTTTCTTTTGCCAATTAAAAAGGAAAGCTATGGGACAGTATAGCTATTCATATTCTTAACAGGAGGCTCACCTCCACTAATATCATATACGTATGCCAAGATATCTGCACTTAGATTCTCTTTTATGCTCGTGTGGAATTTTTCTACAAGGGACTTCGTAAGCTGCTCCTTGTAGGGTAGAATAAATAAATGCCTGAGAGTACGAGACAAATCTTCTTCTTTGCTACAGTGTTGATCAAGTTGGTGCATATCTATTGTAAAATTCAATTCAATAATGATACTTGGAATCCTGATCTCCCACTAAATTGTCAAAGCTTAATTGATCTCTCAACAGTTTCCAGAGAACAGAATAACCATGTTTCAGGAAAGCCCATTATATACTATCCTGTGCAGCTCCTAATCAGACCACCCTTCCACGAGGGCATGGGTTCTTTATATGACAGTTTAGTGTTTTGGTACTTTATCAATGTCATAATTTTTTTAAATGTACTTTTAGTTTGTTTGTACAATAACAGTATGTAAATTTTTATTTTTAGTTGTTAATTTTAATCTATTACTATGCCGCCATGTATATATTTATTGTTTGTTGAAATGTTAAAAATGAAGACAGAAAATCCAAACCTCACTAAATCCTAAATATGTTATGGAATAAAATGCATTCTCCTTTTACTTGCTTGTACAGTAATCAGGCCCTCCAATTGACTGTTTGCCAAAGGCCCCTAAAACTTCAAACCCATCCTTGATAATAATGAAATCAATATAATATCTATTCTTACTCTTTCCACTCTCTTATTCTGTTTTGAACTGTATCATATCAACCATGTTTCAACGTTTACAATTGGTATCTTCCCAATGCTCTGTATTTTTATTTAATTAGTTTTTAAATACCTTTTCAACGACCATGGAAATTGGTACTTTAGTTTTATTTAGTATCGAAGGAAGAATAATGCCCATACCTTTCGAACAACCATGGTGCAGTGTTGGAATAGAGGCAAGGAACCTGTATTCAAATTCTGTGCTACACTAGCTCAGTTGCGGGGTTTTATGGTCGTCGCTCTACTGCGGAACCTATCCATGTCCATCTGAATCTCGTAACATATTTTATAGAGGTAAGACCTGTACTTCTTCGCAACGTTAGTGATGAATTTGGGCGGTCTCTCGACAATGCTAGTTTTCTAGTATACTTTTATAACCATGCAATTTGTTACTACAAAACCATTTCAATTACATATTATTAAGAATTGCCACGGACTTATGTGGATTTCTGTCTCTTTAGTTACAATGCAAGTTGAGTTCACTGGATAATATGTAGAGTTATATTATTTATGCCATAGTCTACAACCAATAATGCAACAAATATATATTATTCATATTACAGTGCATATTACAACTGTAATATGAATATTACAGTTAACTGCTGTAATATGCATTGTAATATGCATATTACAGTAACTATTATAACTGTAATATGCATATTACAGTTAACTGATGTAATATGCATATTGCAGTGCATATTACAATTTGTAATATGCATATTTTCACTTTATGGAACAAAAAACCTCTTCTGGACTTTATTTAGACTTAGAAAAGTGAAAGGAGAATAATTTCCTTCATTAAAAAAGTCCACTGCCAAAGATGAATTCATCTGATGAGAGTGACTAACGCATCTGATGTTCAAAAATTGGTTGAGGACAACACGGGTCCTAAAAGCGTTAAGAAGTCCTTTTCATTTTTTAAAAGGCCACGACTTGCCGTTAACAATGGTTACATTAAAGTCCAAAGAAAACTAGTGAGGTACCTATGTATAAATATGATCATTAGCAAGGTACACCAAGTGAAAAGGCCCTAAATAAAATTAGAGTTGTGAACTTTAAAACTATTATAAATCCCATATCATCTTAACTGTGATCTTAAATATAAACAACTGGTAAACAATTCCCTCAAGTGCTCATTTGGTTTGTGTTTTTGTGGTTTCTGTGAATCTTGATTAATAAATTCACAAAAAAAGTGAATAAAATTTAACTCTAAATTGGTTCCAAGACCCAAACCGAACATAGTCAAAATGATAATCTTTATTCAATGTGTACAATATTTGGTTTGCTCGATGAAATTTGCGGAAGTTAGAAGCAATCTTTACTACTTTATTTGTTCAGATCCTCTTCTAAAGTTTAGCAATGATAGTGAAAATTGTGGTAGGTTTATCTGGTTTAGAGATTATTGTTGTGTGGGTTGGAGTTGGATTTTATCTGGTTACTGATGCAAATATAATGCTTATGCAGGTACGGTGTAAGTGGTTTTCCAATATTGAAATTCTTCCCAAAGGGCAATAAAGGCGATGAAGATTATGATGCTGGGCGAGATTTAGACGACTTTGTGACCTTCATTAATGAGTAGTCTGGTATTAGTCGCGAGCAGGTATTCTTACTTCATACAATTGAGAAATTAATTATTTGGTATTTTTTTATACAATGATTAGATTTTGAGTGAAACAAAATTTTATTACTATCGTTATAAGATACGACTTAGTTTTTCTCATTTCTCCGCCCTCACCCACACTTCATTTTTCGCCCAGGCATTGTCTAAACTAACCCCATCTTCATCGGACTCTCGGTTGGCGAAATTGACAAGTATACGCTTCTTTTCGAGTTTAAAAATAGGTGTTGGGCGGGTGAAAACTTTAAACAACAACCTAGTTTCTTAGATTTAGGTATAAACACATCAAGCGATACCAAAGTAACTATTTTAACTTAACCGTATCCTCATCGGACTCTCGGTTGCCCAAATTGACTAGTATACACTTCTTTCTTAGGTCAAAAATGGGCTTTGGGTGGCAAAAACGCAAAATAACCATCTAGTGGCCTAGGTTTAGGTACAAACACATCAAGCGATACCAAAGTAACTTGTCTAAACTAATTGCGTCCTCATTGGACTGTCGGTTGACCTAATTGACTTGTATACGCTCCTTTTTAGGGTTAAAAATGGGCGTTGGGGGTAGGGGTGGGCACGGTCCGGTCCGGTCCGGGTTTTGCCTATTTTTTGGACCGGATCGAATATTCGGTCCTCAATTTTTTTGGACCGAGACCGGACCGATTAATTCGGTTAACCTACTAATTCGGTCCAGGCTTTTTTCGGTCCGGTCCGGGGTAAAATTCGGTCCTGACCCTATTTTATATATATGTACATATTATGAATGTTTTTATCTATTTTTCTCACAAATATATATACAAAAAAATAATACTCGAAACTCCAAGTGATATTTACATAGGTTTTTTTAACCCAAATTAAAAAAATGTCTATACATATATAAAATGTTCCAAATTAAATTTATAAGTTATATACATTAATTCAAAAACTAAACATAAGAAACACAATAACATTATTTTTATTATATATATATAAGAATCGGTTCAGTCCGGTCCAAATCGGTCTTTTAATATAGTGGACCGCGGACCGGACCGGATTAATCGGTTTTTAGTTTTTGTGAACCGATTTTCGGACCGGTTTCAAAATAGCCTTAATTTTCGGTTCGGTCCGGTTCGGTCCAATCGGTCCATTCGGGTCGGTCTTTTTTTTGTCCACCCCTAGTTGGGGGGTTGGGTGGGGAGCCAAAAATTTAAAATAACCTAACGACCTAGATTTATGTACAAACACATCAAATGATACCAAAGTAACTATGGACATTTGTTGTGTATCGATTACTCCCCAATAACATTACATGTGTGTCAATTGTATGAGAATGTACTAGTCTTTTATGTTATCTACTCATTTATGATTACACATTTACTAAGGTTAATTTTCTTCAACAGGTTCTTATTGGAAAATGTGAAGATTAATTTTTGGGAGAATGAAGTCTACTTTTGCGAGGAATATAATGAAGACTACTTTTGGGAGAGTAATATGTGTATAAATTTAATGATGTTAGACTTCGTTTCAATTTTGTGGTTAAAATCTAGATGGTTTATTTTGTACTACATTTTGTTTTGAGAATTTTAATGGTTATGAATGTAATATAGTTTTATATTGGTTTAATATCATCAAAATTTAGTGTCATTCATTTTGTCACGTATGTTTTGGAATTATGTTTTGAGTGAAATTTGTTGACATTGGTTCTGCATTGCCCTTAGTTGAGCACACGAGTTATTACTAGTGTATTCATATATATTTGTTTAATGAGAAACTAATATTTTTTTTAAAATATAATGATATTGTTAACGAACTTTAACCGTTACAAATAAAAACATACGTTATAAACACATGACACTTCCAATCTGTTACAATATATTTTTTAACGGTTTTATCTGTTACAAATTATATATTTGTAACGGGTCAAAATCGTTACAATTTAGTAAATCCGTTACTAATATATGTAATGTGTACCAACGCCAAATCTGTAAGTAAATAAATTGCATAGGTTTTAATCCATTACTAATACTATATTTGTAACTGATAAAATCCGTTACAAATTTCGTTAGTAAAATAAATAACGCCAATTTTCTAACGGGTTTAATCCGTTACAAATATTTTTTGTAACGGTTTTTGGCCGTTACAATTGACCTGTATTGGTGTACCGACTTGGGCTATACCACCATTTTTAAGTGGGTCTATTGCAAGATTCTCAGGTGACTGATTTGTTCGAAGTTTAACACTTTTTGAATGGGATTGATGTTAAACATTAATGACCAACTAATTTTAAGTTATTCCACCCAATTCTTAGGTGGGTTTATGCCTCTCTAGTCTGACCAGCCCAACTTAGGTTGTGCCACCATTTTCAGGTGGGCTTATTGTCATATTCTTAGGCGATCGACTTGCTCTAAGTTGTACCAATATTTGAGTGGATTTGATGTCAAACATTAACGAACAATTTATTTCTAAGTTGTACCACCCGATTCTTAATGCAGGTTTAAATAAGTAAATTATTGAAACACAATTATGTTGAAGAAACTCATTCATTAATCATAAATTGTCTTATTAAAACATAAATGGAAAAATATTTCTACATCCTATCTACTGATAAAACTTTTTGAGCTCCATGGCATTCCACGACTTTGGGAATACTCTGCCATCCAAATCTTCTAGATGATAAGACCTACCACCACCCTTTGAGGCTATTCTGTAGGGCCCCTGCCAGTTTGGCACCAGCTTCCCATTTGAAGGCTTCTTCACTGTCGATAATTTTTTTTTCTAAGGACTAACTTGCCGACCTAGAATTACCTAACCTTGACCTTCTTGTCATGCTGTTTCTCATGTTTTAGTTGGTAAGCTGCTAGTTGTATAAGACCTTGCTTTCTTCACTCTTCAGTTAAATCCAACTAGTGAGACAACCTATTATCATTCCTATTGTCCTTAAAAATTTCTCGTTTGTGAGTTGGGAACTCGATCTCCAGAGGATGACTACATCCATCCCATAATTAATAGAGTAGGGGTTTCCTTGGTCAAAATTCATGGAATTATTTCCTATGCCCAGATTACGGAAGGGAGTTCGTCCACCCACCTTCCTTTTCTATTTTCCAATAGGCGATTGATTCTTAATAGTAGAGTTTTATTGGTGATTTCGGCCTGGCCATTCTACCGTGGGAACACCACTGATGCATGGTGTATTTTGATTCCATGTCCAGTACAAAAGTCTCTGAAGATATCATTGTCAAACTATGTTCTGTTATCAGTGATCAATACTCTAGGAGTCCTAAACCTTGTGATGATATTCCTCAACACGAATCTCCTGATATCTGCTTCCCTGATGTGGTGAGGGGGCTTTACCTCCACCTGCATTATGAAGTAGTCGGTAGCAGTTATTAGGTACTTTAGATTTCTAGGTCCTAGCGATATAGGTCCCATAATGTCCATGCCCTATTGAGAAAATGGCCAAGGACTCATTAGGTCTGGCCATTTGTTTGAGAATTTGGAGAACTACTGACATTTAATGCACTTTTGTACCCCAGTTGGACTACTTTTTCTATAAGGTAAACTTTTGACGTGATAAAGGCGATTTTAACTCTTGTGCCAAGTTCACTGGATGTCTAATTCATGAACAATTTCCAATTTTGATCCCCTTCACTAATGACCAATGACTCCATATTTGGATTTATCTCCTCTTCTTTTCCTGGTGGTGATGTTGAGAACTCGACAATAAAATCGATTCTTTCATGGTAGTTCATGGCTCATACTTGATGTTGAACTATGCTAGCTCGAAGGCCCGCTTCTTCATTCTATTAGAGAGATCTACCTTTTTGAGAGCCTCGTTCAATGGATAAGTCGCGGGGATGACTATCGTGTAGGCATCGAAATAGTGTCGCAACTTCACTAGTTCCAGGAATATCTTTTAAATACGCATATATCTAGTTTTTACCTCAAGGAGAGTATGATTAACATAGTAGACCAATCTTTGTTTTTCATCTTGCAATCGCACCAAATCTGCATTGGTCACGTGTTTTACGATGTCTAGGTATATGTCAATATCTTTCAGGATCATATGAGTCGCTAGAAGGGAGGAGATCGCAAATACTATTTAATTACTTTGAGTGCTCGATTGCACTCGTATGTCCAAACTGTTGAGCTTACCTTCTTCAATGCCTGAAAAAAGGCTGACATTTATCTGATAGCCTAGATATGAACCGATTCAAGGCGGCCAGTGTGCTGTTAAGAACTTGTACGTCTCTGATAGTGGTCAACTTTCTAATATCCTACAGAGGCTTGGTCTAATCCAAATTTGCCTCTATCCCCTTTGTGTCACCAAGTATCCTAGGAACTTACCGAAGCTTACTCCGAAGACACACTTAGAGCTTTTCAACTTCATTTTATGCTCTCTGAGGATCTTAAAGGGCTTCATCAAATCCTTGATGTGGTTTGGTTACTTATTTTCTTTTGATAAGAATGTCATCGATGTAGACCTCCATCGCCATGTTGATCTCTTTCTTGAATATATTGGGAATAAAAAGTTAGTAGGACTCCCATGCGTTCTTCAAACCGAACGACATTAGTTTATAGTAGTAAAGTCCAAAGGTAGTGATAACCGATGACTTCTCCTGGTTTGTGATGAATTATTATTTACATGTGATATGTGGTATGTCAGTTATTGCATCTTTATATGCTGTTATGAAATTCTTATATGTGATCGTATATGTATTATGTAGATCCACACTCTTTGGAAATCGAAATAATGCGCGGTAATACATTAATAATATATTGCAAGTGACTGAGTATTATGGACGACTATGGAATGGTCAAGGACTCGATATCATGATTTTCTTATTTAGATTATTCCCTCGGTATCGGGTTCCACCAATCATGAAGTAATTTCTTATAATGACGAGTCACACTTAACTAATTTATAATTAAGTTTTAACTTAATCGACTCATGCCCACTTATAAATTAATTTAATGAGATGTTTAAAGTTTTAAAATATATTCTGTTTTAGGTTAACTTTAGAGAAGCTTAGAAAGTCCATTTTTTGACGTAAAATAGTCAAATTTAAGTCCATTAGGTTAGTACATAGTTTGGGCTCAGTTTCGAGCCATTTTGATCATATTTTGGGCTTATGGGTTAAGGATAATATTGAGCCTAAGCTTAATTTTTTGGTTAGAACCTTTATTAGCATAATTTATAAAACTAAAACTTTCACAACACCTTTGATATATCCATAGAGGCTAAGGAGAGGAGGCACACCAAGGATTAAAGAGAATTTTTTGATTTAAGGCTTTTATTCACACAATTGGCCTAAGGTAAGTTTTCTTTGATTAAGAATCTAATTAAGTTTGTGTTATGAGAATAGTACTTCATTAGAATATGAAATTATCTAATGAAACCTAATTTTGTAATTTTAATTAATCTAAATTCATTATTAGATTAATCACATGTTTAAACCTTAATCTTATATTGATGAACTAGTGTACTTTGATATTACATTCCTTAAATTGAACCATTTAATCATGTAATCTAACCCTAAGAACTTTAAATACGAATTATATAAATGTTAATCGGTAAAAGCCCTCATATTAGATTGATTCTTGTATTGATTTCATAAGTCAATTTATTAAATGTTGATTAGATGACGAACCTAAGGTTTCATTAATGATTATTGGATTTAGATCTTTATATAAATTGTTAATCATAAAAAACTGGTATAAATAGGTTCCTAGTATTCATAGGTTGGTTGTATATGAAGGAGAATGGCCAATTTGGAGTTGTAGAGACTTTAGGGTTTGAAGGTTTTTATCCATGACTGCATTAGTTAAAAGGTTAAAAAAGAAGTCTTTCTAGACCTGTTAGATCAATATGAACCAGGTATGGATCTATCCAACCCATGTGAATTATAGATAATTTAATTAAGAACACGTGGGCACTAGTTTAGTAATTTTTGGAATTTTTATGAATATCTAATGAATATTTTTTCAATGGTGCGCAATGCCAAAATTTTGGGCTGGTCATTTTGGGTTTGGGATTTGTGTCATGTTCTTTTGGTTAGGGTTGTGATTGGATAGTTATTTTAGGGTAAAAGCAATTGAGACGAGTTTATAGGCAGTAGGTTTGAATATAGCAACCTAGTTTAAGGCCCTTAAGTTTTAAGTCAAAGTTTGTTAAGTCGGGTAACGTTTAGCTATAACATTTATCATATATGAGGTGAGGATGTAGTTGTGACCCATCAAGTAGGGTAATGACTTATCTGGAATGATTGTGTAAGTAATAGTTTGATATGACACCTAATTTAGGGGTCTCGAGTGTCGGGCTGAGAATTATGATATTTTATGATACCGAGAGAAGCTTAATGATCGCGTAGATCCTATGATAGTTTAGAACATGTTCATAACCCATCGAGTAGGGTAGAGGTTATTTTAAAATGATTCTTATGAATGATAAATGAGATAATACCTAGACTTCACAGTCCTAAGTGTTTGGGCCAGTTTTATATGATAATGATTAAAAGTTAACATGCATATTAATTTATAATACAAGTGATTATTTATATAACCCAATTAAGTAGGGTTTATTCTCACTTGCTTGATTTATGTGAAATCATATCTATAGTGTGTAGGTGTGCTCCTGGGGGACGTACTATAATGGATTTAATGGGACGTGTACGCCATTGACCACCTGTGGTAATCCTAGTGATTGAGAAGGTCTTACTTAGAGCCTATTTACCCCGATCCTACTGCTTATGTACCCATATCTTGAGTTGAGTAAATGGGGGTGTACTTTCATATAACTTTGGTTATGGAGACGCTATCCTCGAACGCATAAGGATATACCTTCGTACTTTTATTTTCAAGTTCGAGCATAACCCATGTGATTTGATGTGAGTTGTGTTCACTCATGAATATTCTAGATTATGTGATTGTGTATTGCAATACCTTGAGATGATTGTACCATATTATAATTTATACTAGATATGTATAACCATAAACTTATGACTTGAGAATAATGTAATGAATATACTAGATATCTATATACTGAATCAGTGACATGAGATTATTAAAGATTGAAATACTTGAAACAAACTTTTAGAATCATAGTTAAAGACTTTTATTAACCTCATGACTAGTATGCGATTACTATTAATGTAAGTATTATCGTAGAATGAGAGATTTTTAATATAAGAGATGAACTTAAGAATGAGAAAGTATATAATACTTAATTAAATTATGGACATATGTCACATAGTACTCATATGGGTTTGGCAGTAGTTATGAATGCTTAATTAGGTTGTTTGAGTTGGGTATCATAAATAACTTAAAATTAACTTATTATGAGAGGAATGTGCATTATTATAATTATAGCCCAAATTTAGTTACATTCTTACTCATATTAGACTTACTAAGTTTAGTACTCTTTGTTGAACTATATTTCTATTGGTCTTGGCCGCAGTGACTACCACATATTTGAGCTATTAGTTGAAGGATTTCTCTAGCACCAATTTCGATTCATATCATCTTCCCGTGGATATAATGGTTGAGCACTTGCTCTTTTATACTCATGTAGTTATTTATATATAAAGCATTCAATTAGTTGTATCATTTCAGATTTTCTGAGTTAAACATTTGTACGAGACACATTATTATTATTGAAGTTATCATTCAGACTTGTATTTATAGTATGGAGATACATTTTTTATTATGGAGTTGGATTTTATTCTTATGGAAGTGAATAGTACCAATGATGTTTTTTGGCTCAACATTTGCTTATCATGTATTGTATTTACTAATATCGTTTTATTTATTTTGTTATGCTGAGAATGCTACTATGATATTTGTATTAGACCTGATTAAACTATTTATGGATAAATAGAAAAAATTCATATTCAATACCTTCTTCTTTAAGGACTTCTTCTTCTCCAAACCCACCTTCTTCTTTAGTCCCAAATTGGTGTGTGTTTGAGTTCGTGTGTGTGCTCAAATTCGTGTATGTGTGCATGAGTGCAGATCCATGTGTGTGTGAGAGATAGAGAGAGGATGATGAAGAGAGATAAATAAGTGCAACCATGGATGCCCATGGATGCTATGAGAGATGAGAGAGTGAGAAAGAGAGTGAGTGAGAGAAAGAAAGAAACTGATGGTTTTATCCAAAAAAGGGGTAAAATATAATAATATGCTTTTTAAAAGGTCAAATGGGCAGTACATATCATTTTTCATTCAAAACACTAACGATATCACTACTAGGGGGTTACTTGAAGTTGTTTTGGAACTTTTGGGGGTTAAATCCAGAAAATGAATGTTCAGGTGGTAAAGTGAAAATATGAAAAAATTATAGGGGAAAGTTTACCTTAAAAATTCATTTAAATAAATTGAATTGTGTACATAAAAATATAAATTATCTTCATATAATATATAAATACTGTGGTTTGTACACAAAAAATAAAGGACAATATAATCAAACCCATAGGAAAAATGAGGTAAGTTGGGTAGTGAATATAAAATTAAGGGTTATTGACAAAACACCAATTTGATAATACGATATTTGAATTAATCTGAGTTTTTGCAAATAATGAGACAAAATACCAATTTCATGAAAATTGGTGCATAATGCATATAAATCGACACATATGCTTTATTTTCGCAAGTCTTATTCGGGATGGATGAAATAGTTTGAGGTACTCGCAAGCTGCCCGGGATGAATATCCCTCCATATAATTTTTTTTGCCTTATTTGGTGAAATTCATAAAACATTTCAAGCTAGATCAGCAAAAAAAATGTAGGAAAGCTAACGAAGTTCTGCACACGTTAAAAATCATTGTTAAAGGATCAAAAAAATTTAAGAAACCCCAAACCAGCATGCATACATGAATTTGAATTGTTTGATCATGGATATAATTGTGAATGTATACTATATTCCATACTATTATTAGTTAAAAGATATTTGAAAAAAATGATACCAGTGATCCCGTGAGAAAGAATTCCATACTCTTCTTAGTGCGTGGGATCTCAATGACAAATCTTGCAAACACGATGATTTTCTAAATCATTCACAAGATCTCGGATCACTTATGAATCTAATCATTGAAAAGAGATACACCAAAGGCAATATCCATCAAACCTCTTCAAACAAAACTGTAGAGATAGAATCAAATAACAAATAAATAAGATTTCCATTAGTCACCAAGTTCAGAATATTCCTCAAAAGAAGCTAAGGCCCCGTTTGGTTCCCAGTAAAGTTTGATGGAATCTAATTCCATTGGTAGATTGCTAGGAAAGTGTAAGATTATACTGTTTGGTTGGAGTTTAAGTTAGATAGGAATGTGGATCCAAATGGAATTAGATTACCAAATTGGTGGGAAAGTGGATGGAATCAAAATCCAACAATATAGGTGGGATTTTAACTTTCCCATGAAAATCCTTATAAAATATTATTTTTGAAAGAAAAATAAACCCTTCTAAGTCGCATACAAAATTGCGTGGGTTTCTCTTAATTCCTATATAGTCTCCTACCATTTCTAAACTTTTCATTGCATTGTAACTTTCAACCACGATTTTTGAAGTGCTTCGGATAACATCACATGTTCTATAATTAACATCTTCGTGATATTCTACAATTTTTGACGCGCTTCGATGATTTACCTTTTTTTATGTGCTGTCGAGGTTATATGTTTATACTCCAAACATATAACTCTTTATATAGTTGCCATGTTTTTGTTCATACTACAATTAACATTTATTATTTTATATTAACATTATACAAACAAGATTTCTCCCCATTGTTAGTATTTAATTCATTTTTCCATATCATTTTCTATGCATGAACTAAACAATTTTTTTATATTCTTGGTAGGATTCTACTGCTCAAGCAAACAGGGTGACAAGATTCTAATTCCCAGTAAGATGTTTCCTAATAATTAATTTCTCAGTAATCACAATCGACCCAATATATTACCGTGAACCAAATGGGACCTAAGGGAAAAGTCCAATAAGCTATGAAACCCCAAGCTTAATAGGAACTGCTATGAATACAAGTAGCTCTGAAACTCCAACTTCACCGATTTAGAAGAAAACTTTTCTAAAATAATAACTCGTAACAATGTCATTATATGTTGGAAATTTATGAAAGGAATAAAAAAAATTAATGAATCCAATTTACTGCAAGGCATGTTCTAGGGACGTTATCTTTTAGGCAATATTTCTTCCCTTTTGGATGAAAGGCGCTAGTACACAAGCGTGTTTGTTGTAGAAATTTGCTTTCATAATACAATGAAGTGGTATTACTTGTTAGATACAAACTATGTACAGTTTGATCAAACCAAGAACACTCTGGAATATTAACCTGATAATGCCAAAAGTTAGAGGATGGAGAGAGGAGAATCGATCAATTTTCGGTGTCCAAAATAGAGGCATCACACGATTCAGATGTGCACGTGCGAAGTGCCAAGTGCGCCATCAAAGCGCCCAATCGCACAAAAGCGCACTGCGTGTTGTGATTGGTGGAGCAAACCATCGCAAAGCACCATATCATAGTCTCTTTGGCATCTTTTGTCTTTTATTTATATACCCTTTTACTTGTAAAGTTTTTCTGTGGGACTTTGAAACTACACTCACCTCATTTACACCCATTTTCTTTGGCTCTCTTTATACAAGAAGACCCAATATAAAATCTCCAAAATAAAAAAATTCGTTTACACAATATTAATACCGAATTATATTCTCAAAAGAAAAACTCACTTACACAATATTAATACCCCATATATTTTGAAAATTCCAATATTATATCCATCAAGCGATCCTCTATTATGAATGTCGGAAGCTGCTCAAGCATACATCTATACATAACTCTTAAATTGTGCCACTATTAGATATTGCAGTTCTAAAATGTATTATAAATTTGGGTTAATTACACTTTGAACCCTTGAACTTTATCTTCATTTTCACTTCACCGTCAAATCAAATTACTCCAAACCCTAACAATGTTATGTTATAGATGGAAAACTAGTCATATGATGATATTTTTGTACGAAAGGTAATTTGATCATTATTAAGAAGTTCTGGGGGGTTAGTGTAGAAAATGTAAGTAGGGGTGGTGAAGTGAAAATAGAGGCAAAGTTCGAGGGGTCAAAATGTAATTAATCCTAAAAATTCGTAACTCATGGGACTATATATCTGCAAATATAGACGTTATTAGAGTGATTATTGTCTTATTTAGATATTAATTAGTTAAGAAAGGTGATAAGAATTTTAAAATTGTGTAAAAATGGAAGTGTTCTTAGTCTTCATCACAAAGAACTTTACACGATGTTAATTTAGTCACTAAATTTTTATTCTAAGCACCATTGAACATATTATTGGATATTCAGTTTTGCCCGAGTAGGATTTTTAGCGACAGATAACATTGGACTCTAGCACAAGTTGAATCCCCAAAACAAAAGATGACTGACAGCAAAATAGGGAAGGCACATTAGTATATTATTTCAAATAAGGTGCTATTAAAGTAAAAACAAATAGATGTTTAAATCTTTAGTTTTAAAAGATTAATTACTCAAACTTTAGCCCACATTATTTTGAAAGCTAACAAACAGCCCAATGGCCTGATAGTCAACGTAACATTGCCACATATCATTGTTTCCGAGCTAAGGTGGTTATAGAGAATAAAATTGAATTTTAAAAAACGTTAAAACAATAATTGAGCGTTTTGTGAATGCTAAATAGAAAAAAAAAAATATTGGAAGCTTAGAAATTTATGTAAGCGTTTCGAATAAAGTCGAATGATATTTTCTTGTCGGAAGAGTACTTCAAATTGAACACAACATGTAATCAATCAATCATCCATCAAATTTCCATTCCACTTCCTTCATAAATAAGTTAACTCATGATCAGCATTCCTAAAATGGAACGCTATGAGGCTATGGTAACAACTCATCAATAGGGGCGCGTTTGTTGATAAGAACAGATAGAACTAGCACTGGGGTCCTTGGAAATTTATTTAAAAGAATCGTAATTAAATGATCTATTAAATAGTTTTTTTTTTTTTTTTGGAGATGATGAAATTTCAGAATGTATAAATTTTTGGGTCAATTATTAAATAGTCCCTACTATAAATATATATTTTTTAAAAAGGACACATATTTTTAGTTTAACCCATTTAGTCCCTCAAGCACTCAATATCCTCTAATTTTTAGAGGTCCGCGCCAGCGGCACTCTCTCTCCAAAATATGTGGCAAAGGACTTTTTGAGGCAAAATAAAAAAGTTTGGACTAAATGGGCATTAAAAAATGTCCGAGGGACTATTTGGTATGTGTCCCTAAATTTTTGATGTTTTAAGATATTTTAAAAAGAATAAAATATACAGATACTAATCTATAATTTCTTAAATAATTTTTAGAGTTCAAGTTTTCAACCAAATATCTATCAATAATGAGTAATAGATCAATAACATATTTAGGTAAACATTATCTAACAACTCTACTGACTTAGAAGAGAGACTGCAAAGAAAGTTGTAGCCACCAAAATATGTGAGATACCGCGTTAAAGACAGAGAGAGAAAGAGATAGTTCATCATATTATCGACGATGGGTTGATGGTGTGGTCACATATTTCATAAACAAGTATTACAGTGAATGTAAGGATTGAACAAGAATATATATATATATATATATATATATATATATATATATATATATATATATATATATATATATATATATATATATTTTGATAACTATGAGTGCACTACAATCTCACAACATATATAAAGTTGTAACGGAGGCTACTATTGGACACTATATCCTTAAACTAATTACGCTCCAGCTAGAGTGTTTGACGGTCTATGGACCAATTGTCACACAGGACGCAACAATTTTGTAAAATCTTATAATTGATTTGGGTAATGTTAGGAAGACACATTTGGGAGCACGGTTTAAGAAAACATGATACATTTCCCGTGTTATTGGTAGGACATCTAAGTGGGACAAACTCCACTCAAATGTCCATAAATGCCACAATGACACGTGTATTATTCTCAAATGTGTCACCAAAGTCTGTCCATCTAACATTATCCAATTAATTTTACTAAAACAAAGGTCATCTTTAAAAGAACCAGAGTTAGCCGAGTATCTCGAGCAGAAGTTTATGAAAAGTTGAATCACTTATCAACACACACCCATGGCTCAAACCTAAATCAATCATGCTTAATTAACTAGGTGACATTCATTAATGAGATCAATTCCCTAATTTACTCATCTATAAAGCTCAAATCTCATGTGAGTTAGTATTTGATTTGATGAATCAATAATAATAATAAGAAATTGCACTAAAATAACTCACAAGCCTACCTAGAAAACAAAACCTCAAGATGCATTCTCTCTCTCGTTAAACTTGAAAAGACATTTTTCAATGTGCAAGTGCACAACTCTAATACTTGAGATCCTTTACAGGTATATGTCTTCAACACTTCAACTCTCATCCATGTGAATAAGAATAACCCACGAAGCTCCGTCAAAATTAAGAAAAATTTCCCCTCTAATAAGCATCACATTTCGATTAGATCACTCTTACAATAAATAATACAATTCTCTAGTTTGATCTAAACATATTTCCTAGTGAAATATGATATGACTTTGTGAATCGATCTTGGCTTTCGTGGTTTCAAAAACAACATTATGTATAGAACTTAAAAACACTCGAGATATAGTGTACTTCACTTAAATAAGTTGATATGAGTAATTGCAGAAGAGACTCTCAAGAAACTCCACAAATAAGGTAAGACTATAGAAGTAATTCGAGCAAAAACATACAGGCACGTGTGTGTGTGTGTTTAAGATGGATGAAAATGTAAGGGCAGTGCATATAATAACGATTTGCAACCGTGCACATGGTCTAGATCTTATTGAACAAGAATTAGCAATGTGTCTATCAGCCCGTGCAATTTCAATTCGTGCACATGGTTGAGATTTGACCTTGTTCACACAAATGTGCAGCATGCCAAATTTCAACTTAGTGCAAGGTTCTAAATGCAAACCCCAAAGTTCGAAATCCTTATATATATTGATTTTTTTTGCAATTCCAACACACCTTACGTATAAAAAGTATATGTGTGCAAAAACCAAAGATGTATAAATCACAAAATTCAACACAAAAGATACTCTTAAACATAGAATCCAAGTAACACTCATGTATGAAATCTATATGAAATCAAGATACGGGCTTAATTGATGAAAGCCTTAAATATTTTGACACAAGAGTAGCTAGTCTACCTAAAATAGATACAAATACATTTCATAATGAACAAACACAACCTTTAATTGGTATTGGCTCAGATAAATAATTGCCTTTTGTAATTAGCACAACAATTAAGAATTTAAAATTCATTGTGACCGATTAAGAACATTGATAGGGTTTGGTTGGAGAAATTTATAGTGGAATTTAATTATTTTGGCCCAAAAGCACAAGGTCCAAGCCCATGACCCAAAGATAGAGATCTGAGCCTAGCCAATGTGCACCAACGGTGTTGGTGTGGGCGCGCACGTGTGTGTATGAATTTCGAGTGTGTCCCCCCAAGGAAAAATAGTGGTAGGCCCAACGGGTCCAATAATTACACCAATTCAAGAGTATAAATAAAATTGACACAAATTTTGTATTCTACAATGGGATAACCCATTTTAATCAAGTTATTAACTAGTTTTATCACTTCATATGATGTACATTCAAGACTTATCCAGTTCACCATTTAATCATTTTGATTCAATGGATATATAATGTTAACTTCTCACGAAGATAATACATTTTTATGTAGATCCACGTCAAATGATGCATTGGTACCATAATTAATCAAGTGTAAAGTTGAAATTTAGGAAAAACTCAAATTTACAGCAGTCATGCATATGAAATAAGTTGTCAAATAAATTATAGGGAATGTGTAGACTCCAAGGAAAATACAGTTGAAAAAATGTATAACTAGAGGTAGCTTGTAGCTTTCAACCATACCTATTAAGATTTTGTTGAATTTACTAGATGATTAATGAACATGATGTCTTGAACTGCTCAACCATTTGTGTAAACTAAGATTATAGGCGCGAGACATACCATTCTCGTATAAAGTTAATTCTTAAGGTTGTGTTGTTTTGGACTTGAGAAATTCTTAAGTCTCATGAGTACTTTTGATATTTCATAATTTTAAGATTCTCATTGTAGTGACCTCACATGACACACAATTGTAATTCCTATTTATGAGTGCCTTAGAATACCTTAAATGAGAAAGAAATATATAGTGATAACTAAATTCAAAGTTAAACCTAAACATTTAATAGGTTCCACTTATAACATCATAGGACATGGTAGAACATTTAATTTCCACAATGAAACTAAAGAGCCATCCATAATTTTATTGTCCCATTAAACTTAGATCTTTTAATTCATGTCAACTAGGCTATATTTCTATCATGGAGAGTCTATGGTATTGGCGTTTAATGAAATATTTTTTTATATATGAATTTAATAATCTTCTCTTTTATCGATTAATTAAATCCATCATATAGTAGTTCTCTAATGATTTTGTGCCAATGTAAATTATGCATAGAGTTACCATTATACATACAAAAAACATTTTCCATAGAAATCACTGATGACTATCAGGACAACACATGTTTGATAAAAAACAGTAATATCCTTTGTAAAGTTCCAAAGAATTCATGTTTCTCTCCTACATTATCTAGAAAAATTAATTTAGACTCCATCATTGGTCAAATTATGCAAGTCTTTAATGACTATTTAGGAAATATATCTCCATCTCTAAGATTGCATACATTAAAAATTTTGGACTTTGAACTTTTAAATTCTTATATCTAATTCACATCATTATAGACTTTGAGTACCACATGGCGTGCATATAGTGTTACCCGTAATCTGATATGTACCTTAAGTACCTCTAACCCTCACTAATGCTTCATGTCCGCCTATTAAGTTACACATGTATCTATTCAATTTTTTTAACCGAATACAAACTCTTAGGTCAAGTGAAATTTATGATATAAATTTATCTCCAAATAATTCGAAAAAATTTCAGAGACAACATTCCCATTATTCATTTTTAATTATTCTCTAATAAAAATGTATTTTTGGGACAATTTGATCGTATTCTTTATTTAAATAATTTTTTTTACTTCATCATGATTATTATATTATATTTAGATATATTCCCTTACATGTTCAATAATTAGACTCATACCTATATATGCATCATCCCATTTGTACCTTATGAATTAACCGATTATACCTATATATCTTTGGCTATAGCATAAAAAACCTTAAATTAATAAGAATTTATTTAATGTAATGAGATTGAAATTTGTCTAACCCATCAGGTGTCTAAAGAATCTTTATACTTAGGAGGACATCAATGTCAACATTTATTGTTAAAGTTTTCTTTATAAAATTGTTTATGTTACAATTTTTTCCTTCAATAAACATATCATCGATATAAAAACTATTAAATTAATGACTTGTGAATTATTAACACTTTTAACATCAATGCATATATCACACTCAATAATATTAAATCCGTTGGAGTTCATGAGCTAGATAATTTTTTATACAATTTCTTAGGTTCTTGCTTCAAATGATAAGATGATTTGAGAAGCCAACATATTTTATTTTATTTTATTGTCCTTTGATGGCAAATCTAAAATGTTGTTCAATGTATATCTCCTAAAAAATTAACGATTTGAGTATATTCGCATACTTTTTAAATGTTGAGTTATGGTTTATAGGAAAATATAAAATCTTATAGGATGTTCCCGTAATCCTCCGAACTTTTGAGAGTATTTTATTTCCACGTGTGCACTTATTTATAATTTAATTGAGAAATTAAATTGGTTTATATAAATATTAATTAGTGAGCTTAGTATTCATATTTATGATTATAATTATTTACTTGCATGTAATAAGTAAATAGTGATACAAATTATTATATTGTCATTTAATGAGTAAAAAATGATGGATTATTATATTATGTCGTTAGAGAATAAAATGATGAATTTTTATGATTTATAGGCGACACATACTGTAAGCATGTGTCGGGCCCAGTTAATGAGATGATGGTATATTTTAAGTTTGATGACTCGAATGGCCTTTTTGAGTGCTCCGGTGATCCGTAATGGGTTGAAATAGTTCTGAATAGGTACTCGGGGGGTTATAGTTGGGTTTCAAGGGCTTTTTAGACATAGTATGTCCCGTATAGGGGTATAGTCATCTTTTCACCCTTTGGGCTACATCTATATACGAAATCAGGGTTTAATTATAAGGTATTTAAGGTTAAGTAGGTGGATAGTAGCCTCATTTTAGCATCTTCTTAGTACAGTTTAAGGGAGAGATCAAATAGAAGAGAAAAGAGAAAGAAAGCTTAGAGAAGAGAGGAAGAACCATCTCCAAAAATCTAATCATATATATATATATATATATATATATACATGTCAATCTTCGAATTTGAATCCATCAAGAAAAATGTTAACTTGCTTTAGATTGCATTATTTTATAATTAATTATTATAGACACTCCATACTAGGACCCCCTAAGCACCTCTTTAGGTCCCTATCACTCACTCATTCACCGCAAACCCTAGTTCATATCCTGAGTACCGATCTCAATACACCAAAAGGATAAATTGTCATCTTTGAGCCGTCCAGCCAAAATACGTGTTTTTTTTATCCCGGTCAAAGACCTTGACAGGTCCATGACAACTCTATTAACTAAAGAACCCTACCGCCTCTTTTTTTCCCCCGTTTCATTTCCCTATCTTTTCTCTCTCTCTCTCTCTCTCTTTTTACGCGACTACTCTCTCCCTCTCTTTATATCTCAGGTACATTTTCTCTCTCTCTCTCTCTCTCCTTTATATATATATATATATATATATATGCATGCGTGTGCATATTTTTTTTATATATGTGTGTGTGTTTGTATGATTTTGTGTGTTGTTTTTTCTGTATATATGTGTGTGTGTGATTAATCTGGCATAAATCTGAATTAGACCCCTTTTTTTGTGTAAATATTGGACTCCTTTGTTATGTAAATATGAAATTAAAATTGTTTGGACATCTAAAATTGGGCATATTAATGTGTAAATGTAAAATTAAAATTAAAATTGGGTATAATGTTGTGTAAATCTAAAATTGGACCCCTTTTGTTGCGTAAATATTAAATTGAAATTGGGTATAAATCTGAAATTGGGAATATAGTTGTGTAAATGTGAAGTTAAAATTGAAATTGGGTATAAAATGAAAATTGAGTATAGTGTTGTGTAAATTTGAAAATGGGTAATGAGAAATAAAACATAACTATGTATAAATCATCACTATAAATATTATTATTAAATATAAATAAGAAATAATTGAATAAAACGTACTATAGGCCTTAAATAAAGTGCACATAGATACTAGCCTTCTAGTTCTTATGCGTACACATTCAATAGCCCTTAGACCCGTTCGAAGTCATTACCTCTATAATGAGATATCTCAAAATGTACCGTTTGGACAGTTTGAGACTGCATGATTTTTGTATAATAATATTCTTAATGGCTTAAACTTGTTACTTTTGGAAAAAGTTCTGCTGTCGTATCTTAATGTTCTCTGGGTACATACGAGATGATGCGATGTTAAGTGTTATTTCAAACGATAAATATTTAGATTTATAATGTCGTTAATTTGTATTCTTCTAATGCTTTGTTATTATTGGATTAGAGCATTAATTCAAAGTCCATATACATGGTTTTACTAATAATAACAATTTTTGCAGAAAATGTCTTCATCCCATCGCTGTAGCGGAGGCAACGAGGGCTCTTCGATCGCTAGCCCCCAAAATGGGGCAAATTGGGGTCCGTCATCGATAATAAGATGACATTATTGGCTAGATCCCTAGAGTTGCTGAAGGTGATTGTCGGCCCGGGATACACTGATTGAAGGGTCGTGCCTAATGAGCCCAAGGTGGGCATCTGAAGAGAACTACAGGCAGTGTATTTATATTTATATTTATAACAGCTAACACTTACTCTTTTTTTGATTTGTATTTGTTTGTGACGGTATCAATTCGGCCTGCCCCCACATGATCGTGACTCAATGTTGGAATAGTTGAGAGACCAATATAATACGTTGAAGAAAAATATGAGGGCACAGTACTTTGGGAAGAACCGAGAGTCCATTTTGAGAGTACGTGACACTGTCCACTTGAATTAGCCAATCTCATTGGCATAGTTGCAAAAGTTTGTCGACAATGAGATCGATGAGCGGCAATTGGCATTTCGTCAATTGAGGAGGTAAAATTGGGCGAAAAAGTTGAACGTGCACTACTCCGGGAGGATGTCTTATACCGAGGTGGAGCACATGATGGTGAGTTTTTATTTTTCTTTATTTTTAGTTTTATGTTATACTAATTTAGCATTACTTTGCATTACTTTCTAATTTTATATTATTTTATTTCAGGAGATAGGGAGTGACTCTTAGGGTAGGCCACAAAGACTCGATGCCTATGTGGCAATTCAGACGAAAAAGGGTAAGGACAAAAAGGTGTCCCCGAGCATCGCAACCACAATTGTAAGTTGTAAATGTTAATTTTTTTTAATTATGTTATAATTTTTTTTTATTTACTTAGTTAACTAATCATGTGCTTTTTATCATTTCAGGCAAAGCTTAAGGAAGTGCATGAGTCGTAGTCTGATGTCGACAAAGCATCTTTGGCTACGGACGCACTCAGCCAAGTGCTCGAGGCAGATAGCAATGGGAGGACTAGGGGGTGACCTCGCAGGTGGGGAAGTCAAGGATCATCAGAATGGAGATGAGCAACACCGGGTTGGCTCATAAGGTGGACACCTATGACAATAAGCTATCAAGGTTGTAGGTGATGGTCCTAGATATGTATGCCTTCATGAAGCGTCAGTGGGGGTCCACATCCGATGAGGGAAGGGTTAAGGGAAACGGGAAGGGGAAGGAGAAGGAGAAGGAGGTAAAGGTAGACGAGGACGTCACTGCTTCATCACCGATACCCACGAACTCGCCGCTATATGATCCATTTCCCATCTTGACCCCCGTTGAACGGCCTATGTTAATAATCGATTGGCCGAGCGTGTTTTTACTCGGCATATATGGTGGGGAGCTGATAGCGAGGGGATTGAGGGACCCGAACTTCCTCCCAGGTAAGGTGGTTCATGGACATACCTTCCAAGACATTGAGGCAAGGGTGATCATCACACATATTTTGGCTGAAAAGGAGAACTCACCTTTGTTGTTGCGCGAACAATGAGACGTTCAGCAAATTGAGGGGTGCGCCAATGTATATGTCATGTGGACTTCCTTCCTCCTCCGATCGGCTCAAGACCCTATGCCATAACATTATTTCTATTTATTTTATTTGGATATTAGATTATATTTGTATATTTTTAAATCGGTACATGTTGGTTTAGATATGGATATTTGTATTTGGTTATTTATATTTAGATGTTGGCTATGGATATTTGTATTTTGGTTTGGTTGATCTATATATATGCTATTTGTACATGTAAAATTTTTCTATGACAAGTATAAATATACTGCTGGGTGTTGCCCAATAGTTTTTTTTTTTAAATTCTGCCCAGAATTATCACGGACTTTGACCGTGACAAGTCCTTGACAAAAAAAATTGTCACGGAATTATCACGATCAAAGTCCGTGATAATTTTTTATTTGTCACGGACTTGTCATGGTCATTAGAACTGTCATGGACTTGTCATGATCTTTGACCGTGATAAACTTGTTAAGGCCAAAGACCATGACAAGTCCGTGGAGACTCTAATGAACTTGTCATGGTCTTTGACGGTGACAAGTTTGTGACAAGGTCATATGTCACCCCCAAACTTGTCACAATCAAAGACCGTGATAATTTTAACTTGTCAAGGTTTTTGACCGTGACAAGTTGGTAGTTTTGGTGTAGTGTTTAGAGGCTTCCGGGCGCTCTCGGGCCCCATTTGAAGCCGATCAACTTCCTTACCTGAGAAAAAGCTCAATTAATATTTGAAGGTTTATGAATCCTATTTCTAAAGGTCTCTCCCATGTACGAATCGGCCTTACGATTCGAACAAATGATCCATTTTACTATTAAAAATTGATTTGGAGGCCACTCGGGCTCCCTTGGGTCGTTTCGACTCCGGTTGACTTCCTCATCTTTACAGAAGCTCAATGAATATTCAAAGGGCTCTGCATAATCTTTCTAGAGGTCTACCTCATGCACAAATCGGCTTTACGATTCAGACGAATGGTCCATTTTATCCCGAAAATTGATCCGGGGGCCATTGAGCAATTCCAGACTCTGTTTGACTCTTGTCAACTCTTTAGCTCGAACGAAACTGAATGAATATTCAAAAGTATCTAATACTATTTCTAATGGTCTACCTCGTGTACGAATCATCCTTATGGTACGAATGAATGATACATTTTTTTAGAAGGGTCTCCGGACACTTTCAGGCCCCGTTCGACCTATGTCAACTCTATAAAGCGAATGAAGCTGAATGGAGTCTTAAAGGGCACCGAATACCCTTTCCAACGGTCCATTCCGTGCATGAATATTCCTTTCAGTTCGGACGAACGATTCATTTTCCTCTGAGAATTTCCTATCTAGTGACCAATGGGAACCTCCGAGCCCCGTTTGACTTTGGTTAACTCTCGTACCCGGGAGTGGCTCACTGGATTCTTAAAGGGCTCTAAATACCCTTTCCAACGATCATCCCTATGCACCATTCTAACTTATGGTTCGCATTTTACAGTCGTTTATTCCGAAAAACTACCTTAGACTGCCAATTAGCAACCCAAGACCCTGCCTATTGGCAGTGTGTCTAAGGTTCTATGACGATAGGATGGTTTAGCACCATACTTATCGACACCCCATTATCCCTATAAATAGAGGCCATGGACTGACTTTGAAAATCACACCTCAGGCATCCCTGAACATCCCTCTTAGCAATTCAGAATGAATTCCCTCGAATTTAGAGATGTTCTTTTTCCTTAAAAAGCCTATTTTCCACATTCCTTCCATAATTTTCATACTCTTTTGAGTAAATTACCACCCACCTCCTCAAACCACCATCACTTCATCTTGTGATCAACGCATCTACAATTAAGATCTACTTTAAGTCTTCACAAGGAAGTCTAATTCTTACCTCTTGTATTTAAATTCTCTTATTTTTGCATTAGTTACTTCATTTTCTCTTTAATACTTTACTTCATTACATTACACATCTTAATTTCAAAATTTTTATTATTAGTATTCGCACATACTTTATTTTGATAGAAAAATCCATAAATAAGAAAAAGAGGGTTCACTTGTAAATTCCAAACGGGGACTAAAACACGTTTTTCTACACGCACACATATAATAAAGTTCCCGATTGAATTTATGGGTTAAACACCACCTCATATAGTCTTCAAACTATGTGGACTTTGATCCCCTCCGGCTACGTATGCGTCTTGGGTAAATCCCTTGAGTCGAGTCCTCCCACATCCTTTTGTTTCTTTATTCTCATCATATATATATATATGCTTGCTTGCTTATGTCTTGTCTGATATAAACAATCATTCCTTCATAATGACTTCTGAATCGATAAACACCATCACTGTATTTTTAACTATTATTTTAGGAACACTCCTAAGGATGACCTTGCTTCTCCTTTATCCATGCCGCGAGACGAGTGATTCCATCCTCCATTTATATTATGCACATAAGCACACACATCGCAGAGTTCTTCATGAGAAGATTAACACATGCCCATGAGAGACCCAAAAGGGAGGGATATGTGCCTAACACCCTATCATTCCATAACTTATTCCCCGTACCCTTGAACTATTTGGTTTCACAAGCATCAGTATTTCCCCTTTATGCCGTTATCTTGAGGCGATAACATTTCTTTTGCCTGTTTTGTGCAAAATAGGTTGGTGACTCTATCTCTACATATTACCCCACAACGATGAAGTCCGAGTGCCCAGATAAAGGATGCATATGTGCCTATGCCCCCACCTGTATGTTCCCTTTTCTCCTCTATTTACCTTTATATCTCTCTCTCATGTATATATCACTTTCCACTCACTTATATACTTCACACACTTGTATATACTCTCCATGTACATTACACACACTTATACTTAGCTTCACTTTACACTCATATGTTTCACACACCACTTAGAATATCCATGCTTAGGCTTCACTAGCACATAACCACACTTCCTACACTTGTATATATGCTCACTTACACATGTCACACACCACTTATAGTTGACCTATGTATAGGTTCACTACCACTACCACTCACACTCACTTATATATATTCCCATATATCCATGTATAGTATAGTCTCTATATTAGATTTAGTTTTCATAATATTTGTATATGCTCCCCATTAGTGTAATATTCCCTTTAATCATCATGTTAATAAAAAATGATAAAAATTACTCTCTCTCCATAATATGTTAATTAAGACTCATGTATTTTTGCACACTACATCACCAAGAGCATGGCTATATTGACCAAAATTTTGTCCCGTATGAGGGGTTACTTTGTGATGGGTGCTGGACCTGTGGGTCGCAGTTAGCCTAAGAGATATGACTCTCACCTTCCATTGGCCTTATATCTTTAATATATATCAAACGGTTTCCCCCGCATCGTACTGTTTGATCGAACTCGTGACATAAGGTATATAGTAGGGAGCTCATTCACATACATCGAGTGTATTAAATTCGATCTCACACGTACGATCCCCACGAGGTATACATTGAGGCAATTCACATATACCTAGGTATATCAAATGGATTATCCACACGTACCGATGAATGATTGCCCTTATAGGTAAGTGGTATATTGTGGAAGTCATGTCAAAAGGGGGAACCCTTTTGCTAACCCAACAATTGCATAAACCTCATATAGATGTCAAATCTAGGACACTTATATTTAGTTTACCGATTATCATGCAAAACTCTGTCGAAATTTTAGGTTGGCATACTACTCGAATTTTTGCGTAATTTCGCCTTTTTTTCAAAATAAGACCCCGTTCATGAGCCTAGAAACAAGTCCAACCGCGTCTTATATATTTTTCAAACCCTATTTTCCCATGCTCGAATCCTGTCTGACATTTTTTCTGCATTTAGGCAAGCCTAATACAAGTGAGAACTTAATAATAACATTAATAATAATTATGCAGAGATTCCTCTCATTTTCCCCTCATTTTTCAAAGACACCTAAAACATTATTCTCCTCCTTCCGAAGTGCCCAAAATTTTCTTTATCCTTCTTTCAAAAATAAATTTGAACCTTTTTCCCTCTTAGGTTGATCGCATGCCCAATTTTGGTCGGGCTCTTTATTGGCTTCGGTCTTCTGTCAAACCACCTCGAAGCTCCGCCAGTTCTTCTACTACCTTATTCCAATTTGAGATTTACCTTCACGAGCTCTTCATAGAGAACTCTGACCAAGCACCGAATGTGAATCCCGATCTGATGATCATTTTTTCCTAGATCAGTGCCAAGATTGACAACCTTCAAACCAAGGTCCATGAGATACAACATCACTAGGTTCATATTCCCAAAGAACCCGATGTTCTCTTTCCTCATGCCATGGGTCCACCCTCTCCCAATCTTGTTTGGGTTCGAGAAGAGTATCAATATGCTCTGTGCTCCCCGCTTACCAATGGGACGCCGCTAGCTCAGCTCCCTATCCTAAACCTTGCCCAACTAAAGTCTAACTTGGCAGTATCCACGGATCATAAGGAGAAGGAACTGAAAAAGGTCAAGGAAGACCTCAAGATGATATCAAAAAAGTTTTACCAAGTTAAGATATCAGGTAACTATATGGACTACACCCAGACTGCCAGATAAGTTCAAGATGCTAGACATCGAGAAGTTTGGGGGAAGAGGACCCCCAATTGTTCACCTTCGATGCTATCACTGAGCCATGACTCTCCTTAGTGACTCTAAAGAGATAATGGCCCAGATGTTCCGACATACCTTGAAAGAAAGTACCCTCCGTTGGTTTCTGTCCCTCAAAGAATCCAAAATTCGTAGTTGGGAGGATGTTCCTAGGGATTTCATATCTCAGTACAAGTACAAAGAGGAGCTAGAGGTTATGCGTCGAGATCTAGAGCTTCTTAAGAAGAACCCCATGGAAACAGTTAGTAGCTTCATAGGAAGGTGGAGAGAGAAAGCTGCTACCATAACAAACAGACCCTACAATAAGGAATAAGTCAGTATGCTAAAGAAGAACTTCTTGCCTCATATTCAAGCATCCATGGGAGTACAATACTACTCGCACTTTCAAAATTTTTGAGAGGCTTGTGTAGAAATTGAGGAAGGTATTACCAAAGTCAAATCTGAGCCAAATAAAGTGACCAAATAATTCACTCCACTAAAGTATGAGAATCCCACCAGTGCTATAGTCTTAACCATCAATAACATTTACCAACCTGCTACCTCTTAGGCACCGAAACGTCACCCTAATCCCACTAAGAAAGAGTATATTGAGCTCCATGCTCCCCTATCCAAAGTTTACCAGACCCTGCTGAGCGCAAAACTCATCAAACCCAGAATTTAATCCATCTGCTCAAATTGTGTCCCATAAAGCACCCATCACACCCGTAATCTCACACCAACTGCCCAAGGTTTTCCTGTATTTTCTTTTACACCCTACCTGCTTCACTAATAAAGCTTTATCACTTTTTGGGCTGAAATTGCCCGTCAAGATGGTTGTTGATTATCGCAAATTTAGTGGTTTATTCATGAAAGATCGAAAATGGGCTCGGGAGTCAGATGAATGGGTAGTACCTATTGAAGAAGTTAGTCTCAATGATGTAGTACACATAATGGACGATTTATTTCGACAAATTAGTGAAATATGCAACATTGACGAGCTACTCACCGTTTTGAAGCTTAACACGAAATTAACATAATATTATTCTTAATATAACTATGATAGTTTTGGGTTTTTATCATCGGTCTTGCCTACGTTCATGAGAGTGGAACGATAAATTAGTCTTATTAATATCAAGGATGGTTGATCCCTTCACTCTTGCACCTCCCCGTTGAGTGGAAAGATTTATACGATGAAGCCGTCGAGGTTATTGAATGTATTGATTTTTATTGGCAAGAAGACATAGTCACTACTAGATGGGGGGATGATTTTGATAGTTTAGATGACGAGACCAATCATGAGAAACTGGTCTAGTATCCAGTGAGTGCAGAATGATATCCTTCAAATATCTGTTTGGCGAAATCAACAAGGTAGCCATTCAGTCAGAAGTAGATGAATACACAGGGTTTTTGTTCTTCCTCACCTCAGTAAATCACATAACTAGGTCAGGAATACACTACAAAGATTCGAGTCCTCATGTGACCGAGATAGATAAATTAAAGGGAGTTTCCAAAGAACTTCCCATGCCAAAAATGACCATCAAAGAAAGCAAAGTCCTTCACTAGCTTAAGAAAAACATAAGACAACATCACCTTATGGGGACTTTTCATTTCCTCCCAGCTGCACCAGAATGCTCCAATAAAAATCCTCACTGGGCCTATAGTCCCTCCTTCCACCACTCCCTAAGAAGCCGTAAACTTGGTTGGGGTCCTTAACCTCTTCCACAATCCACTCGCTTTTCGAAGCAAAGATACCAAAGATTGGTCCTAACCACAGTTATGCCCCCAACATCTCCATTGAAGTAATGGGAAAGACAGTCCCACTCTCACTTGTTGATTACAGATCTATCCTCAATATTTTTCCTCTTAGAACCTAAATTGCTTGGGCTTATAATTCAGTCATCTCACTCTCACTTCCGTCGCCGTGCGTGCTAACGACAATGTCCGCTGAGAGGTAGTGGGGTCCATAAAACTCACAATTGGGGCTGGCCCTATTAATCCTCTTATCGATTTCCAAGTCATTAACATACCTACATGTTTCAACCTTCTCCTTGGTCGTCTATAGCTCCACTACATTCGATGGGTATCTTCTTCTCTTCATCAAAAATTCAAATTCTTCGCCAAATACCATGCTATCACCATATTAGGGATGATGACAGTTAATACACTTTCACTACTAATAATCCAGTATGGGATGAATGACACGCTCTTCTCTCGCTTCAGAGTTGATCCACTTCCCATTCTCGCTGGAGATAGTTTTAAAGATCAGGTATGTCCAGAACACAACCTACATGGAAATGACAGCGTGATTCAGATGTTCAAGAGTATGAACTTCATGCCCGAAATAGGGATAGGTTAATGTAAGCAAGGGATCCTTAAGACCATAGTCCTAAAGGAGGCCTTTCCCCCATATGACCTGGGTTATCATCCCTCACCAGAAGAAATCAAAGCACTTCGATGACCACGACCCAAAAGAAGCTTATAAGAAGAAATAACTGTATCCAAAAACTTTTTTAACGGAATATTAACCAAGGAAGGTGAAGATTTCCCTTTTTACGGCTTCCCTAAACCATGGTATGACTATGTTGATAAGAATATGAAATCGGGGTTGTAAAGCTTCTTTCAAGATAGTAACTCTTGGGCTAAAAACTACCAACATGAAGTTCACCTCTCATCGAGAAGGTGGTGACGGTTATTGAGGATTTTGAGGAATCGTTAAACTTGCAGACACTGGGGATAATTATCTGCATGATCTGATAAGAAGACATGCTGTCGGACCCGTCTACTCAAATCAAACTTATTGATATGCCTCTCCTCAATTAGAATTTTGTGCATGTACCACCTGCTCAGATTCAATCGAAACCTGTTGTCTACCCTATCCTAATATCTTCATCTGATGTTATTAATTACCTTTTCTGATATCAATGTGATTGAGACCTCTTTTGACGAGGTTCTCAATGCTATTTTTCTTAAAAATGAAATAAACGAAAATTTTGAGTATCTTATTGTGCCTTACAATAATTATCATTATTTTAATCAAACTTTTGATGATGATGATTTTACAAATGAACAATACTTAACTGAATCTTAATAAGGAGCATAATAGACAACATAACTGTGTTCAAATTAATGATGCTGCGTTTGTTATTATTAATCTTGATTTTAGTAGCCATCAGTGTGAGATTAGGATATGATCCACTCTTAACGAGCATGAGCGTGTGCAATTCGAAGAGTTACTGAAGGAATTTGTGGATGTCTTTACATGTTCCTATGATGAAATTCCTAACATTGACCTAAAAATATCTTAGCACGAGATCGCAACATTCTTAGATTGCAAGCCAATCAAATAGAAGCTATGTAAGCTCCACATCGGATGGTCTCTTAAAGTCTATGAGGAAGTGGTGAAGCAATTGAACGTGGGTTTCATTCGCATAGTCTAATATCCTTTATGGATCACTAACATCGTCTCTGTACCAAAGTCAGGATGGAAAGTTAGCATGTGCGTCTACTACCGGGATTTAAATAAATCATCCCCAAAGGATGATTACCCATTGCCCAACATCGACATGATTATGGACAACACAGCTAGCCACGCCCTCAAGTCATTTATCGATGGATTTTTCGAATACAACAAGATTAAGATGCACCCTAACCATCAAGAGAAAACCTCCTACATCACCCCATGAGGAACTTTTTTCTACACTATCTTTCCCTTCTAACTTAAGAACGTTGTGGCTACCTACCAAAGGGCTGCCACAACGATCCTGAATGACCTTATTCATAAAGAGGTAGAGGTAGAGGTCTATGTATATGATATGATCATCAAGTCTAAGACTCTGGAGGATCATATTCCCATCCTCCGAAAGTTTTTCGATTAACTGTGACAATACCAGATGCGTTAAACCCACAAAAATGCATTTTTGGCATCACAAAAGGAAAACCCTTAGGATTCATGGTCAGTGAGAAGGGAATTGAAGTAGACCCTACCAAACTGAAATCCATGCTTAAGATGCCACCTTTACGGATAGAGAAGGAAGTCAGATAATTCCTGGATAAACTACAGTACATTAGTTGGTTCATCAGCCAACTGACTTCTATCTGCGTACTTATTTTCAAGCTTCTCCAAAAAGATTTGACTAAATTCTGGAATGAGGCCTACCAAGAAGCCTTTGACATAATCAAGCGATACCTTGACCGACCTCCGATTCTTATGACTTCGCAGCCAAGTCTCCCCCTTCTTCTGTACTTGACTGTGACAAATACAATAGTAGGAGCTTTGCTAGCCCAATACATTAAAGAATCCCGTAAGGAAATAGCCATTTATTATGCTAGTTGAAAATTGGCCAAGTACAAAGTCAACTACATTGCTTTAGAGATATCATGTGTCGGCTTATTCTGGCTCACACAAAGTTACGGCACTACGTGCTTGCCTTCCCCATCAGACTAGTATCTTGTATGGATCCCACCAAATACTTTCTAAAAAAGCCCACTTTATCCAACCGAATGTCTCGTTGGTTGATGTTGCTAGCCGAGTTTAAGGTTGTTTGCGTCGCGCAAAAATTTATGAAAGGGAGGGAAAAATCCGAATACCTTACTGAGTACCCTATGGAAGGATCCAATGTTTGGGTCTCTGAATTTCCAGGCGAAGATATTCTTTTCACTTCTCAGGAGGACCTTCGATGGAAAATGTTTTTTTATCGAGCTGCCAACAAGAAGGGGTATGGCATTAGAATAAACCTAATCGCCCTTGATGATCCCACACCAAAATTTCCATTAAACTGGACTTCCCCTGAACCAATAACATTAATTAGTATAAGGCATGCACTGTAGTCCTCAAGATCGCCCTCCAAAAAGGATTTCAGCACCTAGACATCTACGGAGACTCCGCCCTTATCGTCAAATAAATCCTCAGAAAATGGAAAGTCAAAGATGAGAAGTTCCTACCCTTCCATGGACACCTAGAAGAGATGGCCTCCCAGTTTAAAGATGTCACCTTCCACTACTTGGCCCGTGTAAAGAATAACCTAGATTACACCCTTAATACCCTGGACTCTATAGTCGACATGCTCGAGAGAATAACAATGGCCCCTTTCCTAGTTCAGAAATAGGCTAAGCTTACCCATTAATACCACATTAAACTCGTTACCAAGGAAGATTCTGATATGGATGGATTACGATATTATGAAATTTGGTGACTCCTCAAACATGGTAGGTATTCTCAAGACGTCGATAAGAAAGAGTGTGCGACGCTTCACAAACTGGTTGCCTAATACATCATTTGTGATAAAGCACTGTTAAAAAAAACTTCGATGGAACCCATTTGCATTGCATAGTAGTGGCTGATGTTAAAGAAATGATACCGAAGATTGATAGAGGGTAGTTCAGGTGATAATTTTTTTTATCACGGACTTGTTACGATCATGAACCGTGACAAGCTCGTTAGAATTGTCACGGTCATGTCACGGTACTTGACTGTGACAAGCTTCATCACGGTTAAGGACAGTGACAAAACCGTGACAGTGTTTACAAAATTATCATGGTCAATGACCGTGACAATTCTGGATAGAATTGAAAAAAATCTGTTGGGCAGTATGGCCACTGCCACTGCCCAGCAGTATATATGTACCTGTTATAACAACGTTGTACCTGTTCAAACATTATATATCCAGTTAAAATAGAGATAGTGCAAATATACATTCAAAATAGAAACAATCCCGTACCTGTTCAAAACTTTGGCATTCTCCACAAAGTACCTCAACTGTTCAACTCCATTGTTCGACCCCAATCCCGTAATTTCGATTGTCTTTAGGTGTGATCTCAAACAATCAGGTACATACCATTCCAACAAAATAAAAAACCCTAATATAAGAAGAAATAACATCACCATCAATTATCTCAAATCTATAAACTATTTAGATTGAAGTGATGTTATGAACCCTTGACGTACCTCAAAGATAAGAACCCCTAGAAGAGGATAACTTTTGAGAAAATCCAGCACCGATTTCCAGTTCCAGTTCCACTATAAGAATTATCCACTGCACAAGAGTGTAGTGCCACCCAACAAGCAAATATTCATAAAAATCGAAATCAAAATCAAAATTTAAATATTCATATAAATATAAATACATTACCTGTAGTGCCACCCAAACAACTAACTTGAGATCAAATGGCACCTCCTTCCAACTAATATACCCGGGGCAATCGTGTCAAATATAATTCCCTTCATATCTGAACACTAAGAAATGCAATAATCCTATGGAGTTATGCTCTGCAAATTCCTTCCAACCGTTGTGTAGCCAAACATCACCAGTTGAAGTTATCAATTCCACTTTCCATATTTTCCCATGTTTTGCTAGAGGTTTTAAGTGTTGGGGTATGGAAAGTGTAATTGAAAACTTCAACTGGTGATGTTTGGCTACACAACGGTTGGAAGGAATTTGCAGAGCATCACTCCATAGGATTATTGCATTTCTTAGTGTTCGGATATAAAGGATAAACAAAGAGATTCAGTCTCCTCTCCACAAATAAGACACCCCAAATAACTATGTACTAATCACCTATTAAAGGTAAGAAGCGTATATTCATGGATTAGTATAAACAAAACTTAAATTTCAAATTCAAATTCAATTTATAATAGAAAATTCCTCCAAAAATAACAACTTTAAGCCACTAAGAATATTATACAGAAATTATGCACTCCCAAACTGTCCAAACGCATTGGAATATTTCGGTACAAATTGGAATATTTATTACAAATTTAAAAATTGTTTAAAATTCGAGTTATCATAAAAAATGGATTGATATCCGGTAGGAGCATCCAAGTCATCCACACTACTATTTAGACATTTTGGCGCGTGTTGGACAATTGACCACGACTCGTTGTTGATATACTCCGAGTAAAACACTTGGTTAACCTTTTGAAATGCACAGACAAACGTCTCATCGCTCAAGTGGTCGTTGATCTTCAACTTGGACAAGTCAACCATGATCAAATTGGTGACAGGATCAACTTTACAAGAATTTTTATCCTCAAAGCTTACCCAGTCACAGTGAAATACAACCTCTTTGAAGCTTATATAATCCAATTCAAATATATTTCGGATTACACCATAGTAAGTCATTTCAGCTTCAACGAGGTTTTTATCTTTTGCGCTCGCTCGAAATAAACTACGAGCCTTGTATGAAATGCCCGAGTTTTTTACATTTGTACTTTCCTCGTACACTTTAGCCCCGAAAATATAACCGTTAAATCGATAGTTTTTGTACTCTTGTGCCACTAACAAGAGTCCAGTGTCTAGACGAGCAAGCCTTGATGTCGCATCACCCGTCTTTAAGAGCTGAGAATATAGATTAATTAATTATATTAGTTTTAAAATTTGAGTATAATGTAACATTATATAACAGCCATTTTCATTATAATTACCTCTTGTGTCAACCACATCCTAAATTCACTGTCTGATTGTACCATTATTTTTCATCTTTTATTGTCCTCACAGGTTTCATATTTTCTGCATATTACACAATGTATCACGTATTCTTGACGTAATCTTTAAAAACTTTCATCAATATTTCAAACGAATACATCCACCGATATCTAACTGGACCACAAAGAAGTGCCTCGTCGCATAGGTGTACCAACAAGTGAACACTTATGTCAAAGAATGCTGGGGAAAAGTACTTCTCCAACACACAAATCGCTTCAGTCACCGCCAATTTTGCGGCCACTATGTGTTCTCGATTGACTACCTTCTCACACAAGAGTGAGAAGGTAATACTAATTTTCATAATAGCCCTCCGCAAATCCTTGTGCTTGGAGAAACAATGCTTAAACAATAGAGGAACCAATTGCATGATCACATGCCAATCGTGGGACTTACACTTATGTAAATCATGAGTAGCATAATTCATAATCCTTTGCAAGTTGGACGAAAAAGTATATGGGACCTTCAAATTATATATTGTGTCTAAAAGCACCTTCCTTTCCCCACTCATCAAAGTAAACGCACGAGGGGGAATTATTGTCCTTCCCCCACTATCTTCTTTCAACCATAGTTCTGGCTTAAGTTTCAATGATTTAAGGTCTTTTCGTGCATTTTCTCCATCCTTCGAATGACTCCCTCCAAGGCAAGTGCCCACAATATGTTCAGCGAAGTTCTTCTCTGCATGCATTACATCCAATACATGGCGCACCGAGTTATTCTTATAATAAGTCAAGTCAAATAAAATTGACCTCCTAGACCATGTCTTTCTTGTCTCAGTTTCATTCCCAGTTGGGGTCTTCTTATGCTTGACATTCTTAAATTTGGGATTCTTACCTGGCATATTAGGGCCACATTCAGAAGTTTTACTTTCAATTTCTGAACCCCCATATGGGCCCTATATATATATTGTTTGATATACAAAGTAATTTTTAAAAAAAGTTGAAAAATCCCACCCCCATATGGACAATAATCTAGTGGTCATGCCACTTTTAAAATTAACCAACCCAACATCGATCCACTATATTCCAACAACAATGTCAACAATAAATGTGTATCCCATACTCCTTCTAATTCATCTACTCAATTAATTATTTTCATCAACTAAACTAACAATTAAAGTATACAATTATTAATTTACTAATTTACAATGAGGGGCAATACTACTTTCATAATTAATAACATTTTAATTTGATAATTTATAATAAGGGACAATAAATCAATTCGTTTACAAGTGACATTACGCACAAACACGCACACTATACACACATATAGACACACGCGCACATACACACACACACGCCGCCCTCTACCCCCCACCCATCCCTGCCCCCTCCCCCCACCTTGCCCCACCCCCACCCACCACACACACGCACACACATACACACACACACAAACGCACTGCCCCGTGCCCCACCCCCACCCACCACACACGCACATACACATATACACACACATGCACATATATACACACACACACACATATATATATATATATAAATAGAAGAGAGAGAGAGAGAGAGAGAGAGAGAGAGAGAAAAGGAGGGAAGAAATGTCAGGGGAAAAAAAGGGAAAAGGGTTTTTTTGCTGCGACATTTGTCACGGTCGTGTCACGGTCATTAACCGTGATAACATTTGTCACGGTCATTGACCGTGATAATACTTTGTCACGACCTTATCACGGTCAATGATCGTGACACAAAATGCGCATTTTGTGTCACGGTTAATGACCGTGACAAGGCTAAGCGCTAGAAGGGTGACAATTTACCCATTTTGCTGTAGTGGCCCTACATGAACTGTCACATGCTTGCTAAAAAAAATCATCCGTTAAGGATACAATCAGACCACCATGGTTCAATATGGCACTACTTATGTCCAAAGATGCCTCAAATGCGAAAAGTTTGCCAATATCCATCACTTGACCTCCCGAGAACTATATAACATGACCTCTCCTTATTCCTTGTCCACTTAGGGCATTAACATCATTGGGAAAGTTACTCCCAAAGCTTCAAACGATCACAAATTCATCCTGGTCGCCATTGATTACTTCACGAAATGGGTTAAAGTCGAGTTATACGTGGTGCTGAATACCAAGAAAGTGGCCAAGTTTATCAAGAAAGAATATCCTCTATCGATACGGAGTTCCTCACGAGTTAGTATCAGATAATGGGATCCATTTCAAAGCTGAGGTTACAGAACTAGTCGATGAGTATGGGATTTCGAGATACATATCCCCTCCTTATCAATGGTGCCGTTAAATCCACTAATAAAAGCCTCAAAACTATAATCTGTAAGATGACTGAGAGTTATAGAGATTGGTGTGATCGGATCCCTTACGCCCTCTAGGGCTACTGCACTTCAATCAGAACACCTACTGGGGCTACCCCTTATTCTTTAATGTACGATATGGAAATAGTCCTACCCATTAATATGGAGATACCTTACCTTCGTGTCTTGCTCGAGAGTAAAACTAACGAAGAAGAATAGCATCAAAGTCACTTTGATGAATTATCACTCTTGGATAAAAAGAATCTGAAGCCTCTATATTCGCTGGATAAAGCGATTATTCAATTGAAAAGTCGAGGGTCGTAGTGTCGAGGAAGGAGATCTTTCCCTAAAAAAGATCATAGATTTCGTCTGAAGCTCTAGAGAGAAATTCAAATTGAATTAGAGTGGCATATACATCGTGAACAAGATACTCTCGGGAGGCTCCTCTATGCTCACAGACCTCGATGGAGAAGAGATGGCACGTCCAGTCAACCTAGGATATCTTAAGAAATTTTATCCTTAGTCCGAAATCTCGACGCACTACGACTCTTCTCACCCCCTTCTATTCTAAATAAATATATTCTTCATTTCCCCCTACCCAGAACTATATGGGATCTGATCGTTTAAAAAACCTATTCTTTTCAAAATAAAACTCATGAGAATTTTCAAAACCCCCAGATGTACGTAGGTAGCCCATACGCCATACATGGATCCAGTTTCCTTTTTTTTTTCACAAAATGCTACTCTTTTCTAATCTTCGAGAATGGCGGTTTGTTTTATCATTTATATGAACAAAATGGTTATGTATGCCTTAGCGATTGGTATAGATAATTCAAAATAAATACTCATAAAGAGGCACAACAAAATATGATCAAATTTAACTTTTATTTCTAGTAAGGAATACAACGTTGTTACATAAAGTATCGACGAAGGGAGTTAGACTAATCTTTTCACTGATCAAACCATTCCTAAACAAAGATAACCCTAAGCCAAGCTATACAAAAATTATTCCCAAACCCCAAAATGCAAAAGTACCAAAATCACCATGGCTTCACAAAAATCATCCAAGATTCACAAAATATTGCCTTCAACTCTCGGACAACCCCACCTCATGATCATTACCATCCCCTGCAGGTCCCCGAGTCTCTAACTTCTGGTTGACATTCTGTGTGCGCTCCATGGAGCGGTACGCCATGACAAGCGAGAACAGAACCACAACGCCATCTTCTATGGTGTCAGAAGTAATGAACCACCTTTGATCGGTCTCCTCCGCAATGACTTTATCTACTATCCACTTCCATAACCACTTCAGGTCGTCCCCAGACACATGCCCGACTCCCACCCACAGATTGTGACGAACAAATAGACATTTGACGACGCTACTATGAAGAACCCAGCTGTAACACCCCATTTTTTAGCATTAAATATTTAATTAATTAGGATAAATTTAAAGTACAAGTGTGCCGTGATTTAATTTAATTAATTATTATGTGTGTATTTAAATATTAATCGGTAGAGATAATGATTAATATAAACATAATAAAATTTACTAAGTGTGTAGTAATAAAACGTGACTATTATTATGCGTTGTAGTGTTAAACGATGGGATTTTATAGTATCTTAACCATGAGTCGAGTCGAGTATAGACTATATTGAGGTAAAAATGGATACTTGTAGTAAAGAGACTCTGATGACGATTCTGAGTGCACGATTGATTCCGGATAGATTGAGATAGTCGGAATAGAGTACTCGGGGGTAGTAATTGGGTTTCGGGACATTTTTTGGCGTAATGGGGACCACACGTGGGTGTTTGGGTCATTTGGGCTGGGCCCATAAGCCTAATTTTGGGTTTAGCATTATTTAACCTAAATCTAAAAGGATTGAACAACAGCTAATCACATTCTAACCCTAAGAACTTTAGAAAAGAAAAGAGAAGGAAAGTGGGCATCTTTTGGGAGCCAAATGAAGAGGAATTGGGTGTGTACTTCATCAATCCATCTTCCACCTCAAAAGAATTAGACTCTACGAATCCAATCAGGCAAGTGGTTAATTTAATTTCAATCTTATTTGCAAACTTTTTCGTTCATATCATAGTGGGTGTAAAGCAAAATCCATTTTTGGGTGCATTATCATATGAAAATGGGTTTTAATGATTTGAATGTAAATTAGTAGATTCAACAAGAAATTGATGATGAAATATAACGTAGGACTGTTAGAATTGAATCCCTATTCCAAATACTTAAGTAGATGGGTTGATTGGGTAATTGTGAAATCGCATTTTGGAAGAGAATTGGACAAACATGATGTAGACACCCCATTCTGTTACCCCCTTACTCTCCTTAGGTCCCTAGTACCTCCCTTCATCACTACAAACCCAGGTCATATCCCGAGTACTGACCTAGAAGCCATTAGGCACTCCCAGGCTCTGTTTGACCAAAAAGTCAAACTCTTTAGCTCTACCGAGGTTGAATGAATCTTTGAAGGGCACTGAAATCCCTTTCCAACAGTCCGTCTCGTGCGCGATTCCCACTCACCATGCTAACGAACGATCCATTTGCATCTGAAACTTGATCTAGAGGCCACCGGGCGCTCTCGGGATCTATTTGACCTTAGTCAACTCTTCAGCTCGACCGAGACTGAATGAATCTTTGAAGGGCACTAAAACCCCTTTCCAATGGTCCGCTCCGTGCACAATTCTGACTTATCTTGCGGACGAATGATCCGTTTCACTCCAAGAGGTCACCTAATGCTTCTTGGGCCCGATTGACCAAAGCCAACTCCCCAAATCAGGTCAAACTCTTTGGAATTTCGAAGTAAATCTCCAAACCTTTCCAATGGTTCACCCCGTGTGCGATTTGGACTTACCATGCGGACGAACGATCCGTTTGCGTCCGAAGGATTCCCCGTCAAATGGACCAAAGTCAACTATCGAACCCGAGAACGGTCCAAAGGACTTTCAAGGTCTCTAAATTACCTTTCTAACGGTTTTTCCCGTGCGCAATTCTGACCAACGGTTTGCCCTCGGCAACTAATTTTCCAAAAAGGCCTGAAACACACTGCCAAATGGCAGGTTCCAGACCCTGCCTATCGGCAGGACCAGGTCTATGCCTATCGGAAATGACCTGGGCCTATAAAATGAGGCCTTCACCTCATTTTCAAAGGGAGCCCAGATTTGATAAAAATCGCTCTCAGCGAATCCCAAGAACCTCTCTCGAAGACAGCGCGATTTCAACATCCAAATCCCTTTCTAACTTTCACTTTTCATCATCCTTTTCATCAAACTTGATGAATTAGCCTCCACCATCATCCAAGTGCAAGGGCTGCTCTCCAAATATTCAAGACCAAGCTCAAGATCTTCAAGAAGGTCCAACGTTCTCAAATTTCTCTTAAATTCTCCTAAATTCGCAATAACTTGTTTTATTACTTAACACTTTTTATTATCTCATCTCACATATCCTAATATACTTTTTATTTAGTATTATTGCACATCTCCTATTTTCATATAAATAAAAAACCAAAAAAATAAGAAAAAGAGGGTTTGGTCATAAATTCCAAATGGGAGTCTCATACTTTTCTCACACTTTTCTCACCACTAAAACACTTTTTCTACACACACTCACAAATAAGAGATCCCCCGTTTGGATTTATGGGATAAACCCCACCCTCGTTTTGTATGCGAACTATGTGGACTTTGATGCCTTTATAGGCTACGTAGTCATCTCGGGGTAAAACCCGAGACTCGATTCCTATTCTCACTTTCTCCCTCATTTTCTATCTTCTCTAAATCCAATTTTCTTATATTCTATATACTTGTTCTTAGTGACGTAGTACTCCATACGCATTATCGTTCCATTATAACGATCTACGTAAGGGTAATCGCGTAAATCTAATTTCCTAATATTATTTTTACACCTTCATACGGATGACTCGCTTTATCTCTTCCATGATACAAGTCGAGGATTCCTATCTCCACTATATATATACACATGCACCCATATCATGGGGAAAATAGCAAATATCCATGAGAGACCGAAAGGGCGGAATGGGTTCCTAACACCTTCCCATTTCGTAACTTAGCCTCCAAACCCTTCTTGAATCATTTTTGGTTTCGTATGTACCAGTATGTCTTTGGGTGCCATCCTTCAGGATGGCTTCCTCTTTTTCTTTTGTCTGGTTTGAGTAAAATAGACTGGCAACTCTGAATCTCTCTACATTTTTACACCTCATCTCAAATGACGCTGGTCGAAGCGCTCCTGAGAGGGACGTGTGGGACCCGAGGATCCTCCCTTCACGCGCCCTCCCGTAGGTGAGGATCGGGGATGGCCACACATGAGAAAACCTAATTCATGAACTATCAAGTGAATGTGATAATCATTAATGTGAAAATGATGATTTTGATGATTATTACTGGTTGAGAACATAGATAAATAGTTAGTAAAGTTTTGGTTGAGAATTTAATTAAAACATAAAAGCTTTAAAAGTTAACAATGGTGGACTTCAAAACAGAGAGTACAAATAAGGAGACCTGCTTGCAGTGAATCGATTCGGTTCCTAAGCCGAATTAATTCGATAAGGTGAATCCATTCGGAATAAGGCTAAATCGATTCGGCTTCCCAGAAAGGGGAATTTTTGTGTTTTTGCCCTAAATGAATAATTAATTATAAGGAAACTTTTGGGTTATTTTTAAAATATAGGGAGAGACCTATTTAATTCTAGTAGGCTATAGTAAGGGAGTTGTTTATCCAAAGTGAGAGAAATCCAAGGCTAGGACCTTTATGTGCATATTAAGAAATGGGGAGAATTTCGGATATCAGGATGAGATTTCGGGTATAGTGAGTAAGCCCAAAATTGTGTACTAGCATAATAAAGAAATTAGAGTCGGTTAGATAGACTCGGTAATCATAAACTAGTGCCAGGAGAGTTAGGCACAGGTTAGCCGGACTTAATTAACTTTATATATATATATATATATATATATATATATATATTTGTGTGCTATAGACATCGATGTGAATGATATTTATAAGAATACATACCCCTCTAGTTCTATCATAGGAGGTTGCACGATGTGGGTGAATCCCCTAGATCGTGAAAGCAGGGAGACTATAATCCCCAGGTCATAGCGTCCGGTATATTATGTTGTGATTCTTTTCAAGGTGAGACGTCTTGGGTATGATTCGGTCTCAGACTCGGGAAACTATGACCGCCTTCACTACTCTTATTATTTTATTACTTGATCCGCTGTGAGTTAACCATCTCGTGGTATCCAGGTTGGACTGAGTATACCTGGGGTGATATAATTTTAAAGAAAAAACCCGGTGAGTTATTACTCGGGAAGATGGATATTATGTAGGACATAAGTGTGAATGTTGTAGTATAATTACACGTATATAATAGAGTGATTTTTTAGATGCAGGTAAAATATATGAAGTGAAATTGTATTATTTATATAACTAGTGAAAACGTTATATAATTTTATTTGACTGGGATAAAAGAGTTACTGGGTGAAATAACTTAATAATCGATAATGATATTACTCCGGCTAGAGTAGTGGATAAGGAAGGGTTCATAACAAGGCTAATTAGACGGGGTAGTACAACTAGGTGGGTTATGAAGAAAGTAGTAGGTGTGCACATTAGTTGAGGGGTGAGGATTATCTCAAGGGAGTGTGAAACTAGCTTAAATATGAAAATTATTCATGAATTTTAATTACTGAAAACTTAATCACTTGCAAATGTTTTTCTAATGTTTTGGTTTCTAACCGTTGCCAAAAATATTTCCAAAACAACCACAGGGATGCCAGACTTGATTATCTATTCGATGGATGTACAGTTGCACCATATGTGGATGCTTACAGGATTTGGACTAGACGCCTCAGTTATTAATTTCTAGATTAGGACTTCCTTTTCCTAGTATTTCAGTTTTGGGCGTGTTGCCCCTACAACACTTTATTCGGTTTAGATTAGTATTGAGATTTATTTGTTCTCTGTTGGATTTGTCATTTGGATTTGGGGTTTGTACCCAATGTTTTATTTGGCAAGACATTTATTAATTTATTGATATCCTTTGATGGCTTAGACTCTATTACTGTGTGAACATTTAATCTAGTTTCCATATATTATTATTTGTTAATTGAAATGATGAAATTTGACACTGTCTTAATTAAATAATAAGTGACTAGTAATTGATGAATTTCGACAGTGATGCTAAGAATGAACCAAATGAAAATACTATTTAATTTAATAAAGGAATGATCACCTGGTATTTAATTGGGCGGGTTGTCACATATGGTATCAGAACATTAGGTTCTAGTGTCCATAGGATCTGTACCTCTTACTACGATTTCAGCGTAGCGTTCTTTTAATATAAATACCTATTGTTAGGACTATTTCTTTTATCTTTACCTATTTGAGATATCGTGCTTTTGCTATTAAATTTTGTGTTGATTGTGAACACATACAACTCATTTTAAATTTTAGAATCCGCCTAAGAGAGGTAGACTGGCTAGAGCCTCAGCGAGAGATGAGGTGAGACAAGCTTATTAGAAGATGGAGGTACCGTAGCCACAGTCACCATTAGCGTTAGTGACGATTGCACAGGTGGCCGAGATAGTGACCCAGGCAGCCAACGCAGCCCTAGCTGCCATGGCCATTCATTTTCTATAGACCCATCCGTCAGTGATTCAAGCCCCACTGGGGATGTTATCTTGGCATAAATTTAGGGAGGCTTTTCAAAAAGGCCACCCACCAGAGTTTTCGCGGAGCTCAGATTTTATTGTAGCATGTCAGTGGAAGAAGTACCTACAATATCATCTATCTATGATTGAGTGAAGCAAAACCCAGAATCAAATGCTTGCCATGTTCAGACTTATGGGAGCCGTACTGAAGTAGTGGGAGTCTATTACCACCTCATAGGAGAGAGATACGATGTCGATAGCTGAGTTATGGGAGCATTTCTATTGCAAGTACTTTTCGTCAGCTGCTAAAATGGAGATAAGTAGGAAATTGAATGTTACACAGGGTGACCTATCAGTGGCTAAATATGAGGAGGAGTTCACTCATTTGGCTAACTTTGTGCCAGATGAGGTGAACACTAAAAAAATAAGAAGCTTAAGTTAATGGATGGGCTGGCTTGGAGGATTAGGAAACATTTACTCAGTAACCCAACATTAAGACGTATACGGAAGTTGTTAATGCCATACTTTTACACTTCCAAGACTGTATCACCCCATAATTTTGAGGACTTAGAATTTAATTTTTTTGGGGAGAAATAATATTTTTTTAAATTAGAGAATTTTAAATTAGGAAAATGAGGTCAAAATTTGATGATGTTACAAAGTATTTCAGATGATGATTTTGAGTGCATGGTTGATCCGGGATGGGTCGAGATAGTCAAAATGACTGTACTTAGGTATTATTTGGGTTCCGAAATATTTTAAGTTAGTTTGGATCGAATTGAAGTAAACGAGTCATTTAAAGTGTGTATTATCATTTAAAATTAGGTAACTGGGAGATGAGACTTAAGTAGGGTTCGTGAGAAGCCAATCTATTTTGTTAGAGTTAGAAAGTCCTAGAGAGAGAGAGAGAGAAGAGAAGAGGAAGAAGAGAAAGAAGGGAAAATCTTGGGGATTCCGGCCATTACGCGATTTCGAAGAAGATTCAACCTCTACAACTTTCAGGCAAGTGATTAAACTTGTTAAATAATCTATGTGTGTAATTTATTTCATGATTTGCGGATAAAAAAAATATGCATTTTGGGTTTATATGTCAAAACCTAGATTTTTGGACTTAATCTTGAATTTGATGTTTATATATATAACTTGATGGGATAAGATGTAGGATGAGTTTTGATGTTAGAAGCAAGATTAGGTTGAAGATTTATGGTTAGAAGATGATATATTGGGTTTTTGGAGAGTTAGGTTTCGTCCAAAATGAACAATGGATGAAATATCTGGTATAGCCAGTCGATCGCGGCCAGGAAGCCGGTCGATCGCGCCTCAAAGGAAAAGCCTACTGGTTGCTTCGCAAGGCAAATTCCAGAACTGCGACCGACCGAGGGTCAGGGTCCGGTCGACCGGTACTCTGTTTTTAGCCCACGAATGGGATTTCCTTTCTACTCTTTTTCTTTTGGGTCTAAAACTTAGGTACCTTCTTAGTTAATGTGTTATAGAGGGTTAGGTTATAATATCAAGAGATTGATACCTTAGGATAGTAAGGCGGTATTTGGGCCTAATTTAGGAATGGTTTATGAGGTTATGGTGCCTTTTTTATGAAGGAAATGATTGTAGGACAAAAAGATAGTTGGATTATATAAATTTGATTGTGGTGGACTATCATGAATTGGTTATACGTTATAGAGATAGTTCTTTTTTACATATGTGCTTTCGAAGTCAAGTGGTATCACGATATATGTTTTAGTATATCACTGACTAGAATAGTTTGTGTTTATATTTATAGTCGGGATAATAATTATGTGAATACAAGCATAGATGGTGTGTATGGCGATGATTGTATATATATATCTTGTGTATATGATAATTAGGTAGACATACCTAGCATATGCTATCATGGGAAGTTGCGCGATGTGGGTGAGGCCTCTGGCTTGAAAAGGAGGGTGCGTATAGTCCCCAGGTCATAGGCGTCCATTAATTGCATTATGAGCTTTTGTATCAGGAGTAAGACGTCTTGGGTATAATTGGTCTTATTTTCTGGTGAGGAACTATGACCGCTTCCCACATGATGTGATTTGATTGTTTACTAGGTCGGTGTGATAATAGTCTGGTCGCTGGTAACCCGGGAGAATGCGAGTAATTCCTGGAAGATGATAGCATTGCACAGATTATATAAATATCATAAGTGAATGTGGTATGTGTATTTTAGATAAACGCTATGTGTATTATGTGTATGTGTTGGATAGGGTTGAATGATCGTGTTCTATAACTAAAGTAATGTTATATAGACCCTAAGGGTACTGTGCGTTATCTTATTTATGTAATCCGAGATAATTATTCATCATAACTAGATGATGTTATATGTGTGGTGTACCGAGGGCATAATGGATATTGATGATCAACATTGTCAAGGAGTAGTGTATCGGTGGGGTTCCTTATTTGGATTTCGCTTTGCGGGACGTCGCACGCATGAAACATAGCGCAATGTTGGGAGTGGGGAGATATTTAGTCCTTAGTACTCAGATTTATGTGTTATAGCGAAACAATGCTTTTTATGAATAGAAGATAATGTGTGACTATTCTGATGTTAATAACTTGCTTTAGTTAATAATTAGAAACTGATGAATTCTATTAATATATTAATGTATATGCTCAGGCATAAACTTAGGATATGTTAGAATAAGAAGATAAAGGTTATATTTTAGATAGTGGGTTACGTGGGTGTAGATTATGCATAGGTTAAGATTGAATTGTCCCTAGAATGTGTTGGGTAGCTCAATTGAGGTTCATGTGGATACGATTAGGTGCGCGCTTTAGTTGAGGGGTGAGTTTGAGTTCCACGAGAGTGTGAATCCACCTTAATTATGAAATTGTGCATTTATAATTATTATGCATTTTAATGCACTTGCTAAAATATTTTCAAACCTCGGGCTCTTACCCGTTTTATTTCTCTCTTGCTATACATATATTGTAATATATTATAGGTGTCCCATCGCAAGGATGCCAATGATGCTTTTCTATCCAGTCTCCATGGAGCTGTAGCAGATGCGGACTGTTGCGGGGTTTGGTTATAGCCGCTTCCTATCTTTGTAAATCTAGTTAAGGATTCAGTTTGTATATCGGGTTTATACCCAAGGGATATATATGTAGTACCTTTATATTTTTTTCTCAGGATGTTGAATTGTCTGTGACCCGACATCATATTCGGGTATTTCCTTTTGTGTACTTATGATGTAATATAGGATTTCTTTATTTTACCTTGGTGTGTGTGTACATATTATCATGTTCAGTAGTTAATATGTTGGTAGTTTGTTGATGTTCATTGTATGTTTTAAATTTTTGGCATCCGCTTATTGTAGTATTGGGTAGTTAGCTATGCTTATTTACTATCGACAGTAGATGCTGAGAATGTTCCACTTGAGATTCTTGGTTTATTTTAGTATAGGATTGTCCACCCGTTATTATTTTATGAGGGGTGTCACAAAGACCACCAGTTCCACCTAAAGGGAAGTAAGAGAGCGGGTGAGTCGATCCAATCAAGTAGGATAAGAGGGAACAGTGCTAGCAGGGAACCTCAGCAACAAGTGGTGAGACAATAGGGGAAGGATTCCCGACAGGGGGATCAAGCCATGAGGTTTTGACCAGGAGGTTACCGACCAGAGGGTTAGGATTTCAGACAAGGCCAGAAGGGTCCTAACTAATAGCAACAGGTTCCCTAGGGCCGTCAGGTCCAAGGGAACAATGGGGGAGGCCAACAGGGCCAGTATTAGTGGCAGCCTCATCAGGGCTAGCAGAGCCAGAGATAGGGGACTTTGAGGGGCATTGCTTCATTTGTTTCCAGGCAGGGCGTATAAAGATAGAGTGTCCACAGATAGTTGGGGGTCAGTAGTAAGGTGACCAGCAGGGGCAGTAGGCGCAGATGCCTCCGAAAGCACCAGCTCCACCAGCCCATTACGAGTGCGTGTATAACGTCCAGAGCATACCCATACCACCAGCCCCTCAGGTGCCGCCAACAGTCGAGGGTACGTTTACTATTTATGGGCATGAGGGTAGGATTATTTTTTATATGGGGGCATCACATTATTTTATTGCCAGTAGATTTGCATGAGCAGTCGGTCTTTTAGAGAAAGATAACACTCGACTTATGTGTGTAGAGTCATCGTTGGGTAGTGGGTCACTCTCATACACTCGATATGTAGAGGGGTAGACATTATTATTGGGAGACTGAGCTTAGAAGTAGACCTTATTGTGTTAGATATGGAGGGTTATGATGTCCTTCTGAGCATGGATTGGTTGGCGAGTTACAGAGCGACGGTAGACTATTATGAGAGGACCATAGTGTTCTCCATGCCCAGGTAGGAGATGTTCTTAATGTCAAGGCCTGTTCCTAAGGGAGGTTCACGAACACACTTATACTAAATTTAGGAGGAGACCTCACAGGAGGTAATTCTCCCATTAGACTTGATTCCAGTTGGGAGAGATTTTGATGATGTATTTCAAGAGATACTAAGGTTGCCACTAAGTAGGGAGATCGAGTTTGTTATTGACCTAGTACCGAGTACGAGACCGATCTCTCGAGAACCATATCGCATGGCTCCTTCAGAGATGTGAGAGTTGAGGGAGCAGATTCAGTAGCTCTTAGGGCAAGGTTTTATTCGGTGGAGTACACCACTGTGGGGTGCATCGGTGTTACTCGTGAAGAAGATGGATGGTTTGCTTCGCTTGTGTGTAGACTACAGGGAGATGAACAAGGTCATAATAAGAAATAAGTATCCTTGTTAGTGGATCGATGACCCGTTTGACCATTTGAGAGGTGTTGTGTACTTCTCCAAGATTGATTAGAGGTCAAGATATCATCGGTTGCGCATTCGAGAGGAAGACGTTCTTAAGACTGCTTTTTTGTCGCAGTATGGGTCGTACGAGTTTAAAGTGATGTCGTTTGGTCTCACCAATGTGCCAGTAGTGTTTTGTTCAGGGAGTTTTTGGTCCAGTTCATGATCGTGTTTATAGATGACATTCTGGTTTACTCTCACATTGAGGAGGAGCATGCAAAGCATTTGCATACGGTTTTGTAGACACTACGGGACCACAAATTGTATGCCAAATTCTATAAGTGTGGATTTTGGTTATGGGAGGTGCAATTTCTAGGACATATCGTGTCCAACAAGGGTATTGTTATTGATCGGAGTAAAGTATCAGTGGTGAGAGAGTGGGGATAGCTCACGACACCGACAGAGATTCACAGCTTTCTGGGGTTGGCCAGTTATTATCGTCGTTTCATTAAGGGGTTCTCGACGATTACGGGTCCGTTGACGAATATGATTCACAAAGGGGTACCGTTTGTGTGAAGTGATCACTGTCAGTTAGCTTTTGATGAGCTAAAGGAAAAATTGACATTAACACCTATACTCACATTTCCTAGGGGAGGGGTGGAGTACTCGATTTATATGGATGCATCCTTATAGGGACTTGGGGATGTATTATAGCAGGAGGAGAGTGCTATAGCTTATGAATCTCACAAGGTTACGTCCCATGAGAGAAATTACCCCCACACGATCTTGAGTTGGAAGCGGTTGTGTTTGCTTTGAGGATATGGAGACACTATATTTTGGGGGAGCAATTTATGCTATTCACGAACCAAAAATCAATTTAGTATCTCTTCACCCATAATGATCTGAATATGAGACATAGGAGGTAGCTCGAGTTTGTGAAAGACTACCAGTTTGACATTCAGTGTCATCCTAGTAAGGCTAACGTGGTGGCAGATGCATTGAGCCGACCACCTACGGGGGAGTTAGTAGAGGTCTAAAAGGGAAAGTGGAGTGAGCTTCGACACGACGAGGAGATACCCAGAGCATGTATGCTAGTTCTAGCTATCACTGCTGATATTGTTATGCGGGTAATGAAAGAACATGCAGAGGATCAGTTCTCCCAGGATAGAGTACGCCAGTTATTAGCTGAAGGAGAAGAGTCTTATTCAGTTAGTTAGGAGGGAGGATTACGCTTTAATGGGATACTTTTAGTGTTAGAAGATGAGGACTTGAGCCATGTGGTTATGATAGAGTTTCACGATTTGAGATTTGCGATACATCCCGATGGGGATAAGATGTACTAGGACATAAGGAGATAATATTAGTGGGAAGGGATAAAGCGAGACATATCAGAGTTTGTCTCGAAGTGTGTTACTTGTCAGTTAGTTAAGGTAGACCACCAGAGGCCTTCAGGGATGCTACAACCACTAGAGATTCCCGTATGGAAATATGAGATTATTTCGATTGATTTCATTACATGTTTGCCGACGTCATAGAAGGATCAGGACTCTATTTTGGGTGATAATGGATCGGATAACTAGGTAGGCCATTTCTTAGCAGTTTGCACCGATTTCGAGATGATGCAGTATATACATCTATTCATTACGGAGATAGTTAAGCTGCACGGGGTACCAATAAACATCGTGTATGATAGAGATAAGATTTTTGCGTCTCATGTCTGGCAGAGTTTTCAGGAGGCCATGGGTACAGACTTGTAATTGAGTAGCGCATATCATCCGCAGACAAATGGAAAAACTGAGAGCGTTAATTAAATGCTCGAGGACATGTTGAGGATGTTTATACTTGATTTCAAAGGAGGATGGGAGAGATACCTTCCATCGTTATAGTTTGCGTATAATAACTCTAACTAATTCACCAGCGGTATGGCACCATTTTTTAGCACTATATGGCAGACCTTGTCATTCACCTGCTTGTTGGTTAGAGGTGGGGGACAACAAGTTGTTAGGTCAAGAGATGATACATGAGACTACTACTACGATCGAGCTGATTCGAGGGCGTATTTAAGTAACTCAGGAGAGGAAGAAGAGTTAAGCCGATGCAAATCAGAGACACAATAAGTTAGAGGTTAGTGACCAGGTTTTAGTGTGAGTGTCTTCTATGATGGGGGTTATGAGGTTTGGTAAGATGGGGAAACTAGAACCTAGATATGTGGCACCCTTCCCTATTATTGAGAGAGTTGGACCAGTAACATATAAACTTGGTTTACCAGAGCATCTACAACGGATACATGATGTGTTCCACATGGCATCGCTAAAGAAGTATAGGAGGAGCGATAGAGCTTTTTGGCACATTCCACTAGAGGAGATTTATTTACCGCCAGACGTGTCATATGAGGAGAGACCCATTGTTATTTTGGATCATAGTTAGCGTAAGCTGTGGTCTAAGGTGGTACCATTAGTCAGAGTTCAGTGGGGACACCACAATGTTGATGAATCGACATGGGAGCGGGAAGAGGACATGCAAGAGCAGTATCTAGAGATTTATGCCACAGGTATGACCTAATTTCGAGAAAGAAATTCCTTTATAAGGGGAAAAGTATGTAACACCCCGTATTTTTTAGCATTAAATATTTAATTAATTCAGATAAATTTAAATTACAACTATCTCGTAATTTAATTGAATTAGCTATTACGTGTGTGTTTAAATATTAATTGGGAGAGATAATGATTAATATAAATGGAATAAAATTTACTAAGTGTGTAGTAAATAATACGTGACTATTATTATGCGTCATAGCGAGTTAAACGACGAAATTTTATTGTATCTCAACCGTGAGTCTAGTATAGACTATATTGAGGTCAAAATAGAGACTTGTAGTAAAGTGACTCGGATGACGATTCTGAGTGCACGGTTGATTCCGGATAGGCCGAGATAATCAAAATGGAGTACTTGGGGGTAGTAATTAGGTCTCGAGACATTTTTAAGCATAACTGGGCCCATATGGGGATGTTCGGGTCATTTCGGTAGTGCCCATAAGCCTAATTTCGGGTTTAGCATTATTTAACCTAAATCTAAAAGGTTTGAACGGTAGTTAATCACATTATAACCCTACGAATTTAAGAAAGGAAAAGGGAAGGAAAGTGGGGAACTTTTGGGAGCCAAATCAAGAGGAATTGGGTGTGTTCTTCACCACTCCATCTACTGCCTTAAAGGAATCATACTCTACGAATCTAATTAGGCAAGTGATTAACTTGCTTTCAATCTAATTTGCAGAATTTTGGTTCATATCATAGTGGGTGGAAACAAAAATCCATTTTTGGGTGGATTATCGTAGGTTTGAATGCAAATTAATAGATTAAACATGAAATTGATGATGAAATATCATGTAGGACTGTTAGAATTAAATCCCTATTCGAAACCCACAAGTAGATGTGTTGATTGGGTGATTGTAAAATCGAATTTAGGAACATAATCAGACAAACGGGAGAAAAAACCAATTTGTGAATTATCGGGTGAATGTGAGAATCATTAATGTTAAATGATGATTTTGATGATCAGTAATGCTTGAGAACATATACAAATTATTAGCAAAGTTTTGGTTGAGAATTGACATAAAATATAAAATATAAAATATAAAAGTTAACAATGGTGGAATTCGAAACAAAATGTGCGAAGATGGAGACCCGCTTGCCACGAATCAATTCGGTTCCTAAGACGAATCGATTTGGCAAGGCAAATCAATTCGGCAAGGCGAATCGATTTGGAATAAGGCCGAATCGATTCGGTTGCCCAATAAAAGGATTTTTTTTTTTGTTTTTGCCCTAAATGAAAAATTAATTATCGAATTTTTTTTGGCTTAGGGAGGGACCTATTTAATTCTAGTAGGCTATAGTAAGGGAGTTGTTTAGCCAAAGTGAGAGAAATCCAAGGCTAGGACCTTTATGTACATATTACGAAATGGAGAGAATTTCAGATATCGGGATGAGATTTCGGGTAGAGTGAGTAAGCCCAAAATTGTGGACCAGTATAATAAAGAAAAATTAGAGTCGGGTAGATAGAGTCAGTTATCATAGGCTAGTGCCAGGAGAGTTAGGCACGGGTTAGCCGGACTTAATTAACTTTAATATATATATATATATATATATATATATATATATATATATATATATATATATATATATATATATATATATATATATATATATATATATATATGTTTGTGTGCTTATTATAGATATCAGTGTGAATGATATTTATAAGAATACATACCCCTCTAGTGCTATCATAGGAAGTTGCGCGATGTGGATGAATCCCCTAGCTCGTGAAAGAAGAGAGAGTATACTCCCTAGGTTATAGCGTCTAGTATATCATGTTGTGATTTTTTTCAGGGTGACATGTCTTGGGTATGATTCGGTATCACAATCAGGGAACTTTGACCGCCTCCACCGCACTTATTATTTTATTGCTCGATTCGGTGTGAGTTAACCGTCTCATGGTATCCGGGTTGGACTGAGTATACTTGGGTTGATAGCATTTAAGAGAAAACATCGGGTGAGTTATTACCTGGGAGGATGGATATTAGATACGCCATGTGTGTGAATGTTGTATTATAACTATACATATATAATAGAGTGATTATTTGTATGCGGGTAAAATACATGAAGTGAAATTTTGTTATTTATATAACTAGTGGAAATGTTTTATGATTTTATTTGACTTGAATAAAAGATTTACTGGGTGAAATAACTTCATAATAAATAGTAATATTACTCGGGCTAGAGTAGTGGATAAGGAAGGGTTCATAACAAGGCTAGTTAGACGGGGTAGTAAAACTAGGTGGGTTATGAAGAAAGCGATAGGTGTGCACATTAGTTGAGGGGGGAGGATTATCTCAGGGGAGTGCGATACTAGCTTAAATATGAAAAGTACTCATGCATTTAATTACTGCAAACTTAATCACTTGAAAATGTTTTTCAAATATTTTGGGTTATAACCCTTGCCAAAAATACTTTTAAGACCTTTTAGGTGTCTAGCCACAGGGATGCCAGACTTGATTATCTATTCCAGGGATGCGCAGTTGCAGCATATGTGGATGCATGAAGGAATTAGACTAGACACCTCAGTTGTTCATTTATAGATTTGGATTTTCTTATCTCAGCATTTCATTTTTAGGCGTGTTGGCCGTACATCACTTTATTTAGTTCAGACTGGTATTGGGATATATTTATTATTTGTTAGATTTATCATTTGGCTTGGGGTTTGTAGCCGATGGTTTATTCGGCAACACTTATTTATTTTTTGATATCCTGTGATGGTTTAGACTCTATTGTTGTGTGAATGGTTTAATCTAGTTTCCATATATTATGATCTGTTAATTGAAAAGGTAAAATTTAGCACCGGCTTAAATAACTAATAGGTGATTAGTAATTAATGGATTTTGACGGTGATGCTAAGAATGAACAAAATGGGAATCCTGTTTAATTTAGTAAAGGACTGATCACTTGGTATTTCATTGTGCGGGTTATCACACCAGCATTATCTTCAGTGATTCAGTCAAATCTTGCACCGGGCATAAGTTTGTTATATGAGGGGGCATAATTTGTTCCCACTCGACTTGGCACAAGATCCACCATGGGAAATAGAAGGATGTCTACCGAAGGCCCACTAACCACACATACGGATATTCTCCAAGATGTAAGACAGGAAGTAAGTCCCCCCACTATGGCACTGACCAAGGAACACACCGGGCTCCATGCTCCATAACATAGTTTTCCCAACTCTCCATAGATGGGTCAAAACTAAAGAAAGGTCGGACAAAGAAATTGGGCATAACCGCCAAGGGGTACTCAGGAAGGGTTACTAGGCGAAACTGATATCCAAGCCGCATAAACAACATTACTGGGATTCTCTTCAAAAAATCGGAACGATCCTCCTTCCAAACATCCACATCATTCAGGGTCTCAGCCAACACCATCACAGCAGGATTATGATAGTAAGACATTCGGGCTATTATTGCAGTAACTTGGGGATCAACATTCAAATCCCCGTCACCTGCAATAGCCTCGTAGTAAGGCCTAAGGTGAAAACCCTAATAAAATCGGCATCCTCAAAACCCCTCAAGCACACTGAATACATAACTAACTGAATAGAATAGTCCCTTTACCCCTCAGGCACACTGAATACATAACCACCCGAAGAGAATATTCCCTATAGTAGCCAATAGTCTAGCTACCGAGGGATAAATGTGAACCAACTCTGACAAGAATACCCAGGGAGAGCGAGAGAAATCAGTCATGGTTGTCACCACACTGAGGCTAACCCACAATATGGCCGAGAAGTTCTCATAAATGGGACAGATCTCATCCAGGCCAAAACAAAAGAGATGGTCCTCAGGGTACTAGAACTGTACCACCGTTACTAGCAGATTCCAATTAATAACTCTATTAAATCAATCACCAGTACAATCTTTCCGACACACCAGAACCAACATAACTGAATAAAGGAAACAATCTCAACTTTACATCAAGCTTTCTATCTCCTCACCTATATACCGACTAAGCCTCCAAGGCATTACTCTATCCAAATACTTCTAAAAAAATATTTTTCTCAAAATAAGTACCTTCAAAGGGAAGCTTTTCACAACCAAGTGTCCAAGGCTTTCCTCTACTTAAAAATTTCAAAAAACATAATTTTCCAACTTTTTCTCAAAATGAAATCTTAGCAACAATCTAAAGTGCATATAGATTAATCCACTAAATCAAGATAATAAAACACAAAAGTCACATATCTTTTTTTCCTTTTTGAATCTCTTTTCAAGTGAAAAGCCACTAAATCAAGCATACCACATGGTTAACGCCAAGGTCTTCCAATCACAACAATAGATCTGCATCCGTAAGCCCTGTTAACACAGACACCACCTAATGCACCAGCAACCTCCTTATCTACACCCGAATGCCTGTAGCCCCTGGGGCCCCCGAAGGAAAACCCCAAGGGTAAAAAGTCACATACAATGTCAACAAAGATTCAGTAATCCACCGAGAAGAAAAATTCTAAAGCATCCTGACCATGCTGATTAGCAGTCACCTTTTTCCCTTCCCAAGGAAGCCCAGGAGTCTGTGCCCTTGCCGATTTGCATCCCCCAAGACTGCTTATTAGCACCTCTTCCAAATTTTGAGCAAAAAAGCCAGAAAATCCAGAAAAATCTAAAAATTGCCCGCAAAATTCCCATTAAAATTTGAAACCACAATTTCCTCAATAAAATCATTTTTTGGAGAACTAATCCCCTTAGAAACTCACGGAATCCCCATTAGGATTAATCTTACCCTCTTATCCCCAGAATAATCCCCAGCTGGATTAATATTACACACCTCTCCACAACATATTCCAAAAGCAGAACTAATAATGCGTTCGCATCCAGGTCTACTACTCTCGAACCTATACATTCCCTAGTGGAGTCTCAAAACAACACAATCCCCAACCGTATGTCTTTAGAATAAGTCCTTCCCTAGTAAAGTCTTAACACAAAAAGTCCCTAGCAGAACCACAAATGCATTTGCACCCCTAAGATAATTGAAAATTCCGAAGGAGGGCAACTCCCCACGTTACAACTTCAAGTCCTAAGAATTAACCTCAACCCATAAAAATCGGTCGATGTAACTTTAGGTCCTCAAAATTGATCTTGACCTGCATAATTGGTCATCCTAACTTCAGGTCCTCAGAATTGACCTCGTCCCACAGAATCGTTCGTCACAACTTAAGGTCCCCAGAGTTGAACTCGACTCGCATAATCGGTCGTCCTAACTTAAGGTCCTTAAAATTGACCTCGACCCGCAGAATTGGTCATTACAAATTATAGTCCTTAGAATTAACCTCGACCCACAGAATTGGTCCTCCCAACCCAAGGTACTCAAAATTGACCTTGACCACCAGAATTGATCGTCCCATCTTTAGGTTCTCAGAATTGGCCTCGACTTGTAAATTGGTCATCCAAAATTAAGGTCCTCAGAATTGACATCGACTCGCAAAATTGGTCATCCCAACTTTAGGTCCTATGAATTGACCTCGACCCGCAGAACTGGCCATCCAAACTTAAGGTCCTCATAATTGACCTCGACCAATAGTATTGGTTGTCCCAACTTTATGTCATTAGAATTAACCTCGACTCGCATAATTGGTCGTCCTAGCTTAAGGTCTTAAGAATTGACCTCGACTCACAAAATTGGTTATCCCAACTTAAGGTCCTCAAAATTGATCTCGACCCGTAGAATTGGTCGTCCCAACTTTCGGTCATCAAAATTTACTTCATCCATCATATTTGGTCGCTATAACTTTAGGTCCTCATAATTGGTCATTACAACTTGAGAATATATCTCGACCCTCAGAATTGGTCATTCCCATCTCCTTAGGTCCTTGGAATTGACCTCGACCCATTGAATTGGTCATCACAACATAAGATCCTAAGAATTAATCTTGACCCCCATAATTGGTTGTCCCAACATAAGGTCCTCAGAAATTAGTCTCGACCCATAGAATTGGTCGTCCTAACTTTAGGTCTTCAGAATTAACCTCGACCCGCAAAATGAGTCGTCCTGACTTTAGGTCCTCAGAATTAACCTCGAACCGCATAATTGGTTGTCCAAACTTAAGGTCCTCAAAATTGATCTCGACCCGTAAAATTAGTCGCCCAATTTTAGGTCCTCGAAATTAACCTCAGCCCAGATAATTAATCGTCACAACTTTAGGTCCTCAGAATTGACTTCTACTCACATAATCGGTCATCATAACTTAAGGTCCTTAGAATTAACCTCGACCTGCATAATTGGTCGTCCCAACTTAAGTCCTCAAAATTAACCTTGACCCATAGAATTGATCATTCCAACTTTAGGTCCTCAAAATTTACCTCAACCTATAGAATTGATTGTCCTAACTTAAGGTCCTCAGAATTGACCTCGGCCTGTAGAATTGGTCATCCCAACTTTAGGTCCTTAGAATTGACCTCGACCTAGAAAATTAGTCGTCCCAACTTAAGGTCCTTAGAATTGACCTCAACCCGCATAATTTATCATCCCAACTTAAGGTCCTCAAAATTGACCTCGACTTATAGAATTGGTCATCCTAATTTTAAGTCCTTAGAATTGACCTTGATCCTCAGAATCAGTCATCCTCGTCTCCTTATGTCCTCAAAACAGACCTCGGCCTGATGAATCGATCGTCCTCCTCTCCTTAGGTCCTCAAAACTGACCTTGACCTGCTGAATCATTCATCATCAAGTTATTGAATAGGTCATCCTCATATTCTTAGATCCTTAAAACTAACCTCGACCCGCTGAATCGGTCATCCTCATTTTCTTAGGTCCTTAGAATTTACATTGACCAATTGAATCGATCATCCTTAACCTAGTGAATCGGTCATCCTCGTATCCTTAGATCCTCAGAACTAACCTTGACCCATTAAATCAGTCAACCTCATCCTTTAGGTATTTAGAATCGACCTAAAACCCTCTTTACCAACATCGATGTGGTGTCTATTATTCGACGATCGTCACTTATCCTAAGCTTGCATGTCTAGGGAATCTCTATAAATACCCCATATTAAGACCCTTAAGAACCTCCTTAGATCCCTAACACTCACTCACTCATTCATCGCAAACCCTAGGTTATACATCGAGTACCGATTTAGGGGCCATCGGGCACTCCCGAGCCTTATTTGACTCTGGTCAACTTCCTTGTTTGAATGAAAGTTCAATGAATCTTCAAAGGGATCTGAATCCCCTTTCCAATAATCTATCTCATGCATGGATTTACATTACGGTTAAGATGAATGCTCTTTTTATTATCAAAAACTAATCTAGAGGCCACCGGACGCTCCCGAGCCCCATTTCTACTTTGGTCGACTTCCTCACCTGAGCGAAATCTCAATGAATCTTCAAAGCGATCTAAATTCCATTTCCAATGGTTTTCACCATGTGCAAATCAGGCTTACAGTACGAACTCATGGTCTGTTTTACCTTAAAAACTAATTTGGAGGCCACCAGGGACTCCCAAGCTCCGTTTAACTCTTGTCTGCTTTTCATCTCGAATGAATATTTAAAGGGCTATGAATAACCTTTCTAATGGTCTGCGCCATGTACGAATCAACCTTATGGTATAGACAAAGGACCCATTTACTTCGAAGGGTTTTTGGGCACTTTTTGGCTCCGTTATGAGTATGGAGTTATATTAGGGATGGGGAGTTTCAGAAGGTACAACAAAACATCATTGGATAGCGTGGCAGGAGTTATGCAGACCAGTAAAGGAGGGTGGCCTAGATTTCAAAGATTTGAAAGAGATAGTGGAAGCATTCAGCATAAAACTCTGGTGGAACTTCAGAAACCAAAAGTCTTTATGGTCTCAGTTTATGAAGAATAAATACTGCAGAATTCAGCATCCTATGGAGGTGAAGGCATCTAGAGGATCTCATGTATGGAAAAGAATGGTTTTAGCCAGAGATGTGACAGAAAACAACAGCAAATGGATCATAGGTAAAGGGGAAATCAATGTGAAATGGGATAATTGGTCAGGAGAAAGCAGTTTTGATACATCTGACATTCCCAAGAATCTTAAAATCACAGACTTACTTCAGAGCACAGGAGAGTGGGACTCCAATAAGATTAGCCAGCTGCTGCCTCATAATATTGCATCTAAGTGTTCCACAGTAGAAGTTATGGGAAGAAAATACTTAGATAAATTAATATGGATGCCCAACAGTGATGGGATATTTACTCTAAATTCTGCATGGAATATTATAAGACAGCACCATTGTTCATCTTGGACAAATGTTTTTATATGGAATAAGATGATTCCTATAAAAATTTCTTTCTTTAATTTAAGACTCCTCAAAGATAGCCTTCCTGTAGATGAGGCTATAAAGAGAATTGGTATTCGAGGCCCCTCAAAATGTGGCTGTTGTTCTAATCCTCAAATAGAATCTGCAGACCATTTATTTGGTACCAGTGATTTTTCCAAAGATGTGTGGAATCATTTTAACAATCTTTGTGGGGTTCATAACACTAATTCCACAATCAGAGGTAGATTGATTGCATGGTGGTCTTCAGATTCTATGTCTCATTCCGATAAAATCCGCAAAGTCATTCCTGCCTTCATAAACTGGGGTATATGGAAAGCTAGAAACAAATGGAGATTTGAAGATGTGAGAATGCAACCTTCCAGAGCCATAAAAGAGATACATTCTCTATTAACTTTATACACAGGAGTGGATATTTTTCAGAATCATCCCTCAAGAATGCATCAAAAGCAGCAGAGACATTCAATAAGACTGGTTCAATGGAGGCCTCCAAAGGGAAATATGTTCAAGCTAAATGTAGATGGATGCTGTAAAGGAAATCCAGGTCCTATGGGAGGAGGAGGAGTTCTTAGAAATGCTGCAGGAAAGTTCATAAAAGCTTTTTCATCGAGTTTTGGGAATGGTACTAATATTATTGCAGAAGCCCTATCGATTCTTCGAGGTATGGAAATGTGTGAGTCTATTTTGAATGAGGGCATAATTATAGAATCAGATTCTCTTATTGTTATCCAAGTGTTGAATGATCATATAAAATGCCCATGGAGTCTAATGCCATACATTGCAAAGATCAAAAACAAGATTCAAGAGCATAATGTGCAGTTTTGTCATATTCTGAGGGAGGGAAACAAATGTGCTGATTTGCTTGCTTCTTATGGCTGGTCTTCTCAAAGATATACTGAATCAAGTTCTCTAGATGTCTTTCCAAAAGATTTGAAAGGACTCATAAACATGGATGCTTGGGGTTTTCCCAATTTTAGAGTCAATTAGTCTTTTCTATGATGTTGTAAAGGTGACTGTTTCTATAAAGTCATCAGCTCTTCATGTAATCTCTTCGCTTCTTGCTTTCTTTAATAAAATCTCAGGGGGATAATTTCCTCTTCTAAAAAAAAAAAAAAAAAAAAAAAAAAAAAAAAAAAAAAGACTATTATAGTAGGACTATCGTGTATTCTATTCCAGGACAAGATATGATTCTTGTGATGATGCCTTCTCCTAACGGAGAGTCTACCACACATTTATATTACATGAAGAAGGAGACTTAGGTGGGTTTTGCCATCTCGTTAGATTTGATCCTATGGTTAGGGACTTTGCTAATGTATTTTAGGACATATGGGGGTTATTGCTGAGTCAGGGGATTGAGTTTGTGATCGACTTAGCATCGGGGACTAGGACGATAGTGCATGCACTATATCATATGGATCCATTATATATGAGTGAGTTAAGAGATTAGATTCAAAAACTTTTGGGTCAGGGTTTTATTCGTAGGAGTACTTCACCTTGGAGTGCCCCAGTACTATTTGTAAAGAAGAAAGATGGATCATTAACGTTGTGTATCGACTACCAGAAGTTCAACAATGTCACAATTGGAAACAAGTATCCGTTGCCACGTATAGATGACTTGTTCTATTAGTTGTGAGTAGGAATCAACTTCAATAAGATTAATTTGAGGTCAGGGTACCATCAATTACGTATCAGAGAATAGGATGTCCCTAAGACCACATTTTTTTATGAGATACTGGTCTTATGAGTTCAGGGTTATGCCGTTTGGTCTAACCAACGAACCAAAAGTTTTCATGGATCTTATGAACCGAGTGTTCAGGGATTTATTAGATTATTTTGTCATTGTATTCATAGATGACATCCTGGTTTATTCTCAGACATTGGGTGAGAACACAGAGCATTTGTGAATGGCTCTTCAGTCTTTGTGAGACCATCAGTTGTATGCCAAGTTCGAGAAGTGTGGATTCTGGTTACGGGAGGTGAAGTTATTTGGTTATATAGTCTCCGCAAGAGGGATTTCGGTGGATTCGAGTAAGGTGTCAGCGATGAGCGAGTGGGTTCATCCCATGACACCAACTGAGGCTCGTAGTTTTCTGGGGTTAGTATGTTATTACCACCGGTTTATCAAAGAGTTTTCTAAGATTATGGGACCCTTGATGAATTTGACATGTATGGGCTACCTTATATTTGGGATGATCACTGTCAGTTGGATTTTGATGAGCTAAACGACAAGTTGTAACACTCCATATTTTTAGAAATACTTAAATTGGATGTGTCGTAGTAATTTATTAGATTGCAAAAAAATAAAGTGAATTTAAATAAATATTAATTATCAAAAAATGGAATAATATTTAATAAATATTTATGTGCTACTATATTTACTCATGTGATAGGTAAATGAAATTGTATTATTTTATATTTCGTTTTAAGTGAGTAAAATCGATGGGTTGATAGTATCTTATTCGGGACGCGCGTGCGGGGGGTGTTCGGAATAAGATGGTAAATTGATGATGAGTGACTCGGATGAAGATTTTGAGTGTACGGTTGATCCAGAATTGGTTAAAATAGTCAAAATTAAGTACCCAGGGATAGTGATTCGGTTCCAAGGACTTTTTAGACTAGTCGGGACTTGTATAGGGGCATTTTAATCATTTTAAAGGAATGTGAAAAGGTAAATTCGAGATTTATCTTATATAATGAGAGTTAGGGTAAGATGGTTATTTGTTCTTACAACACCAAAGGTTTTCCTTGATTTATATAAAAGGTTAGAGAGAAAATGAAGAGAAAAGAGGAGAAAACTCAAGGGGATTCCAAGAGGAGGCCAAAAGGGATTCAAGGGAAGATTTGCTCAAAAGAAATTTTCATCACCAAAGGGATTTCTTCACACAAATTCAATATCTACAAGTATTACGACAAGTAATTATCTTGCTAAATGATTATTTGTAGGTTTCAATTCATCTTATTATTGGAAATTGATTTTGGGTTACAATTGGGTTTTAGACACAAGATTTCATAAAAAAAATCTATAGGTGATTTATTAGGATTGAAATCTGGAAAAAATGTATTCCCATGTAGTAGAATAAATTATGGAATTAGATGATCAAAATATTGGGGAATCGTATAATATGTTGAGAATTGCATAATATGTAGAGATTAATTATAATCCCACGTAATGATCATATGTAGACGGATTATTATGTTTGAATAGAGTCAAATTCATGTTTAGGAGTCGTGAGAATTAATAATTCAGTGAGAAATTTTGATTTAATTATGTAGTAGTTGAGTTAAAATTGATGAAAATAAAAATGGGGACAAGCCTTTGTTGTCTGAAGGCGAACCGGTTCGCCCTGAAGCCAAAATGGTTTGACTGCCTTGCTACAGACAATATGGGTTATTTGTGGAATTATGCTAGGAATTTAATTTGGGACTTAATTTAGGATGTCCGAGGATAATTTAGGAGTCTTGTAAATTTAAGTGAATTATTATTATTTTTTATTTGGGATTTTATCCAGGGTGGAAATTGGAGTATTCGGGATGAAATATTACTTGGGAATTTATTAACGAATTGACGATGGAAATTTGGGATACGAGTGATTGAAATTTATACGTGTTCAGAATTAATATGTTAAGAATCAATTAATTTAAATAAGTGAATATTTTAATAGGTGAGAATGAAAATGATACTTGAAAGTGTTAGGCTAGTGCTACGAGGAAGAGGCATGTTTAGCCAGATTTTTGGGAATATATACAGGTATAGAGGCAGTATGTATATATATATATATACACAATCGCAAAACGACAATCGCATGCTGACAATCGCAAAACGACAAAAATTTTCAATGTACGTAATTGCAAATATGCACAAATTTCATTCCCCAACAAAACAAAATGTAATTTTTAAAAAAATATAGTCATAATCTCCTATATTTATAGGACTATGCACCCTGCTTAACAAAGAAGAAATAGTCCAACAACATTCAAATATTCTAAATTCATGAAATAAACTGACAACAGATAAATATTTTTTTTGAGTTAAAATGATGTTGTGTGACGTTATGTTCATAAGTAGTGTTATCATGTATTGTCATTTTAGTTCTGATTTACTCGTACTAAATGCGGTGTCAAAATTGTTAATCGTGTCAAAATTGTCATGTATTTTCATGTTAAATTGGGTGTTAATAGTGTTATCATTGTGTTAGTCATGTTTTTCAGCCTACGCATTGACACGAAGTTATAATATAATGTGTGGAGCCTTAATAAGTTAATGTGTGGACAATTAGATATACGTTCTCCAAATTCAATTTCAGCTGTTGGATTGGAAAGACAAAAAAAATTAGTAAGCAACGGATACAAATACGATACTTAAATGAATTACATGATTATTTATTTTTTGAACATTTACATTTTCACACTTTCAAGATTATTCCTAAATTAGTTCAAGTCAACCATAAGCTTAAAAATAGCAAATAACATTTACATTTTCACACGCTATAGTTTTTCGTTCTTTCCATGTTTGGTAAAAATCATTTCAAATAACAACATAATTTGGGTAATATTTTTAAGTAAACCTAAATATACAAATAACAATAAAGAATAAAAATAATACAACAAGTTTTTGCCTTAGGAATAGATATCCAAGTCAGTATTATTTCAATAGCCCTAGTGTGCTTTGTCTTGCATGATCTCTAACACTTGCATTAAGGTGTTAGACGCTTACTCCTCCAACACATTGCATGGCACTAAAATTAGCACCATCTATAGCAGTGATAATAAAATTTGCAACTATGTTTACTCCAAAAAATGAATATACTTTCATTTTGAAAAGACAAAATAAACAACATATGGATATAATCTATTATTAAACACTAAATGTCTATGGAGAAAACACTTGAACATGATTGATTAATAAAACAATTAAAAGTTATGAATGAGAAAAATATATCCGTACAATCGTTAACATAGATGAATTCATATTCCACAACACCTCTAAACTATATCATAAGAAAAACAGAGTAGCGCGCAATACACTGGATATCTATTTTCATATCTAGATGTGGGCACAGGACGACCGAAGAAGATGACATTCAAGAAGTTTAGCTTTAATGGCATTGATTTGGATGCCCTTCTTGGTATGTCTATCGATGACTCCATCAAGCTCTTTTATACTCATGCTCGCAAAAGGTTCCAGATAAATCTCAACATAAAGCCATAGCTTGTGAAAAAACACCTTTGAAATATTATTATTGTACCTGACATGATCGTAAGCATTATTGGGGTGTACAATGGCAAGACATTCAATCAAACCGGTCAAACACTAAATACCTCGTATTGGTGCCACCCTACCCACTCTTTGAGGTTCATTCCTTTGAAGTAAAACTCACCAATATATAACTATAAAGACAAAACCAATGTGTCAGCAAAAGTATGTTAATATAATATACCTAAATTATATATGCTACCTTTTGATGATAAAATTTATGTTGTAGTAGGTGCAAATCAAAACCTTACGTATTAAACAAAAGTACCGATGAAAAAATATGTCAAAATCTATAATAGCAAGGTTTAATAAATTAAAATTTAGACAGTTCAAACATGTAAAAAGTAGCCTACAAATATAAAACATCAATTTTAGCACATCAACCTTTCGTTTCTCCGAATTTTGTGAAAACATTGGTGTATAACTTGGTGGTATATCTTGGGATATTCCCTCCGTTGGTCTAAAATACTCTCTATGATTTTGAGCTCTCCATTCGGTTGGTTTGTAGGTATGCTAACAATCCTGTAGAGTGAATAGTATCGAAAACATGAGTTTAGTTGTCAATTTTAGGGGAATCAAATTGACAACCTTAGATAGACCCGTGGGTGTGACACGAGACTCAAAAATTGAAGAACTCCATAGTGCTTCTTTGCTTGTAGATGCTGATGTTATTTATAGTGATGACTTGACTGATGCATAAAATCTATAAATCTTGCAAAGCAAAATTAAAAACACGAACACGTAAAAATTAAGTCAGAAAATGCACACAAATAATAGGGTGTAGCCTGCTGCAAATTACCAATGAAGAAGTTTTATGTTCTTTGCATACCTCTGTAGTGTTTTCCCTAATGGTACTCTAGTCTCTTAGGGATCATATGTGGCTCCAAAGCATCCCCAATGGTACTCTAGTAGCTACTACCACATGAGCGAAACGCCAAATAAATCTTCGCTGGAAATCTCTATACAATCATAAAAAACCATAATTTTTAATCAATACAGAATGCTAATACATACAAAATGGATGCAAATACAATGACACTAAGGTTTGTACACACATAAGTGAAGGAATGGGGACAAAAATATTCAAAATTATTATACCTTTTATCCAAAAAACTTAACTCGCTGTGTTACACCCCAAAACTGTCACTAAAGCTAAAAAAGTGTCATGAAAGACCGTCACGATGTTATAGCAAACAATCATTAACTTCAACCAAATTATATGGTTGGAGAGAGAAATTTAGTAGGAAAGGCCCAATACCTTAGATGCATTTTCAATCAAATGACATTCCAGAATAACTCTCTAGTAAACTCCCACGAATAGAAAAATGACTAAAAATCAAGTAGAAGAGGAGAAGTAGCTTTAATATAAAGAGTAGAACTACCTTTAAAATCACTGAAAATAGAGTAACTCTCTAGTAACTAAGCATAAGTACCTTTACTGGCGTGAGGTCTCCACTTCTGGTCTGCTGTTATTTCAGGGAATAATCCCAACTCTTTCATCTCTTCATCTGTGTGGTGGACTGCCAGGTTGTACTCACCCCCTCCCCTAACTGCATTACTCAAAAATCAAAGTTATCGAGGTTGTTTAGGTACTCAAACTACCCAATGGTCCACTTAAACTACTTCATGAGGAAGACGTGTAAGGACAACCCGTGGGAAATGATAATTAGGTTTAGGTCAACCCGTGAAGCCTATTTATGTCTATGTCCCTCCATAGAGATTCAATAAACCTTGAAACACGATCAAAGACATCAACATCGAACTCTTCATTGGGGAATCTGTAGAAGAACATTCTGAACCTCTCTCTGGTGTCATTAATGGCCTTCATTCTGTCAGCAACCTGAAAATTCCCGAAGTGACGTCGCAATGTTCCTCTCCTAGTGTTTGTTGCCCAGCCCCCATTGTTGAAACATAATAAATCAGTAAGATAAGTGTAATAAAAAAACATTGAAGTAAACATATTTATTTGCATGAAGTAGCTGAACATTAGGAGATGATAATTTGCCTATTATGTTCTGTTCTGCCTTGTTGATGGTTTCTAGGATAACTACGAACTTATCAAGATCCAATTTTTTCCTTCCGATGCCGATTATAGAGAGATGTTCTACAGGAATGCGTGGGTGGGTTCATATTTGTTTAGCACATTTACTGTATAGATCTCCCAATTACTGAATAGATTTCTGACTGAACTCCTAGATGCATCACCAATCAGTGCAAGACGTCTGTAAGGTTTCCTTCAATGTTATCGTTTTTAATATGCGATGCGGTGTGGTAGCATTCATGTGTCGCACACAGTTGATTCCGGGCTGTGGGAGAAAAATGATGACTTAAAACACAATGTGCATGGAGTTAAATGGCACCTTGTAACCTATCAAATAAATACTTAGTGCATATGTAAGTGTATAAGAAACATATAAATGAAAAAAAATTTCTTAGATATTGAAAAAATGAGCCGCCGCCACCACCACAAAAGGCATTCATTGAACTTTAAGTGGTAATCCAAAATAATTCTTCCAAATAGACATATACCCATACTTACACTATTGCACATATATATTGAGAAAAGAAAAAATTAGTTATAAAGATCGATTAATAAATTCATAGCTATAAACTCACCGAATAAGAAGACAGTTTAATAATAGGACCATTAAAGGATTCCAATGATTTAATTCTGACTCCAGTTTAACATTCAAAGAGAATGAGGATCGGATTGACATCCACATAGTTTATAAAATAAATAGAATCCCAAAAAAAAATATAATTTTAAAAATTAAATTAAAATGGTCTTTACAATTCCAGTCATCCGAGGGCCCACACATTGGGTTAATACTCTAATTAAGCAATGTAATACATTAAAATCAGTACTGAAGATTTAAAATCAGTAAAATTGAAATCAGTTTCATACCTAAGTCACCAGAAATCAGAACAGGTCATTTTTATACCTAAGTCACCAAAAGATCAAGATCCTCCATTAAAAACACAGTACTGACCAAAAGAACAAAAGTTTATTTTAGACTTTAGAACAGGTCATTGAAATCAGTACTGAAGAATTAGAATTTTTAGAACAGGTCATCATGTTAATCACTGTCTCGAGAAGTGAATCCAAGATCTATAAAATGAAACAATCTTGACATGTAACAAAACAATAATGTTGTGTATATACAATTCACTAGCCAGGGGACTTCACCTCATGTGCGTAACTTCCCCTACGATAGCATTTAGAGAGGTGTGTATATACAATTTATCATTCACAAGTTATCTACTTTATCAAGTATGCCTTAGATTTTATCCGGAGCCGTAAGCGTTTAATGCCATCATTATAAACCTTAATGTTTCTTTATCTCCAATATAAATCTCCATGAATTAACAATCATTCCTCAACCCATAATGTATGATATTACTTTAACCCAATTCTAGAAACCTAAATTGAATCACTTTATTTCAGTTTAGACCTAGACTAACTCACTTTATAAGAAAAATAATTTATCTTTCTCTAATTTAACTAACTAACTTAATTCCAAATCTAAGCCCCATCTATCATTTCTAACTTAGGTTCTTATATACCTTACTACTAGACTCTAGTACTCTAGTTTTACTTCATTAAAGAAGGTTCCTAAGTCCTTATCTTAAAAGAAAGAAGCTAAAAAGAATTTGGGATTTAAGAGTGAAAAAACAGGGGACCGATTAACTGGTCATGGGACCGCGATCGACTGCGCCTCAAGGGTTTTGCCTAGAAAGGAATGCAGAAAGCTCATTTTGGAAGGCCCGGTCGATAGGTCCTGGGACCGTGGTCGACCGCACTTTGAATTCATACTTATCGAAGAAAGTAGTATGCCTCCCCTTTTAGGTCCTGTCGACCGGTCCTAGGACCGCGGTCGACCACGCCTACTAGACCCACAATTCTCCATTTTTCTCCAATGCTAAATCCAAAACCTAAACCCTTTATTCTTACACTTACTTCATTCTAATCAACCAACAACACAACCACAACCTCTATACACCACAATAAACTCTCATGACCAACTTAAATCCTACAACAACAAGATCCAAGGGTCAAACATCAATATTTATCAAAACCTACTATTTGTTCAAATTTTCCAACTACACAACTATCACAACAAATTATTCACATTAAATCATATACTAGAAAGTAAGAAACTTGCCTTAAGCTAAGATCTCGAATTCCTTTCCGGTAGAAGCAAGATCAAACCCCAATTTCTTCTTCTCTTCTTCTTTCTCTTTTTTCCCCAATTTCTCCTTCTCTCTCTCTCTCTCTCTCTCTCTCTCTCTCTCTCTCTCTCTCTCTCTCTCTCTCTCTCTCTCTTTCTCTAGGTTTAGGAACATATTAGAGGAATAAGAAGGGTTGTATGACTTAATCGTGCCCCAAGTATAAATTCCCATCTTTAAATGTTAATACACCATTAAAATGACTCATAACTACATAATTAAGTCATAACCTGCCAAAAGGCCCAAAACTCAAAAATACAATATGGCACATATTTTGACTATCTCGACTATTGCTGGACTAATCGTGCCCTCTAAATTGGCATCCGAAATAATATAAGTCATTTCAAGTTCTAACTTCATTTAAACCATAAATGTCGCTTTAAAGCACAACGACACCATGAATCATAACATAATGCTATTTACATTCACATAACAGTAAATATGCAAAATTTAGTAAATATTATCTTTTAATTCACTTAAAACAATATTTACCCCACTATCCAATATTTTATATAATTACCTCTCATGGCAAGTTTAATATAAAATCAATTACTCAAAATTAAGGGTTATTACATACTCCCCCCCTTATAAGGGAATTTTCCCTCAAAACTAAGCGTACCTTGCAAAAAGAGACATGGATACTTTTCTCACATATCGTCCTCACGTTCCCACGTTGATTCCTCAGCATTTTGATGCCCTCATTGGACTCGAACCAAGGGCACAACTCAAGATCTTAGCCTACGCTCCCCGTGATCTAAGATTGCAACTGATTGTTCCTCGTATGAAATATCAGGCTGCAATTCGATATCATCCAAAGGAATGTGCCAGTGAGCTCCTTCACACCTCTTGTACTTTTTCAAAGATGAAATATGAAACACATCATGAATCTGTTGTAAGTGTTCCGGTAAGGCATGTTGATAAGCTACTGGGCCTACTATAGCAATAATGGGAAAAGGGCCTACGTAACGCTGCGCAAGCTTTCCTTTCTTCCCAAATCACTTTATACCCTTCATTGGCGATACTCGCACCAAAACTTGATCTCCAAACTCCAAATCCACATTCCTTCTATTCGCATTAGCATAAATTTTTTGACGATCTTGAGCTATTCAGATGCGATTGCAAATAAGTTCAATCTTTGAAGAAGTTGGATCATTTTAGGTCTAAGAAATTTACTATCCCCTACTTCTAACCACCAAGTAGGTGATCTACACGGTCGGCCATATAATGCTTCGTAGGGTTCCATACCGATAGTGAATTGGTACAAATTATTATAAGCAAATTCGACCAAGGGAAGATATTGTTCCTAACCTCCTTTAAAATCAAGCACACACATTCGGAGCATATCCTCCAATATTTGGTTGACTCTTTTCGTCTGTCCATCTGTTTGAGGGTGATAGGAGGTACTCAACTTCAATTCAGTTCCCATAGCTTCTTGGAAACTTTGCCAAAAATGGGAAACAAAACTTTTATCTCGATCAGAGACTATATTAATGGGCACCTCGGGGAGTCTAACAACCTCCGCAATAAATAGCCGAGCATAACGAGCAGTATTGTAGTCTGTACATACCGATAAGAAATGTGTCGACTTAGTTAAGCGATCAACGATAACCCAAATGGAATCATGACCGCTTTGTGACGTTGGCAACCACGTGATAAAATCCATCGAGATGATTTTCCACTTCCATACCGGTATTTCCAAGGGTTGTAACAATCCCATCGATCGTTAATGATCCACCTTCACCAGTTTACAAGTGGTACATTGAGAAATAAATTCAAAAATATCCTGTTTCATACCCTCCCACCAATATTAACGGTGCATGTCTTGGTACATTTTATCCCCACTAGGATGTACTGCAAATATGGACCCATGAGATTCTGTCATTACGGCCCATCTTAAATTCCCTTTGTCCGAGATAACAAGTCTCCCGTGGAAACGTAATCCACGCTCAGAACTTATAGAGTAGGATTCGGCTCCCTCGGTTAACAATTAATGTATACGATCTTGATAACTTTTGTCCCTTCCTTGTTCTTTCACAAGCCTTGCCACTGTAGTAGGTGTAACGGTTAGCACCAACATAAACGCCCTAGCAACAGCGTCCTCTTGGCCGAGCTCCTTCCATTTAGCCATCCATACTATGGCTAACTCCCCCTCGAGTTTTCGACTCAACGCATCCGCCACTACATTCGCCTTACCCGGGTAATAATGAATATCAAATTGGTAGTCCTTCACAAACTCTAACCATCGTCGTTGCCGTATCTTCAAATCCTTCTGCGAAAACAAATATTGCAACGATTTGTGGTGATTTAAAAGACTAAATTTCTCCCCCAGGAGGTAATGTCTCCAAATCTTCAAGGCAAAAACCACTACAATAAGTTCCAAATCATGAACCGGATAATTCTTCTCATGGAGTTTTAATTTGCGAGAAGCATAAGCAATAACCCGATGCTCTTCTTGTAGCACACCTCCCAACCCTTGCAGAGATGCATTTGTAAAAACAAAATATTCCCACCCTGGCCTTGGTAACGCAAGTACTGGAGCAGAAGTCAACTTATCCTTCAACTCATCAAAATCTAGCTGACAAGAATCATCCCAAACAAACCTCACCCCCTTCCGAGTTAAATTTATCAAAGGACTAGCAATCTTAGAAAAATATTTGATAAATCTGCGGTAATAGCCAGCCAAACTCAGAAAACTACGAATCTCGGTAGGTGTCGTGGGTTGACCCCACTCCCTCACCGCAATAACTTTACTCGGATCTACCGAAATACCCTCAACGGTAACAATGTGGCCCAAAAACTATACTTCCTGTAGCTAAAAACCACACTTCTCAAATTTGGCATATAACTGATGATCCTTCAGTATTTGCAAGACCAACTGTAAATGCTTTACGTGATTGGCCTCTGAATGAGAGTAAACTAGGATGTCATCAATAAACACGATAAAAAACTAGTCCAGGAAGTCTCTAAACACTTTATTCATGAGGTCCATAAACACGGTAGGAGCATTGGTTAGCCCAAAAGGCATAACCAAAAATTTGTAGGACCCATATCTAGTTAGGAATGCAGTTTTGAACACATCCTGCTCTCGTATCCGCATCTGGTGATACCCAGTCCTTAAGTTTATTTTGGAGAAGTACGACGCTCCCCTTAATTGATCAAACAGATCATCGATCTGAGGTAGTGGTATTTGTTCCTGATGGTAACCTTATTTAACTCCCTGTAATCAATGCACAACCGGAGGGAACCATCTCTCTTCTTCACAAACAATACAGGAGCTCCCTACGACGACGTACTACTCCTAATAAACCCCTGTTCTAACAACTTCTGAATCTGATCTCTTAACTCCCTTATCTCAATAGGAGACATACGGTACGGAGTTCTAGCAATCGATCATGTTCCCGGTGCTAAATCAATCACGAACTCAATCTCCCTAATTGGAGGTAAACCTGATATTTCCCAAAAAACATCCGCAAACTCTCTAACAACAAAAATCAAATCTAAGAAAATTACTACATCACGAGAAGTCTCCTCCGTAATATAATACAAGTATGTGATAGAACCTCCCTCAGAACGAGGCATAGCCATTAAAAACATCTCTTTCCCTGGAATGGCAAAAACTATACTCTATCCATAACAATTTACTATCGCACGGTACTTCATTAGCCAATCCATACCCAGGATTAAATCATACCCAACCATATGAAGGAGAAGCAAGTCGACCTCAAAACACAAATTACCAAGATTTATTTCTACTCGTTTACAAACAAAGAAAATGAGCGAACCATCACCCATAGAAGACTCGACACTAGTGAAAGTACTTTCCGCAGATTTAATTAACTCCATCGATTGAGCAAAACTTCTAAAAATAAACGAGTGTGTCGCACCCATATCGAACAATACACGACCAATATGCCCATGAATGGTAAACTTACCCTCGATAGATGGCGGCGCTAGTGGGGCTGGTGAAATCATAGTATCCTGTATATGGTAAGCACGCCCATATTGTAGTTGTCTGTGTTGTGGAGGGACAGATGGATTAGTTACTGGTGGCGGTAGTTGTGCCTGCTGATGCTGTGGAATTCTAGGAAAATGTCCCCCAATCAACTGCGGACATGCCTTCTTAAAATGACCCTGCTCCCCACATTGAAAACAACGACCTTCCATATTCTCATGATTACGACTCCTATTATTTCTGAAATGCCCAAAGCTTTAGCCCGATTGGCCTCGACCTCCATTGTTACCCTGACCTGCCTGCTGCTGTTGTTGGCACCCTGTCCGTGCCTGAAACCACTCCCACGAAAATTAAATCCCCCAAAACGTTGGCTTTTGGACAAATCCCCTAGTTGGGTATCACTTTCCTTTTATTTACCTCCCGATGATTGGGACGAGGGTAGTGCTCCTCCTCCTGCACCATTGTCGCCTGGCTTACTCGCTTTTCCCATAATTAAAACTTTCTTATTACCTTGAACATGCAACCGATGATCTTGACAATGGAGTAATGCGGCGTTCATCACATCCCCAAATGTTTGTAAAGTTCGATTACCCAGCAAATGTTGTCGTATCCTCCAACGTAAGCCTCCAATGAACTTGGACATTCTCCTTTCCGCCGGAGTTATCTCATCCGGCACAAAACTAGCCAAATGAGTGTCTCCTCCTCATACTCTGCCACCAAACATTCACCTTGAACTACATCTTGAAGCTTCCTCCTCATTTCCCTTTGGACTGTGGGAGGAAAATACTTTCGGTCAAACAAAACCCAAAAGTTAGTTATAGTCATGGTATCTCTTTGTTCTGGCATGGTCATCGATTCCCACTAGTGTAATGCTGCTCCAACTAGTTTAAAAGTAGCAAGGATTTTCTTCTGTTCCTCACTACAGTCTATCAAGGGAAGATGGCGCTGCATATCCTTTTTCCACTAATTAGCTATGATCACATCAGAACCACCCTGAAATTCTAGAGGATGACCCTTTAAAAAGGATTCCCTGACTCTTTCCCACGGAGAAAGTCCCGCAGAGGCTTGTACCTCCTGAGTCCGTGGCTGTTGGGCTCAGGGAAATTGCTGAACCACGACAGTCATCACCACATTAACCGCTTGGGCCACAATATTGGCTACTTCAGCGGCATTAATCATTCCTTTCTATGGCGATGGAGGACGTACATCATCTTCTACAACTCTATTTCTTCTCGCAGGGCGACCTCTCGTGGGTGGCATCTGAGAGGAAGAAACAACTGGATTGGAATAATAATAAGAATAAAACAGTTCTAACATTTAGGCTCTATATCAAAGAATACTACGGTAGAACGTGACAAGTCTTCAGAGATCCTAAAGACTCTAGAACCTGATGCTCTGATACCATCCGTGACACCCCGCTTATTAAAATAAGAGGTGGCCAGCCCGATACTCTAATAATTATAGGAATCATATATGGTCCATTCTTAGCATCACAAATAATACAATAAGTATACGAGATAACCATGAATTATTTTAGAAAACGGATTGTCAAAATTTATTTGGTAAGTTAATAAAAACATTTAAGCCATCCAATTAAAAAGAAGGTGGATATAAATAAAGATAGATAGTCGTTTAACGTCCATACAACAAAACAACCGAATAAGCTGACGGTTGAGAGACCTATACAATTTGGTTACACCGAGTATTAAAGTACAATATCTCAAACATAATACAAGTACAAAACTTGGGAATCATACCCGAATGTGCAACCGATCATAACTTTAATACAAAAAGATGGAAGCGTCTATGTCAAATATCCCATAACATCCGCAAAGTGTTACAGCTCCAAGACACTGAGATAGAAAATTCAATACGGGCGTTCTTGCGGCGGAGCACCTGAGAGAATATAAGATTCATGAAAAACAAAGAGATATAAATGGGTCAAGGCCCGGTTTGATATGATCACAATGTGAATAACGTGCATAACAGTTATCAACAGTTAAATCATCAAGAATAAGCTTTTTTCGTTCACCATAAGTAATGATAAGGAATCTAATTTCTCAATCTAACAGCATAACCTAACGCAATATCAATAACAATGATCACAATTCAAAAATGCCGACAAGTATTAATAATATACTACTTAAAGAGATTCCATTTTTGCCCAATTTCATTTCACCATTTCCATTTCATTAGGAGACGTATTCAAAGCAATTTATTTCATAGAGTGCTTTGCCCTAAATAATATCCCACTTTAATATGAATAGTTATATTTCACAACATATAACGATTCTAAGACCGCCCTTCCGGGTTTCCCCACTGGACGCACCCCTAAATAGCTATCATCTTCCAGGGCCTATCACCAAGACAACCTGGGCATCCTACATCGCATAACGTCGGAAAGCGGACATATACCTTTGACAGAGAGTCATAACCACGCCCGAAATTACCTCACTTCGAACAATATTCACAAAATATAATATAATCGATCCTATGGCCGGGGACTATATTCACCCTGCATTCACTAGCTAGGGGACTTCACCTCATGCACGTAACTTCCCCTATGATATCATTCAGAGAGGTGTGTATATACAATTTATCATTCACAAGTTATCTACTTTATCAAGTATGCCTTACATTTAATGTCATCATTATAAACCTTAATGTTTATTTATCTCCAATATAAATCTCCATGAATTACCATTCATTCCTTAACCCATAATGTATGATATTACTTTAACCCAATTATAGAAATCTCAATTGAATCACTCTATTTCAGTTTAGACCTAGACTAACTTAGTTTATATGAAAAATAATTTATCTTTCTCTAATTTAACTAGCTAATTTAATTCCAAATCTAAGCCCTATCTATCATTTCTAACTTAGGTTCTTAGATACCTTACTACTAGACTCTAGTACTTTAGTTTTACTTCATTAAAGAAGGTTACTAAGTCCCTATCTTAAAATAAAGATGCTAAAAATAATTTGGGATTTAAGAGTGAAAAAAACAGGGGACCGGTCGACCGATCATGGGACCGCGGTCGATCGCGCCTTAAGGGTTTTTCCTAGAAAGGAATGCAGAAATCTCATTTTAGAAGGCCCGGTCGACCGGTCCTAGGACCACGCTCGAACGCGCTTTGAATTCATACTTATCGAAGAAAGCAGTATGCCTCCCCCTTAAGGGTCGGTCGACCGGTCCTAGGACCGCGGTCGACCGCGCCTACCAGACCCACGATTCTCTCTTTTTCTCCAATGATAAATCGAAAATCTAAACCCTTTATTCTTACACTTCCTTCATTCTCATCAACCAACAACACAACCACAACCTCTCTACGCCACAACAAACTCTCATGACCAACTTAAATCATACAACAACATGATCCAAGGGTCAAACATCAATATTTATCAAAACCTACTATTTGTTCAAATTTTCCAACTACACAACTATCACAACAAATTATTCACATTAAATCATATACTAGCAAGTAGGAAACTTGCCTTAAGCTGAAATCTCGAATTCCTTTTCGGTAGAAGCAAGATCAAACCCCAAATTATTCTTCTCTTCTTCTTTCTCTTCTTTCCCCAATTTCTCCTTCTCGCTCTCTCTCTCTCTTTCTTTCTCTAGGTTTAGGAACATATAAGAGGAATAAGAAGGGTTGTAAGACTTAATCGTGACCTAAGTATAAATTCCTATGTTTAAATGTTAATACACCATTAAGATGACTCATAACTACATAATTAAGTCATAACCTGCCAAAAGTGCCCAAAACTCAAAAATATAATATGGCACATATTTTGACTATCTTGACTATTTTGGGACTAACTGCGCCCTATAAATTGGCATCTGGAATAATATAAATCATTTCAAGTTCTAACTTCATGTAAACCATAAATGCCATTTTAAAGCACAACGACACCATGAATCATAACATGATGCTATTTACATTCACATAACAGTAAATATGCGAAATTTAGTAAATATTATCTTTTAATTCACTTAAAACAATATTTACCCCATTATCGAATATTTTATATAATTTCCTCTCATGGAAAATTTAACATAAAATCAATTACTCAGAAGTAAGGGTTATTAGAATAACCTGATAACTTAATTTCCAAAATATAAAGACCTATATTTAACTCACTTGCAAACAGTCAGCTCATATTTGTCCCTAAAGTTAATGCACACTTTGTTTAGTAGTCATTCCTAGAATAAACTCACACAAAAAAACACTCATTTGAAAATGTTCATATCCCAATATATAACTAACATAATAAACACAATAGCTAGTTGCTATACCACCAATAATACATTAAAAAAACTAAACAATAAAAAAAATGCAGAATCTTTATAATCGAAAAACATAAAAAAAACTAAAGAATAAGTGTCGAATTTGTAAAAACACACAAAAAAATACAAATTAGAACTACTAGCATTACTTCAAATCATATTATAACTTTATAATCCAAAAATCAAAATATGCCGAGCTTATAATCCAAAGTAAGATAACAACAGTCAAACTGAAATCACAACTAAAATCAAAATAATGGAATCAGACTCATCCACCATGATATGCCGAGCTTATAATCCAAATTAACATAATAATATCCCATTCTAAAATGCCGAGCTTATAATCCAAAGTAAGAAATCACAACTAAAATAAAAAAATCCATAATCAAGTTCACATAAACTCCATGTTTCAGAAAATAGTGAATGAGAATATCGAAAAGGAGAAAAATTACCACTCGTAATCAAATCAGACTCCTCCATTTTCATGACTACTACAAAAAGAACTCAAAACCAAGCGGGGAACGCCATATTTAGATCACTATTCAGTGATATACTAACCCACATAAGCACCTGTAAATAAAACCCAAATAAGCACCTGTATATTCAAAAAAATAGTTAGAACAAATTAAATTGTATTTTATATATTTTGAAAGTAGAAACTAAACAACAAATGAAACCCACAAATTGATTGAACCCAAACCCTAACAAAAAATAGTATCCCGAAGAGAAGTTAAAGAGACCTGAGAGAGAGACTTTTTGGGAGAGGGAGGCACCATAAGAGCATGGGAGGAGGACACAGGGGTTGAGGCAGTGGAGGAAGAGGTGTCCTTGGGGTTCTAGTGATAAATGAGAGAAGATAATGTCTGAGAAGGTAACAGTAGATAAAAGTGATCGTGTTTTTTTTAGAGAAGATAATGAGCTCAAAATGTTATAATACTATTTTACCCTCGATTTTGAATTTTGAAACAGAGGGGGAAACAAATTAGAGTGTATCAAAGGAGGGGGAATCTAAATTTGCAAGGGAAAAAATGGGTAATGCAAAAAAATTTATAAAGATGACATCATCTTTTATTCTTATGACATACATAAGTTTTATACTTTATTATATATATATATATATATATATATATATATATATATATATATATTTATGTGTGTGTGTGTGATATAATTTTATGAATATACCACTCTAGTACTATCATCGGAGGTTACGTGATGTGGGTTATCTTCCCTGGAGAATATCAACAGTCATAGTAGTGGACCTAAGTCACAACTCCATGAATGTGGCCTTGTGAGGGTGAAGTTTGAAGTGAAGTAATTTTGGTATGGTTATGACTCACTATCGAAGGACTATGATCATCTCCAGTACATGTACAATTTGTCAAGTTCAGTGTGAGATTTTGGCTCGGTAGTCAAGGATGGTGTGTGTATGCCTTAGTGCATGATAACAATTTGAAGACCTGCATCCAGTGAAATATTATTATTAGGGATGGCGATTATACGCGATATAGGTGTGCTTGTTGTGTTACAGAAAATACGTGTATATGTGTGCTGAAAAATATATGTGGGTTTAAGACAATAATTATGGATTATTATCTAATAACTAGTGAAAGTTATTGGAAAATGAATTAATAGATTATAATTGAGAATTATAATTATTAGTTGTATGTAAAAACTAATTTGATAAAATACGCATGACACAGGGTAGCGTATGGACTTAAGGGCATATTGAGACTAGTTAGGCTGAGTAGCATAACTATGATGTCAAAATGCGTACGTTAAGTGCGCACTGTAGTTAAGGGGTGAGGATTATCTCATATGAGTGCGACACCAGTTTAAGTATGGAATAAACTATTGATAATTATAATGAATTTTAGTTACTTGCAAAATCTTTTCAAAAAGATTTGGGTTATAACCCGTAGCAAAATTTTCAAAAACTGTTAGGTTCGAATGTTATTGCAAAATCGTACAACATTGATATTTCTACTTACGTTCTAATGTTAATGAAGCAAAGATCTTCGTGGCATAGAAGTACTCCAAGACTCGCCATAGAGGACGATGACACTAATGCAGATTCATCCAGTTAATTCAGTATGGGAGAGATGTAACAGGGCAATTCAGAAGGGCCATCCATTGGAATCTTCAAGAAATGTGGACATTTTATTAACTAGTCAATGGAAGGGGAACATACAAAGGAGTTTGAGTATGGTGGAGGGTAATTTTTTATCTCGTAGGAGTAGCCTAGCAGTGGTGCGAGTTAGCACCACATCTGAGAAAAGATATACTATAAATATTAATAAATTTAGGGTGTTGTTTGATTGTATGTCCTTTCATCTGTTGTTCAAATAGAGATGTAAATAATGTTTAGGGACTTAACATAGGGGGTCAGATAAGGGCCGAGTATGAGGAAGAATTTTCATGTTTAGTGAACTTTGTACCCGACGAGGTAGATATAAAGGAGAATAAGGTCCTTAAGTTTGATGATGGGATCATGAGCAAAATTTTCCAGCACTTATGGGGAAATTCGATTTGAACTACTTCTGTCGATGTCGTCAATGTTGTACTGTTACCGTGTCAATATCAATGCTTCCATGTGAAGGGAGCCAACAGAATAGAGAATCTAGTTAGTATGGCAAGATTAGATATAATCGGTGCTAGTATGGCACCCAAGGGGGGTGGTAACTAAGAGAGCGACCCATTTAGAAGATTCAAATTAAGGGAATTCTGACCAAGTGAAGGTGGATTCAGAAAGGGCCATCAGGTCCACCAATATATTCCATAGAGCCAGAAGAGCTAAGAGAACAACTGGGGTAGCCATCAAGACTGAGGCTACCAGAGCCAGAGAGTAAGGCAACCCCAACATAGCCAGTGGGACCAAAAACATGGGGATTATATATGAATGTGTTTTATATAGAGAGAGCAGGACCACATGCATCGATTTTGTCCAAAGAGAGATAAGGGACAAGAGCATGGTGCCCAGGAGGGGGAAACAGTTACAACAGTTTTTGGTTTAGACTAGACCTGAGTCCTACATCAAGGAACCATTTGAACAGCCAGTTCCATTGGCAATGGGGGTACGATTTTAATCCTTGGACAAATGGGGTAAGTTTTGTGTAACATGAGTGCATCACGATATTTTTTTATCACTAGATGTGCGTATGAGATGGGTTTAATGGATGTACTATTAGTATCACTATTGTCTGTTTATATATACCAGTGAGTAGCAGAGATATCTTTGGTTCCATCTACAGGGAAGCATGTGTGGACACTGAGAGGATGTGTTTTCGTTGATTTGCTCGTATACGAGAGATCACTACACCATAATGGCTATTTTGCAACTAATAGATTATTTAATTTGTAAGTGTTTATAACACTTACAAAATTTACAACGATTTTGAACACTTACAAAATTTTACAAGTGTTCAAAACCGTTGTAAAATTTATGATACTTACTTAATTTCTGAGTGGGATAACTTAAAAGGGCTACACAGTAAAAAATGGTGTTAAAATTTCCTCACTAAATTTCCCCTCCAAAACCTTCCCACCAAGCGTGCCTCCAAACCTTCATCGGATCTTTCGATTTGATCTTTTCATTGTGAAATCATAAGGTAACCGTGTTCATGTATTTGTGTATTTGTTTGATCTTTTCATTACTGTGTATTCATGTATTCGTTTTGATTTCGATTTTACTGCGATCTTTCGATTTGATCATTACTGTGTATTGTATTTTATCATTACTATGTATTATTTTTCCTCTCTCCATCATTTTGATTTTGATCTGATCAGAAAGCTCCCTCTCTCTCTCTCTCACTGTTAATACTCTCTCGAAGCATCGATCTAGGGCTCAAACCCGTTACGGTATGTTTTATGTTTTTTTTCAATCGCAAGTTTTTTTTTAATCTTAATGTCCTGTTTCTAATATTTGTATTTGTTTTACGTCATTTTCCTCTCCTCTTTCACAGACCTAGGATGCAAGGTATGTTAAATGTTTTTTTTCAATCACAATATTTTTTCAATCGTGGAACCCGAGATGAGATTGAGTTTAGTCATAATATTTGTTTTCAAGCAATATTTAATTTTAGTTTCCAACCTGTTTGTTTAAATATGTGACTCCAAATCTTTCTAGATTAAAATGATTTATTGTGTATATCTGGGTGCATTTCACTCGACACCTGACATAGAAAGTTTTAGTAAATTTCACTCCACACCTATCTATATATTTGGCCCTAAACAAACACTTCTATTTCACGAACTTTCTTGATTAAAATGGGTCATTGTGTATATATATATTGGTGACATATCCCCTTTCTTTTACTCTGTGATTTATATAGGCGGGATCTTAATTTTGATTGAATGTTACACTTCGAAAGACTAATAATGGTGTTCGGGGTTCTGGAGCTACTAATCTTCCCTTATTTCTTTTAGTTTTTTTTGTTTAGTTTTTGTCCCAAAATAACAGATGTAATTTCTAACAAATTTGACATGTACTTTATTCTCACTTATAATTAACCTAAAAAATGTTCTTTAAAAAAGAGGTTACATTCCACTTTAACTCATGCCAATACAATATTATTGTATTTAAAAAGCGCCTTGACACAATTATGATGGTTCCCTACATTCATTTGTGATGGGTCTTAAGATATATTTCTACTTCTCATATATCCCATTCCACTTATTAATAAGGTGTTTAATTTGGTGTCTCGAGAAGGAAAGCAATGAGAAATCAGTGTTAGCATGAATTCTGTTAGACTTCCTGTCTTTGTCATCAGATTTGTTCAGGTAAATTATTCCTTATTTCTCACATATGTCTTGTTTGTCCCTCAATTCAAGTTTAATATTCTTTATAAGAGTTTACTTACTTCTATTAATTTGTTCTCTATCATTTTTCTTACTTCTATTAATCTTCTTTATGTAGAAGTGCAAATGATCGCTCTCTTATAAATTATAGTAACAAAAATGATTTGTGCAGTAAGAAATAAGGTCTTGGGTGTGTTAGGTTAAGGTTAATCCAAAGCTTACTTAGATCTGATTCAGGTTAAGCAACTTAGAACAATATAAAATGATAAGAATAATAGGAAATTAAATATCACATAACCTTTAAAAGGGTCAGGAAAAGCACATAAACGCGCCCTAGTAGGACTAGGAACTCTTTGACTTTTATACTATTCTAGACAGTTATAGACTTCATATAATTCCCATTCGACATAAATTGTCCCTTAGTAGGACTCATGGACCATAAGTACCACTAGGCCCAACAAAAAAATATATTACCCTTGATCCTTCATAAAACTTATATAAACCTTGCTGGAAACTTATTAACCTTGGATATCACATTATATTACCTTTGTGAGCAGCCAAATCGGTCAATAGTCAAATAATAATTTCTATTAATATCTTGAAAACACTTACTTCATCTATAAATTATCAGATTCCCCACTCCCTCCATTGGCTGGACATGTAATGAACTTATAAAATCCCTACATGAATCTCAATGAACAAAAGCATATCCTACTTTTGATCATTCTATGAAGAATTCTACTCTTTGTTATTTCAATACTTGGGCTTGCAATCTGAAGGCTAATTTTTTAAAAGGTACTCTAGAGTTGGATAAAGGCATCTCTCCTTCAAATGATAGCAATAACCACCATCATATGATAATAAAATTATTTTACCTTACTAAAATATGTGAATTTGAAGTGATTAGGTGAATCCATATAGTTATAACAGAGTTGGAAGCTAAGCTTATTCCCCTTATTATGAATATTATGTTGGTGATTTTTAAAATAAGTGAGTAAGAGTTTTTGGGTGTAAAAGCTTAAAAAGCTTGTCCCACATTGGAAGTGTGAGGAAGAGGTGGGAAGCTAACCCACATATAAAAGGGGATAGTGTCCCACATTGGAAAATATACAAAGCTAAATGTCACCACTAAGCTATATAAGGGGTGGGCAACCTTTGAGTCCCACATTGAAAAAATGCTAAGAACTTGTACACTTAATAAGTACAAATGGAAGATGAAGAGTTAATTCATCTAGCATTTAAGAGGCTATTCAAGAGACCTCAATATGGTGCGAAGCACCGTACGCACACGCACACGCGCGCGCGCGCGTGCGGGTGCGGGGTAGTGGGCTGTAGAGGAGCTAGTGGTGCACTTTGCACTTCGTATGCCGCAATGGTAGCGGGTTGTCGGGATTCGTCCGGGTCGGATCGCGGTAGCTCGGGCGCGGTCACTTTTTGGTTGACCCGTAAGAAATGACTTAAGACTGTTGGTAATTAACAGTCATACCTTTTCGGAACTGACTTAAGACTGTTAATTCAATAGTCATGACTCTTGAAGCAAAGACTTTCATTATCTATAAATAAAGGCTGCCTAAAAACGAAATTAGATTGATAACAAAAACCAGTTTTAGATTTCCATACCCTGCTATTCCTCTCTTCCAATTTTCAGGAGATACAAATTCTCTTATTCTGTTTTGTGCACATAAACAGAATAAGAACTTGATTGACTGTTCTTCACTATTGCATCCAAGGGCTGTCTTCAAATATACAAGTTGCAGGCAGTGCAAGTTGCTTCATTGTATCTTGAGTACGAATTTACGGATTCCCGTTTGTATACCGAAGTTATTCGTGTGGGGAAAATACTGTATTTAGGAAAGTGACATCACGCCTTGAAGTTTTCTAGTGACTATTCAGAAGTTACATTGTTGTATTGAAGTTGACATTTTGTGATATATAAAGAGTTATATTTCTGTATTTGCATACATATTATCCAACAATCTAAATACAGTATTATCAGAAATGACCGACTCTTCAAAGTCACTTCGACAAATAACAGAAGGCTTTGTCAAATTGGACCGTTTTGATGGTGGTAATTTTGTGCGTTGGCAGAAAAAAGGTTCATTTTCTTCTAACAACATTGAAGATTGTATATGTCTTGTCACAACCAAAACCAAATGAAGATGAAGATGAAATCGTGGAACAGACTAGGCAACGCACAAAATGGGAGACCGATGATTACTTGTGTCGTGGTCACATTCTCAATGCACTTGCTGATAATTTGTTCGACTTGTACCAAAATGTTGGGACTGCAAAAACTTTGTGGGAAACATTGGAGACCAAATATCTAACGGAAGATGCTACAAGTAAGAAGTTCCTTATCGGTCAGTTTCTAAGCTTTAAAATGCATGATAATAGGCCTGTGCTAGAACAATTTCATGACATCCAACGCATCATAAATCATTGCAAACTGAAAAAATTAAATATGGATGATAATGTAATTATTGCTGCCATAATTGAAAAACTTCCTCCTTCTTGGAAAGATTATAAGAAAGAACTCAAACACAAAAAAGAGGATCTTTCACTTGAAGAATTATAGACTCATTTAAGTATTGAACAAGAGTCTCAAATTCTAGATGGTAAAGTGGAACAAGAAAATTCTGTTTCTAAGGTCCATGTGGTGGAGGAAGGAAAGGAGCAAAAATATGGCAATCATGGAAAAAATAACAAGCGGAAGAATTTTTCAAATAATTCTAAAGCAAACAAAAAGAAGAAAGGAAATTGTTTTCATTGCAACAAACCAGGTCACTTCAAGAAGGATTGTCGTGAGTTCAAGAAACTAAAGGAAAAAGGAGGGACATCAGACACAAAGAAAAAATTTGCTGCTATGATATCCGAGGCTAATATGCTTGGAGAAGACAACTCTTGGTGGGTTGATTCTGGTGCCACAAGGCATGTTTGTAAGGACAAGAACTTGTTCTCTGCCTATGAAATAGTGGAAGGAGATGTTCTCTACATGGGAAATTTATCTACTGCTGCGGTTAAAGGCAAAGGGACAGTGGATCTCGAATTCACTTTTGGGAAAATCCTTAGCCTCACCAATGTTTTTCATATTCCTGATGTTAGGAAAAATTTAGTTTCTGGAAGTCTTCTTAACAAATTTGTCTTTAAGCTTGTATTTGAGTCAGACAAATTTATTCAGACTAAGAATGGTACCTTTGTAGGCAAAGGATATTTGTATGAGGGCATGTTTAAGCTCAATATCAATGAAAAGGATTCTTCTGCTTATATCGTTGATTGTCTTTCATTATGGCATAGTCGTTTAGGACATGTTAATACAAAGAAAATGCATTTCATGGTTAATTTAAATTTAATTCCTAAATATGAGAATGATATGAATGAAAAGTGTAAAATATGCATGCAAACAAAAATAACAAGATTGCCTTTTCCAAAAATAGAAAAAACTACATCTTTGTTGCAATTAGTACATAGTGATGTTTGTGATTTTCATGGAACGCCTACTAGAGGTGGTAGTAAATATTTTTCTACATTTATTGATGACTTTTCAAAATATTATTACGTATATCTTTTAAACTCTAAGGATGATGTGCTTAATAGATTTAAGACATATAAAAATGAAGTTGAAAATCAATGTGATTCTAAAATAAAATGTCTTAGATCTGATAGAGGTGGTGAATATCACTTTCCTCAATTTTGTGAAGATATGGGAATTATACATGAAGTTACTGCACCTTATACACCACAACAAAATGGAGTAGCAGAAAGAAAAAATAGGACACTAACTGAAATGGTTAATGCTATGCTTTCTTATTCTGGTTTAAGTAAAGGGTTTTGGGGAGAAGCACTTTAACTGCATGTCATATTTTGAATAGGATACCTGTTAAAGATAATAAGAAAACTCCTTACGAATTATGGAAGAATAGAAAACCTAATTTAGCTTATCTTAAAGTTTGGGGTTGTAGAGATATTGTAAGACTACCTGAAACTAAGAGAAAGAAATTAGGAAGCAAAGGTGTTGAGTGTATTTTCATAGGTTATGCACAACATAGTAAAGCCTATAGATTTTTGGTTAGTGAACCTAATGATTCTGTTGAGGTAAATGCAATAATTGAATCGAGAGATGCAATTTTTTATGAACAAAGGTTTTCTTCTATTCCTAGAATTAATAATGAAAAAGAAGTAAGCACTCATTCACAGTTACCTAAAACTCCACCAGTAAAATAAGAAGAGATTAGAAAAAGTAAAAGACCTAGGAAAGAAAAAAAGCTTTGGTCCCGACTTTGTAGTCTATCTTGTTGAAGGAACTAGAGACACGTCTTGTAATCAATATGCTTTGACTCTTAGCATTGAAACAGACCCACAAACTTATAGTGAGGCTATTAAGTCTGTAGATTCAGCATTTTGGAAAGAAGCTATAAATGATGAAATGGATTCAATTTTGGGAAATAAAACTTGGAAATTAGTAGACTTACCTCCAGGATCTAAACCCATTAAGTGTAGATGGATTTTTAAAAAGAAAATGAAAATAGATGGAACAATTGATAAATTCAAGGCTAGATTGGTTGCTAAAGGTTTTACACAAAAAGAAGGAATTGATTATTTTGATACCTATGCACCTGTTGCTAGAACTGCCACTATTAGAATTTTAATTGCATTAGCATCTATATATAATTTTGAGATTCATCAAATGGATGTGAAAACTGCCTTTTTAAATGGTGACTTAGAAGAAGAAATTTACATGGAACAACCTGAAGGGTTTGTTATGCCTGGACAAGAAAATAAAGTATGTAAACTTATTAAGTCCTTATATGGCCTAAAACAAGCACCTAAACAATGGCATGAAAAATTTGATAAAGTCATTATTTATTATGGTTTTAAAATTCATGAATCTGATAAGTGTGTTTATAGTAAATTTGCTAATGGTAAAGGTGTGATCATTTGTTTATATGTAGATGACATGTTAATTCTTGGTACTGATTTAGAAAGCATTAATAATACTAAGAGTTTTTTGTCTTCTAAATTTGATATGAAAGATATGGGTGTAGCTGATGTCATATTAGGAATGAGAATAATAAGGAAAGATAAAAATATAATTCTCACTCAATCTCATTATGTTGAGAAAATTTTAAAGAAATTTAATCAGTTTGATTGCACATCTGTTAGTACACCTTTTGAACCACAGCTAAAGATGATCCCTAATAATGGTAGAGCTATTTCACAATTGGAATATGCACGAGTAATTGGTAGTTTAATGTATGCCATGACATGTACTCGACCAGATATTGCTTATGCTGTTGGTAAATTAAGTAGCTATACTAGTAATCCAAGTTTATTGCATTGGCATGCTGTTAATAGAATATTAAAATATTTGAAAGGAACTATGGACTATGGTATATACTATAGTGGATATCCTTCAGTATTAGAAGGGTTTTCTGATGCCAGTTGGATAACTGAGCGGGAGGATCATTCCTCAACAAGTGGATGGATTTTCACTCTTGGTGGAGGAGCTGTTTCTTGGGGATCAAAGAAACAAACTTGTATAGCTGACTCTACTATGGCAGCTGAGTTTGTAGCATTAGCTGCAACTAGTAAAAAGGCAGAATGGATAAAGAATTTATTAATTGAAATTCCAGTTTGGCCAAAACCAATGCCTCCAATATCTATACATTGTGATAGTGAGTCTACACTTTCCAGAGCTTATAGTAAAGTGTATAATGGAAAATCTAGACATATTGGCCTGAGACATAGTTATGTCAGACAAATGATTACAGATAGTGTAATCACAGTGGATTATGTAAAATCAAGTCAAAATTTAGCTGATCCTTTTACAAAAGGTCTTGCAAGAGGACTGGTGTCTAAGACATCAATAGGGATGGGACTAAAGCCCATTAATAATAATCACTCTTGATGGAAACTCAACTTGAAACTTGATATATTCAAGTCTCAAGTTCAATGATTAAAGTACATCATACGACGTGATTGTAAGCACTATGAAATTTAACATCCCAAGGATAAGTGCTTAGAACATGTAATGAATAATGAAAGAGGATGAGTTTAACCTTAACAGATTTATGGTGTTTTAAGTTACATGGACACCTATGATAATCTACCTATATGAGTGTGGAAGTGGTGCCACTTCCTATGAGAACTGGGCTTGACTCTAAAGCACTCATGAAATCAAGGTACAGACACAAGGACTAATACATGTGCCGACTTATATGGATAATCAGTGACTAAAAAATTTGTGTGTGAAGACAAATCCGGATAATCAATATAGATTGATAGTTCAAAGATAAGTCTACTATACTTTCATGGTTAACCTTGACGAACCTTCACAGGGTATTGGTTCAAGTCGTGAGACACCAATGCTTATACACAGTCTTACAGACAATCAAATATTTACAAAACTTATTTTGAAAATGGTGGAGGAATGTTGGTGATTTTTAAAATAAGTGAGTAAGAGTTTTTGGGTGTAAAAGATTAAAAATCTTGTCCCACATTGGAAGTGTGAGGAAGAGGTGGGAAGCTAACCCAAATATAAAAGGGGATAGTGTCCCACATTGGAAAATGTACAAAGCTAAGTGTCACCACTAAGCTATAAAAGGGGTGGACAACCTTTGAGTCCCACATTGGAAAAATGTTAAGAATTTGTACACTTAATAAGTACAAATGGAAGATTAAAAGTTAATTCATCTAGCATTTAAGAGGCTATTCAAGAGACCTCAATACGGTGCGAAGCACCGTACGCACACGCACACGCGCGCGCGCGCGTGCAGGGGGTAGTGGGCTGTAGAGGCACTAGTGGCGCACTTTGCACTTCGCATGCCGCGTGTCCGCAGTGGTTGCGGGTTGTCGGGATTCGTCCGGGTCGGATCGCGGTAGCTCGGGCGCGGTCACTTTTTGGTTGACCCGTGCAAAACCGATTCGGTATTATTATACTTGTTCGGAAATGACTTAAGACTGTTGATAATTAAGAGTCATACCTGTTCGGAACTGACTTAAGACTGTTAATTCAATAGTCATGACTCTTGAAGACAAAGCCTTTCATTATCTATAAATAAAGGCTGCCTAAAAATGAAATTAGATTGATAACAAAAACCAGTTTCAGATTTCCATACCCTGCTATTACTCTCTTACAATTAGGGGTGTGCAAAAAAACCGACAAACCGATAAAACCGAGCCGAACCGAAAATTTTCGGGCCGGGTTTTTTTTAGGGTCGGGTCGGTTCGGTTTAATCAGGTATAAAACCGACAGGGTCGGTTCGGTTTTCGGTTTTGGCATAAAAAAACCGATTTTGAACCGAACCGAACCGAATTAATTTTTATACTTTTTAGTTTTTAATTTTATATTATATTTATATTAGTGTTGACATATTATATTATATTTTTTAATTTTATATTTATATTAGGTATTAAAAAAATATATTTTTTATTAAAATAAAGGAAAAAACCGAACCGACCCTGTATAAAACCGGCCCTGTCAAAAATCGACGGGCAAACCGAACAGGCCCTGTCAAAAACCGACCCGATTCGGTTCGGTTCGGTTTTTCAGCATTTTCGGTTCGGTTCAATTCTCCTCCTCCAAAAACCGACATGGTCGGTTCGGCCCAAAAAACCCTGTCAAAACCGAACCGACCGACCCGTGAACACCCCTACTTACAATTTTGAGGAGATAAAATTCTCTTATTCTATTTTGTGCACATAAACAGAGTAAGAACTTGATTGACTGTTCTTCACTATTGCATCCAAGGGTTGTCTTCAAATATACAAGTTGCAGGCAGTGCAAGTTGCTTCATTGTATCTTGAGTACGAATTTGCGGATTCCCGTTTGTATACCGAAGTTATTCGTGTGGGGCAAATACTGTATTTAGGAAAGTGACATCACGCCTTGAAGTTTTCTAGTGACTATTCAGAAGTTACATTGTTGTATTGAAGTTGACATTTTGTGATATATAAAGAGTTATATTTCTGTATTTGCATACATATTATCCAAAGGATGCTATTTTTTTTAGGTTCACTAGGCACTATTATTTCGATCATTTTTAGTACCATATAAAGTCTGCACACATATACACGATACCCGAGCACATTTTGTTTTAGAGTCCGTAGATTACATTGCATTAGGCACCATAGTATTAGAGTCTGTACACATATGTTGTTTTTGTATTAGGAACCTTAGTATTAGAGTCCCTATATTATATTGAATTTTTAAGGAGTATCACCCTTGAAACCCAATAGGATCAGCTAAGGTAATTAAAGAGATTCAACGTCAGTGAAGATTTCCATGTGTTTGGTGGTCTCTAATCTTTTTGTCAAACTAATGTTGGCGGGTCATTTGGGGGTGTTGTTAAACCAAATCACTATCTCTGTGATGCTATTAACTGGGCTGATGGCCTTCACTATGCTACAAAGTGCGACTACAAGGATTGTTTCGAATATAGAGTTAGTTGGAGGGGAGGACTCTAAGGATCAATTTCTTTATAATATATAACACCATGATCCTTACACAATATGACCATAAATACAGTCATCTTATTGGAGATTAAATGATTTTGAAAGAACTTTGTTTAGAATCTCTATTAGAATGATTTATAATCTCTATTTTACCAATTCATTGCTTGTACACTACTGTGTAATGCCACCGAAACAAAATGCCATGTACTAGCAAACTAGAGTCTCCTGGTTGCCCTCCTATTCGAACCCTATCATTTGATGTTCTTGTTAAAGGTAATACTGATAATCATCGAATATTTAACATTTTATATAATATTAATGAATTTAATGGTGTGTGTAATGGTTATGTACAATTTTTGTTTAACATATCAAATTCTGATAAATTTCTCTTAATGCTTGTGAACCAAAAAGATCGAGGTGCTTAGTCCTCGTAATGGAGATGTTCATGTTTCCGTTCCCTATGTCAGTCAAGACGATTCTTGATCGAAAGATGATACAATTGTCGGGTTGCATTTGTTCAAAAAATAGTCACCTGAATTATCATCCAGGTACTGTTTTATTTATACATGCGATTTGGGTCTAAGGACTCGAGTAGAAATATGAAATCTATCAATCCCAACTTTTATGTTTCTAACCAAAAGTTTATTTTGAAGCCGCGGGTAGTAATTTATATGTAATCATAATATTTTTTACATTTTAACCATTGAATGATTAAAACCAAAGCACCAAATGGAATGAACTTCATTAGAAACAACCTTCTCATAACTAAACTTCCTTCTGAATTCTTCTAACCTACTAACATCAACCATTGGTTCTAAGCAAATAAACGTAATCAACTTATGAAGCAAACATAATTTTTTTTATTGGTGTACTCAGAGAGATAGAGAGAGAAACTGTCGAAAAGGTAGGGGTAAAGAGCATCTGAAAGAGATGAGAAAATAGGGTTAGTTCAATGGTTTTGCCCTCAAAGTCGGCAAGCTGGGTTTCAACCCACACGGTTTACCACTTTTAACCAACAAATAAAAAGGAGTGGACCCCTTCGAGCACATAAATATAGACTGTATTTTCCACTACTAGCTTCGACTATCAGTTTAAGTGAAGACAAGGAGCATCAATAAACAATAAGTAGCATGACTGGACAGATGCTTGATTAGAATAAGTAAGTTATCCCTATTTTTCCTAACAATTATCATTAAGTATGTCTTATACCACCATAATACGTACACTTCTACTTTAAACGATCAACACATCCATCATGTCTAGATTCTCGAGCACTACTATCATTACTATGATCACTTAAAACTGTTGGGGTAGTCAGTAAGTTCACGGGCCTAACCCTGCATGATTTTTGTAAGTTTCATTCGGAGGCTATTTGCCATATTCTTCGATATCTTAAAAGAGTCTCAAATACCATATTTGTTTATATTGATTGGACAGGTGATTGTTGCGATCGACCATCTACTTTTGGTTATTGTACATTTCATGGTCGTAATTTAGTTACCTGACGAAATAAGCAGCAAATTGTGGTTGTGAGGTCTAGTGCCAGGGTAGAGTACCATACCATGTAATGGCTCATATGGTGTGTGAGATGTAATGGGCTTGGTCTTTACCCGATGATATGGGTGTAAATGTCCCTTTTGTGATGTAAAAGCTTATTGTCACTCCTTATGTTCAATCAAGAGAGAAGCTAGGTGATAATTTCATTAAGTCGTTAGCTCCGGCTTCAGCAACTTGTTTTCTAAGTTGCACATATTTGACCTTTATGCTACATCTCAAGCATGAGTGTTAAAATTCTTATTCTTATTATTTAAATAGCGACAATATTGTAATATTTCTAGCTTCCCTCATTAAATATATAAAAAGAGGGGGGGGGGGGGGGGGGGAGGTTTTAATTATAAACACAGAACCCTATTTCCCTTCTCTCTTCCCCTCTTATCTTTTCACTTCAATCAAACATTAAACTCTACTTTTGCTAAATTCTTTCCTAGATTTTCATTTAACTCAAAAGCTGAATATCACAGTAAGTTTCTCTTTCCCCTAATCATAAATAGAGCCATAGTGGCACCAAATTCTTTTGGCCTTTTTTTTGTAATCAACCCTCAAGAAATTAAGGAAATAATTAGATATAATAGTCCAGGAGTCCGCAACCTAAACTGAAATGTTGACTTGTGTGTGATGTATGTTTTGTTCATTAAGTTCAAGTTTAATTGTCATATATGGCTAAATGTAGTTTGATGATATTTAGCGATCAATTAGATCTTCTTGAAGGTATCTTTGTGTTTGGATTGTGATTCAATTGTGATTAGTTACACCCCTTTATTCCATTCCATGTTTGGGCACATTGATACTATGTTGATGTGTAGCTCATGTTTGTTTCTTTTTCTTTGTTTTGATATATTTCGTATTTTTAATTGCTATTTTGAGATGATTTCTTCGCTGGGAAAATCCGACATATTTTTAAAGAAGGAATGGAAGTTTTCTAAAGTCGTTCAAACGACTTATGGATGTCATTCAAATAACATGTCCACGCCGTTCGAAGACTAGATCAAGCGACCTTAGAAATGAGGTATAGTAATTGTCAGGTATAATCGCGAGATATGTCATTAGATGGGTAGTTTTAAGGATACTTCACGTAACATCACACTATTTTGGGTCATTTCTTACATGGTTCGAACGACATGCTTCAGTCTTTCAAACGACCTAGCAATGTTGCTCGAACGATCCTGGTTGACTTTTTGCTCTTCGTTCCTTTTTATCTACACACTAATATTAAACTGTTTTGGTACATCTAGGATATTTTGGATAGTTTATATGTAGTCAATATTAATTATTCATGTTTGATTTTTATATTGCATTGACTTTGTTTAGTCACATCTTTTGATATTAATGATTATTCTATGTGACTGTTTGTTAGCTATGATTTGACATATTTTGATTATTTTGAGCTAGTTCATCATGTTTATCTAGATATGCTTCATATTATTATTTTAATTCTAGATATTCATGAATGTTTATCTAGATATGCTTCAATTTTGAGCTAGTTATGCTTCATGTTTATCTAGATATGCTTCATGTTTATCTAGATATGCTTCATATTATTATTTTAATTCATATTATTATTTTGAGCTAGTTCATCATGATTATTCTTCCATTACAAGAAGAACCTGTTTCGTGCGTTTGACTCCGTACTTGCTGGTTGACGATTGCTAGATGTATCAGTGGATACCGAGGCACACGTGAACTCGTGTATTGTGGATCTGGCATAGGTGGACTCCTGCGTTGCATTGTGGAGGAGAGGTTGAAGATAAGAAGAGGCATCAAGGCTTATGGGGATCGAGTTGTTGTGTAAGCCTAAATCTTCCTTTGTAAAATCATATCATAGTGATTGTCTTGCTTGGGTCATTCTAGCTTTTTTCCCATTGTGGTTTCCTCATACATCGGTGTGTTTTGTGAGCATTCTTTCCTTTATCTTACTTAATCAAACTAGATGCATGTTTTGGGTTAAGAAGATACAATTGAGTCAATTAGTTTAGTTCACAAAATTGGTGCTTAATAAAATTGGAAAAAAGGTTTTGTAAAGAAAAATTGTTTTTACCTAAAGTACACAAAAGGGGAGCTTACAGTTGGGTTTTGCAAGTTGGTATCTTTTTCTATGGTTAGATATATGTATATAATAAAATAAGAGGACATAAAAGGCAGGGGTTTAATTAGGGTTGGAGTGTATTAAGCCTATAATTGTAGAATAATTTGGTATTAGGATTTGGACGGGAATTAGGTATAATAGTGCTATGGTATATCTTAGTGCGAATTATGCTATGTATAATTATGTAATATGGTGTGTTTGGTTACTCGGTGGGACCACACGATTGCAGTGGGGTTAGTTCGAGTGCGGTTAGTTATATTGGGATGTAATACCATACGCTTTGGCTCATAATTATATACCTAGATGGTGCATAATTATTAGACTAGGGGGTTTAGTCTAAAAAAGGCTAATTATCCAATAAATTTTCAAAACCTAAAACCATTAAGGAAGATAAATAATTAAAGTAAATGTCTTGTACAAAAATTAGGCATGTATGGAAGTGTCTGTATCTCTATGGTAGCTACCCAAATTAAAATTATTTCCAGTTAAAAGGAACATTTTCTTTGTATTAAAATTCGAACAAAATATTATCTTATTGTTTAAGTGATAAAATCTTATTTACAAAAAATGATTCTCTCGTTAACATGTGTTCATTAAGACTATAAAGGAATCATAATGTAGAAACGTAAATCATTCACGTGAGATGAGGAAACCAGTACATGAGAAAATTTTAGTCCAAATCGATACCTTTCACTACATATGTTAAGATTAACACAAGGGGATAAATGACTTACAAACTTAAACATCTCTAGGTCTAATAATTCACAACCTTGAGCATGCAGCTTATGATAGACTAATAATGCATAAGTAAAACAATTTTTCGAAATAAACTCCAATTACCTATAAGTTATCTATGTTATTCAAGAGGGGACCAATTCAAACTTTTCTTGAATTGCTAACTTTGCTAAAACAGGTTTTAGTTTGCCAAGTCAATTAATAGTCCTATTTATTATTTTGAAATAACTAGGTGTCAAAACAGATAATATATGATTCAATTAATTAGGTGCGTTTCTAGTATTAAACCTACTTTTTCGTATGAGGCGAGATATTGCAAATTTGAAAAGTAAAGCACAAGGTATTTATTTTACGTCGCAAAAACCCTTCCCGGGAAAAACGACGGACCCCTCTAGGAGTTACCTAATCTACTTCCACTAAAACAATAAAAACAACATGAACGAGTTAAATTAACAAACACGATAACTAAAGAAGATAGATGTAGCTATTACCTCACACGACCAAGACTCCTCCCTGGTTGCTTATTCTACTCTCTCTTTAAGTCTATCCTTGTTTGATATTGCATTCTACACTTCGCAGTTTCTCCCTCTTGCTCTTCTAGCTCAAGATTAGCTCAGTGCCTATTGTGTTATTTTCTAGTGAAGTATATGTGTGTGGTGTTCTATCCTAGATGATACACCCACGTTTAAATGATACACACCGAATGCTATGCAACAGATTATATATCCTATATATCTTCATGAGTCTTGTGTCAACTCAAGTAAAGTCTTCTTGACTTTCAATACAAATTTTGAAAAGCTTTCTTTTCTTTTTAAATCTGGAACACTAGACTTGTTCAATTATTTACACAAATAAATGTGTCTACGTGAATACAATGTGGTTGAATATATGTAAGTGATATGACATGAAAACAGTTCCCGAAAATCACTTAAACAACCAAGAGATTATATACACAAAAATATGACTTCAAATGTATTTACCATATGAGCACAAGTCAAATATAAAACTGTTTTTTAAAATGTTTTTAGATTAAAACAAAATTAATCTAACAATATACTATTCACATTCTTAACAATTTTATCACACAAATAGATCCACAAAATATATTTTCAGATTAGTCTAAATATTTCTAGATATTCAGCAGTCCAAGTTTTTGAAATAAATTCTATATGAGTGAGAACTCAATATATTAGGTTTAACTCTCTAAACCAAAAATCAAATATGAATAATATCAAAAACAGTCTTACTTCCTTTTTATCTTTAAAACGGAATGTTTTAAAATAAAAAAGATCTGAAAATCACACAAGAAAATATTTCAACCATTATATATGTGTGAACAAATACCGAAAATAATAGATCTAGAGTCAGATCAAGATGAGACGCACAAGATACTTACAAAATGATTTTTCAACACGAAAAATCAAATATGGAGAGGAGATATTCTGAACACTCGTCCAAGCTTAAATCCTTAAAAATATTTTGAGACTCAACAAATGGCTTGCGAAAAATACACTTAAAATTTGTCTCTGAAAATATAGGTGTATATTCTCTCTCTCTCTAAAAATTTTAGCAGACCTTCCGCTTAAAAAATAATTTCTCTGGTTAAAAAATGAAAGACCCAACAGGTTTTATTTATAGAGAAATATGAAAAGGTCTGATTGGTGAAAAAAGATTCACAAGGATTGTGCCAAAATATTTTGAACCGTAGATAAAATAAGATCTTGTGGTTTTAAAAGAAACACAAAACACAGTGTTAAAAACGTGACACGTGTTGTGCCAGCTAGTGTATTAACTCCGTACTAGATACGCTAATAGTAATATCAACTTTGGTTTTTATCAAAATCGTTGGTGCTGTGACGACGTCGTTTCTAAAGGTTTAGGGGCCAGCTATAAAGCACTCGAATATAAAATCGTTGTAACTATTTTAAAATGATAAACCACCTTTGGTTTAAAAAAACTGTGGGCAAAGGGATAATGATTAAAAGATGGTGGATTCCAGGTGTAGGCCATAACGGATGTTACCGTTGAACAAAATAGTGACACACGATGTCATTTTAGCACACAAAAAACGTTAAAGTCCACAATTGTACTCGATTAAAACCAAAGAGGAACGGTCAAACTGTAAGACCTGCTAAGGTCATATCGGTGCAAAAAAACATGGGAACACACCAAAGGCTATAAGCCAAGGTGCTAGATATAGCTAATGTCAGCTAAAACATATGATAACCTGAAATATATAGATATAAACTAAATATAATGCCACGCATGCACTTGAACATATAAAAGACTATAGACTAGTCCATTTAAGGTCAAGTCGCATATCAATAAGGATAAACTACATACAAACAGATATAATATACTATATATATATATATATATATATATATATAATATCAGCTTACATGGATACATATACAACATATAATATATTTATCACTTACGTTACGCATGCAAACATTTTGCTGGGAAAATAAATAAATAGGACACGTATATATATCACACACTTAATCAACAGACATGATTAAAATGTTATGATATGTCGTGTGGTGTCCTACGTTACAAAATATAAATCCTATGAGCCTTAGATTTAGGGTGAGAGAAACAACCTTATGCAGTAGAAGGATTCAGTTGGATGCCGAGATGAAGTAGATAGTAGTAGGAGCTTGGCGGAGGTAACGACAATCACCCTAATTACACAAATAATTTTGTCAAAATCGAAGTCCAATTAGATGAAGTCCTATATAGCTATAACACGGAACACTACACCTAAGAGCGCTCTATATAGGGACCTCAAACTCCCCCATTGGACTTATTTTGACAAAACCCTTGAGTACATCAAATGATATACTAAGGAAAAATTAAATCCTAAAATTTCCTATATAAAAGAGTATCTAACTACCCTCCCATCCTAGAAAAGAAAATACACACGACTCAGATGTACGGTTGATAAAAACCTGCAAAGCATAAATACCTTTATGCCGAGATCAAAGTTAAAAACATTTGCTCTACCAAAAATAAAACAACATAAATAATTGTGCAGGAATGTATGATATGGGACAATATGCATGAAAGAATAATCAACAAATAAAACAGAATGATGTACTCAACTCTCCCCCCATTTTGACTAAATAGTACAATGGATGAATTAACATAGAAAAATGTTTAAAAACTGCATAATGGATGTCTCCTACATTAAACGTGATTTTAAGATATACCGGCTGTTAATAGATATCTTTATCCTAAAATCTCAGGGATCTTATAAACAGGATGCAGATTAAACTAGGGGTGTGCACTGTTCGGTCGGTTCAATTTTGACCGGGTTTTTTAACTGAACCGGCTATGTCGATTTTTGGATTTAAAGGACCGAATTGAACCCGATTGAAGAATCGACCCGAACAAGGACGATTTTTGACAGGGCCAGTTCAGTTTTCCCATCGGTTTTTTACAGGGTCAGTTTTATACAGGGCCAGACCAGTTTTTTCATTTTTTTAATAAAAAATATTTTTTTTTACATTTTAGTTGTGTACATTTTTCTCCTTTCAATTTGAACATTGAAAATACCAACATTAAAAGAAAGTCTTGTATATTTTTTTTCAACTTTCTAATATGCTATTTTTTGAACTCAATATGCATTTTTTTCCCCTTTGTTATATATTGTTTTTTCAACTTTATTATATGCTGGGTTTTTTTTCCAGCTTTCAGTGTATTATATTTATTTCAAAATTCTTCATATGCAAATACAAATAGTCCTAAAATTACAATGATTTCAGATTATAATAAATTACAATGATTTCATATTAAAATAATTTCAGATTACCCATGATAATTGTCATAATTAAAAACAGTCCAAAGACCCAAACAGTCCCAAAATATAAATGAGTCCAAATCAGAATTACATCCCGAAAGTCTTAATAAGTCCAAATCAAAATCTTCCAAAGTCTAGTTATTACATTCCAAATGTAAAATGCAAATGTCTTAAAAAGTCCCATATGGGTAATCTGCTAAAACAAGCTTCCAATCCAAACATCATCCTTTAATGTCTTTTTCTTTGTCTTGGCATCCCAATAACTCTGAAAAATAAAACAATAAAATATTAGCATTTTAACTTTGAAGGATCAAATATATTTAAACAAGAAAAAATACTTTTGAAACATAAAAATTAATCGAATCAAGTTTCTCATATTCCTCAATCTCATCTATTGCATTATGAAGACTAATCGGGGTGGTTGAAGTTCGAATCTAATTTTGTGTGCAAATTAGGGCCTCCACCGTTTTAGGCAACATTGAGCTACGGAAAGAATCAAGTATACGACCAGCGGTACTAAAAGCGGATTTGGATGCAACGGTTGAAACCGGAATGGCTAATATATCACGCGCAACATAAGAGAGAACTTTGTACTTGGAGGAATTAATCCTCCACCAACCCAAAACATCAAAATTTGCTACGTCCTCTTCACATATTTTGGCCAAAAATCTATCAACTTCGAATTTATTTGCAAAGGTATCTTCCTCCTCCAGATGTCTCTTGAATTGAGATGCCAAAAAAGTAACTCCATCCTCATCCTCATCATTAACATTATCTACACCCACCGTTGACTTGTTAAAATTTTGTGAAGACGAACCACTTGATTTGGGCCCATTGGACTTATTATACCACCCGAACAAAGAATGCAACACATCTTCAACCTTCCGTGACATATCCTTTGCCACATCAATGCCAAATAATTTTTCAAAATAAAACTTGATATATAACAACTTATAGTGAGGATCGAGGACAATTACGACAAACAACAAAAAATTCACTTTCTCAATATTCCAATACTTATCAAATTTAGCCCTCATATTTGTCGCCATCGTCGATGGAAAATAATCATCACGTTTACTCATTTGAACCAACTTACTTTGTATTAAAATGAGTTCATGAAAAAAAGCATTTGACGTAACATGCAAAGAGCCAAAGAATCGCATAGTGGCATAGTAAAACATCCTAAGAAACTTTACTAGTATCCTAACTTTCACCAACTAATACTTTCGAGAGGACCCAATATCACCCTTCCAACTCGTGCTCTCCCTCTCTCTTCATCTTCCTCCTCATTTCTAAAATAATCGTTGTAATGATCATCATCATCCTCCATTCTCTCAAATGCTTTTTCAAACTTCTCCGTCGCTCTAACATCATATAAGTGGCGTTCCACCTAGTTGGGACATCTAATCACACTAAACTTTTACTTTAAATTTTCTCCTTTTCAACACAAAATTTGGATTTTGAAATTCGAAACGGAGACGATTTCACATACCTACCCGCATTACGCACCTTGACAATTGAATCATCTAATTCCTTTAAACCATCACACATAATAAGATTTAGGATGTGCGCACAACATCTTACATGTATATATTCATGTTCCAAAATGGTACTTTTCTTAATTTTTGTCTTTTTTTTCCAAGTATTGAATAGTACCATTGTTGGAACTTGGATTATCAACGGTGACGGTACAAATGCTCTCTATACCCCAATCACGTAAGTAATCCTCAACCACCTTCCCTATTGCATCACCCTTATGACTCTCAACTTGATAAAAAATAAGAATCCTTTTGTGCAAGTTCCAATCTTTATCAATAAAGTGTGCAGTTAAACACATGTAATTGATGTTTTGGATTGAGTTCCATGTATCCGTAGTAATACAAGTTCTTTGACCACTTAATGCACTTTTGCGGGCTTTTTTCTCTTCCATATAAATATTAAGACAATCTCTAGCAACCGTTGTTCGAGAAGGAAGTTTAGTCATTTTGGATTGAATGTAGTTCATTAACCTTCTAAAACCCTCACCCTCCACAAATTTAAAAGACAACTCATCGATTATAATCATTTCGGCAATACGTTTTCGACAACCTTCAACGGTGAAATTAACAGCCACAAGATTGCCACTCCCCTCCTCTTTTTTTGTTCAAAAGACAATATTTTTTGTTTTTTTTCCTCATTGTTATATTTGTAAACCTTTCATTGATTTTTTATTTGATTAATCAAATTGCGAGTTTCGTTATTTTTGGAATCACAAGCATAGGCCGCACCACAATAATTACACGCATCCCTAGGTTTTTTCGAGTCTTTTACGATGGTAAAATGATCCCAACACCAAGCTTTTCGTTTAGAAGCATTTACCTTTTTTGGAGAATCATTTTTACCCTTTACTTCTGCTTCTCTAGACCTTGGGTCATCAACATCCAATACTGAATCCATATTTCTGCCCAAAAGAAAAATAAAAAAAATCAATAAACTAAAATGTTTAGATCTCGACTAAAAGAAATATGTTTACTGTAATCCGAACTTAAAAAGAAAAATATATGTTTAATTTTTTAGATCTCAACTAAAAAACTGTTTATTGTATTTTGAACCACTTTGTTCATTATTGTTTTATTACTTATTTTGTAACAACAGTGATAGAAAAAAATTTGAGTAGAAGGAACTTAAAAAGGGACTGTAAATTCGAACAAAAAAAAAAAATATCTTATTTTTTTTAGATCAAATACAAGATATCAGATATTAGATATCGCATTTTTTTAGATATCAACTAAAAAAACAGATCCGAAATAGATGATATTAACTAAAAAACAGATCCAAAGCAGATAACTAAAAAAATATCAAATATAAAATATCGCATTTTTTTTAGATCCGAACTAAAAAAAATAAAAATTAGATATTAACTAAAAAAATATCAGATATCATATTTTTTTTTAGGTATATATCACATTTTTTAGATATCAACTAAAAAAACAAATCTCAACTAAAAAAATCAAATATCAGATATTAACTAAAAAAATATCAAATCTCGCATTTTTTTAGGTATCAAATATCAGATATCGAATTTTTTTAGATCTGAACTAAAAAAGCCCATTTTTTTTAGATCTCAACTAAAAATAACAAAAATCTCGCATATATTTAGATCTAAACTAAAAAAAAATTACTTTGTAACAAGAAGTAAATCGGAGCTTACCTGAAGTTTAGTTTATGTGGCAAAGTGAGAGGATTTAGTTTAGAAGAGAAGTAAGGTGGGAGAGCAATGACCAGGGTGCTTAGTTTAGGGTGTTTTTTAGTAGAGAAGTGAGGTGGTGAGATGAGAGAGGGTTTTCTTTAGGGCCAACCAAAAGAAAATGAGAAAGGGTTTTCAGATATAATGAGAGAGAGAGACGTGTGCGTGTGTTACTTAGCATGTTAGGGTTTCTTTAGCCTTAGGTGTGTGCCGCGTGCGTGTATTTTATATTAGACGCGCTTAGTTATAGAACACCCCTACTAATGTATGTAAATATAAAATTAAAAAATATATTAATTAATTCGGTTCGGTTCAAATCGATTGTTCATATGCCAAAACCAAAAATCGAACCGACACCATCGGTTCTATAACTGACGAAACAGAACCGAACCTTAAAAAAAATGACTCGAAATTTTTTGGTTCGGCTCGATTTTTGTCGGTTTGATTGGTTTTTCTGTACACCCCTACATTAAACACAAACTAGTTATCAAGTCCGATCATTCCTATCATATGTCTCAATCTTTCAAAACGAGGTTTATCTAACGGTTTTGTAAACAAATTAGCAAGTTGATCATCGGTGGAAATATGTTCTATTACTAGCTCTTTCGATTCAACCAACTGTCTAATGAAATGATGCCTAATATTAGTGTGCTCGGTTCTACTATGCTGGACAAGATTTTTAGCAATGAAAATATAACTCTTATTATCACAATAAAGGTGAATTTTGGATTGAATTGTACCATAATTAGATAACATCTGTTTAATCCAAATTAGTTGAGCACAACATGCACCAGCAGTAACATACTCAGATTCGGCAGTTGACAAGTTACACTAATCTGCTTTTTACTCGACCATCCAACAAGGTTCTGCCCTAAATAATAGCAACCACCCGAGGTGGAACGACAATCATCTGTGCTACCATCCCAATCCGCATCCGAGTACCCAGTTATCTCACATGAGGAGTCATTGGTATAGAAAAGTCCAAACTCAATTGTGCCTTTAACATATTTCAAAATAGTTTTAGCACAAGTAAGATCAGACTCTTTTGGACTGGATTAAAACTGTGCACAAATACAAACAACATATTGAATATCAGGCCTAGAAGCAGTTAATTATAATAAACTACCAATAATGCTACGGTATAAAGTAGGATCTACATCAGGTCCACTTTCAGATTTTGATAATTTGGTTTTTATAGCCACAGGTGTAGACGATATTTTAGCATTTTCAAGTACAAATTTAACAAGTAAGTCCTTAGCATACTTAGATTGAGAAATAAAAAGACCATCACTTCATTGTCTTATCTGAAGTCCTAGGAAATACTGTAACTCCCACATAAGTGACATTTTAAATTCACTACTCATGTCCTTTGAAAACTTTTTAACTTCATCTGGGAAGGTTGACCAAAACATAATGTCATCTACATAAATTTGAGCAATTAAGATGTCATTTTTATTAGACTTTTTAACAAATAGAGTTTGGTTAACTCCTCCTCTAACAAAGCCATGTGAAGATAAAAAAGCAATCACACGTTCGTAGCAAGCACGAGGGGCTTGTTTTAAACCATAAAAATCCTTTTTAAGTCTATAAACATGATTGGGGTGTTTGGGATCATAAAATCCTTTGGATTGCTCAACGTAAACTTCTTCAAGAAGAATGCCATTAATAAAAACAAATTTTATGTCCATTTGGAAAAGCTTAAATTGTAAGTGACAAGCAACAACCAGAAGTAATCTCACTGATTTAAGATAAGTTATCGGGGTAAACGTCTTGTCACAGTCTCTTTCTTTTATTTGAGACTAACCATGTGCTACTAGTCGAGCCTTATTTCGAATGATTATCCCTTTTTCATCGGCCTTATTTTTAAAAATTCATTTTGTACCGATTACTTTGATATCTTTGGGCCTCGGGAATAAAAACCAGACGTCATGATCCTTGAACTGAGCTAGCTCCTCTTGCATCGCATCAATCCAATAAGAATCATAAAGTGCCTCATCTACTGTTTTTGGTTCCACAAGGGATGAAAAATCAGCCATATGAGCTACTTGACATAATTGATTTCTAGTCCTCACCGGCGCACAAATATCACCCATAACTTCTACGGAGGGATGATCTTTTAAAATCCAGTTAGGCATGGCAAGGGATGGCTCTGGTAAAGATTCATCTTCTGTTAAAACTGGTTCATTTAAAATATTTGTATCCAAATCAGTTTCAACAGGTGGATCTTTACTAAGAGGCTCAACAATGCTGTCAATTACAATAACATTAATGGACTCTAAAATGGATTTGGTTCTCAAGTTGTAAACTATAAAATCCCTTCTATTTTGAGAATAGCCAAGAAAAAATGATTTATCACCTTCGGCTTCAAATTTAGAAAGATTATCGCGATCATTTCAAACATAACAAATAGAGCCAAAGGTTCGAAAATATTTAATATTGGGCTTTTTGTTAAACCAAAACTCATAAGGGATCATTTTTGTATTCTTCCTAAGATATACGCGATTAATAATGTGAACGGCAGTAATACAAGCTTCCTCCAAAAAATATAACGGTAAATTTTTAGCATGTATAAGAACTCTAGCCATTTCCTGTATGACTATATTTTTTCGTTCGACAGCCCCATTTTGTTGAGGATTTTTCAGAGCACTAATCTGATGAGAGTAACCATTAGCTTCACAATATTCAATGACACCAGTTTCCTTAAACTCACCACCTCTATCACTTCGAATCCGGGTTACTTGGGTGTCCTTCTCATTTTCTATTCTAGTCAGTATTTTCAGAAAATTGTTAAACGTTTTTTACTTAGCTTTCATGAAAGCTACCCAAGTAAACCGAGAGGAATCGTACATAATGACTAGGATATAAGAATTTCCATTTAAACTGACAGTCCTAGTTGGACCCATTAAATCCATGTGGAGAAGTTCAAGAGGTGCAGTGGTGTTAACGTCTTTAACCTTTTTGTGAGGGGATTTAGTAATCTTCCCCACTTGACATAGACCACAAACAGCAGAGGGGCATTTCTTTATTTTAGATAGGCCTCTAACAAGGTCTTATGATGACAACCGATTTAAGCTTTCATAATTGATGTGTCCCAACCTATTGTGCCATAATTCAGAATCATCCAAAAGAGTCACATTACAAGAAAAGGAGCCAGAAGCTTTGTAACAGTTGTCTGTGGTACGATTGCCTTTAATGTAATCTTCTCCCGATTCAGTCAAAACATCACAAGAGGTTTTTGAAAATTTAAGTTGGCAACCATTATCACAAAACTGACTGATGGAAAGCAAATTGGCTCTCATTCCATAAACTAATAACACATTATTGACACTTGGTAAACCCTCTTCAATAAGAATACCTTTACCAATGATTTGGGAGGTCTTACCATCCCCAAAGGTAACGTTGCCATCTTTATAATGAACAACATCCTTTAGTTTGGTAATATCACCCGTCATATGGCGTAAGCATCCGTTGTCTAAGTACCAACCAGCACTATGCAACTCACAGCATTGGGCTCTAAAGACTACAAAAGATTTTAATTTTATATGATTTAACTGGGGTATTAGATCGTCAGATCTGATCCATATATGCACAATTTTAAATTTGTTTTGAATGATTAAATGGGATCTGACAAAGGATTTGCCTAATGGTTTTGATTTGCGATCAGTCCAAGTTCTCGGCTTACAAAAATAATGAAATGATCCATTGCAGGTCGAGGTTTTATTACCAAATCTCCTAACTCTTGGTTTAAAGTAAAAATGGTCATTTTTCTTTGGATACCGTTGGCACTCACAGTTTTGGTGTCTAAAAACATCACATATATTACAGAATTTATTAGACATAGGAAGGCCTGAATTGTGAAGTTTTCTAACAAAAGCCGTTTCAGATTTCTTAAACTACATCTTGTTGTATTTCACCTTAATCTAACTGATTCTCCACAATGACCATATGTTCAACTGCAATATCACCACCTTCCTGACATTTTTCTGCACTATCTTTTGTTAAATCATTAAGTAAGTTCAGGAGATCCATACAATTTTTCCCAAAATAAGAAATCTTTGCTTGGAATGATTATGAGGCTTGACGTCGATAACATGTCAAGTAAGTATAATGATTATCAATAATATGATTCATATATATATATACACACATATATATATGTGTGTGTGTGTGTGTCTTAAGTCATTATTTTTGGTTATTAAAGAGCTCAATCTTTTTATCACACTTTGTATTAATTATCAGGTGCAACAGAAATTAGTCGGCTTGGTCTATGGGGAAACTACTCTATACCCGAGGACAGTCCATATAGGAAAGACGAAGAATTGCAACCCGAAATTTGGCATGTAAGACTCCTTAATCCTTGGCGCTGCAGTTTTGATTCTATAAGGCCTTCTTATTTTATGTGTGCAGATGTAGGCCAGGTATTACATTACTCCTCCTTGTAGTTTACATTATTTTTATTATTATAAACTGAGTTGCGGATTCATGTTATCTAAGAAGGGATAAGAGCTTGTATCCTCTTTTTGATTGGGGATCCAGTTTTGATTCCATTTTTTTTCATTCTGGTGTACAACTAAGTTCTGTGTAAATTTATGCAATTGCATAAGAAGTTAGTGTTCTAAAGCTAGAGGAAAAAGTCACTAGAAAAAACTCGGGCTAAGGAGTTATTATTATTTTTGTCCTCCATGGCACAAAAATCCAGGGGCTCGGACACATTACTTTCTTCATATTGACAATGTGATAAGAAATATTGAATGCTTATAACATTGTATATTTTGTTTTAATTTAATACAATTCTAACATTGCATTTATTCAATATTGAATGCTTATAACGTTGTAATCTCATGTTAAAGTGCAACATGTTACAGTTTTAATTTTTTTAAATTTGTTATTTCAAACTTTGATTATAACATTGTAAATAGAATGTGCACTCCAGTGATTGACCAATCTGCCCTTGTATACAGAACCATTGACGGCGAAGGAAATATTGAATGGTTGTAAAACATGTAAGATTAATATATGTAAAAGTATAGTTCCACTACTATATAATTTCCTCCAGATAGATGACTATTATTAAACTCATACCATGATACGGCATGATAGTTCCACAACCGAAGTACTAAGCTTTTTGCGAGGCTAGTTTTGGTCAAGTTGGCACTGCAATGAGGAAGGATACGCAGTAGAAATTGATTCGGCGAGGTTCTTCAACCAACAATGGCATCAAATTGATGAGTACACTATAGGCTCCCAATCATAAAAACATCATATTTTCTTTTGTTGGATCAAGACACAACTATTAAGAAGTTATCCAACACCAATTTAACCAAATTGGAGGGAAAAGGTGTTGCAATGGAAGAAAATTGTGGAACTTCAACGGAAGAAGATATAACACTAAGATTTTTTTTTTGCTTGCATTGTAAATTTTCCTTTTCCCTCCTTAAGATTTGTATTGTCGGGAGATAGAGATTTTGTCACGGTTATCATGTTCAATGAAATCATTCATAGTCTTCATTTAATCTATTGTATGCTGTATTCCACTGTTTATCAAATTATTCTTATCTTTTTGCAGTTTTCTATTTTTTTGATTTAATCATTCATAATCTTGATTTAATAAATTGTTTGTTGTATTGTACTTCTTGCATTTAATGTGAGGTTGGTGGTATGAGGTGGATAATTTTTATTTTTTTTAATATTTTAATTTATGTAAGTGTTCATAACACTTACAAAATGAACATTGTTTTCTTTACATATTAATATTTGTAAGTTTTTTGAACACTTATAAAAAAAAAAAAAAAAATTCTTTTGCAAGTGTTTATAAACGTTGTTAATTAAAAAGGTTGTTGAATTTTGTAAGTGTTTAAAACACTTGCAAAAGTTTAATATGCAAGTGTTCAGAACACTTACAATTTTTTTATAACCGTTGTTCGAAACGGATATGTGTTCCCAATGAACACTTGCAAATGACATTTGCAACGGTTTTGAACACTTATAATGTTTTTGCAACGCGCCGATTTGTAAGTATTTTAAACACTTGCAAATGGAATTTGTAAGTGTTTAAAACATTTACAAATCACCTGTTTTGGTGTATTGGATATGTTATGCGAATATGATGTTTTCCTAGGTATGGATGGGTTAGCGATGGTTTGAGAAATGGTGGACTGTTACAGTAAAGGCTACCATGTTCACTATTCTAGGGCAGGACGTGTTATGTTTGCAATGTCTCACCTAAAAGAGGGTTAAGCCAGAATATGTACTATATTTTAGTTGAGACTTTGAAGAGTATAGTTGTCTCATATTATTCGATTTCGATGTGTAAGGATTGTACTAATGTGATTCAGGGTATATCGGGTTTACTGTCGAGTAGAGAAATTTATCTCGTTATTGATTTAGTGTTGAAGAATTAGTAATAATGCGACTTCCATATTGTGGGAATCCTCTAGAGATATGGGAGTTGGGGATTTGTTGGAAACTATTGATACCTCTTGTTGGAAACTATGCCCCTAATGTCCTAGAAATTTGACTAATAATAATTAATTCAATTTTTCAAATTAGGCCAAACCAAATTAAATATATAACTTGAATTAAATTAACTTAAATTGCACCCAATTAATTTTAGCACCAAATTAAATAAGTGTGATAAAACCAATTTTATCTTGAATTACCTAAGCATGCATTCTAAGATGATTTTGCAAGATAAAATAAATAAGTCACACTACGCCGCGATGTACGAGAAAAATCCACAACGTGAAAAGCCTCGGATGGCCCCTAGACTTAAGTCCACTAAGTATGGTTTTATGATTACAAGACATATGACTTACACAACTCGACTCGACTCCGTTCAATCCCATGATGCGTATTATTGTAACTACCTCCGCCTAGTCGACAATCTCGAACTTCATCGGAACCTTAGAATCCACCAATGAGGCTTTTTGGACAACCGTCAACCCACATCCGAAGCCTTTCTCCGAGTGGGAACGCCGCACCAAATAAACTCTTCTTCTTTGTGGGATGTAGAAGCAAACCCAAACAACTCTTTAAATGGTAGGGTAAATCAGGTGCCAAATAAAATCCAAGCAAGATATATATATATATATATGAAGAACTTGTATTTAAACAAACTATTGGGTGTAAACTTGGTTTTGTTCTTTGAATAAATCAATTTGAATAACAAACACCAAGGGACTTTTTCTTTGGAAGAATTAGCTCTCAAAACTATCTAAGGAAGCAAAAGGTTATGAAAAAGTCTTAGGAAAAGGTTAGTTCCCGAACCTATTAATTCTGTCAAAAGTTAGTGGGAACAAAAGAGTGGGAACATGGAGAAAACTGCCAAAAACTGCAAGAAGATTTTCCCTCCATAAATCTCGTTCGAGAGACCATCTAACGATATTCCAGTGGCCAAAAGGGAAAATTCATTGTCAAACTCGTTCGGACGAAATTCTCGTTCGAACGAAATTCTCGTTCGAATGATAATTTCGAACGAAATGATAGAATGTACAATTTTACGTATAAAGACAAAAAACTTTTGATTCAAAGTTCAAAACATTTTTCTGAAAATAAGATTCATTTTAAAATAAAAATTACACCCATAATAAAATTATTCCAAGTCTCCCTATATATATAAAAATGCATTCATACCTTTTGGAGACTATGAAATCAATTGTCGTTGACGTAGAAACATGGCACTTGAAACTCGGTAATGGTGAAGCTTTATAAATTTGGCCGCTACATATTCAACAAATACGTCATAGGCTTGGATGGATACACATGAACTATATCCTATGACTCAATTATTTTTGTTCGGAATTGAGCTAACACTACATTAAGACTCAATTGAAAATTTGTGTCCTTACAAATTTCCCCTTTTGGATATTCCGGGACAAAAATCAAAATAAAATCCGAAAGGGTCGTCAAGCTCTACTAGATGCAAAAACATCCCACCCAAAAATAAAAAATACAAACTTTACTCAAGACCCAATGATGATTACTATCTTTGTCGAAGAAATTTGCCGTTAGAATAATTTCTGCACATTTAAGCAAACTATCAAACGCATAGGGAATATCAAAATATAAAATGCAATTAAATTAAATACTCCCCTAAATTAATTCGAATTCTCATCTTTATCAAATAAACGACCTGCTTAGAAAGTCGCCTCCCCCTAAGTTAAATCTTCCAAACTAAGATACGATTACAATAGGATTAGATACCATTTCTCCCCTCATCATTCTCCCCCTTTTTGTTCAGGAATAGACAAAGGTGATAGAATAAATTAAATTCTCAATTCTCCCCAATATTATCTTAAGTTCAATTTCTCCCCCTAAAAACTGCATAAGGGTATAAAAATGGGACAACGAGAAAAACAAAAGTGCATAAAGTGCAAATGACAAGTAAACAAACGGGCAACAAATAACTAATCTAAGCTAGAATAATGAATGATAACGATGATGTGAATAAAACGATATCAATTTGAAACATAAGAGACTAAGCATGTGATATCAAACAAATATTTTGCAACAAGTTAGTTAGCAATTATGAATTAACGCATATGTGGACTAGCTAAAATGGCAAAGACTGAAAACAAAAACAAAATATCATATATATCTATACACACTAGATATAAATTATATGCAAGCAAACATATATAGATATAAACACATAAAATATTATAATATGAGTTTTCCACACCCTTATAGCATACATGTGTCATATGAAAACGGAAGTGAAGGGGTGTGAACAAGATACTAATGAATTTAAAACCTAATCACTTAAACATGTTCACGGAGTTCTTATTTGATTGCAAAACTTTATCAACTAGAATTTAGCCTTATGTGAAAAGATAAGTTGAACTCTATGAACAAACAAACAAAATGTATGTAAGCCTAGCATGTTGATGATTCTACAAACCAATAGAGTCATGACAATGAAAGCGCAACTAGGATAAACAGACATTGTGCAAACCGTTGATATATCATCCAAACTCCCTCAAGATAAGTATATTGAATTTTTGAGTGACTATATCAATATAAACAAATATAGGCCTTGTCTAAATATTTTCTTTTGATGCCATTTTCTTTTAGGCCTTTGGACCACGTATTTCTTTTAGGTCCATTCCAAACAGTGGCTTACTCGCAAAGGAAAATATATCCTTTCGGAGCCCTTCCCCGTGCATAATTATATATGTCATTTCTATCTCTCAATTATCACGTGCAACGGATTTTAACATGCACTAGTCCTCCTAGGTCATAGTGTGTAGATGACTAGATTGGTAGGAGAATACCTCACAAAACTCAAATATAACATGTGAAGTTAAGGTTCAAAAAGCTCGTGCATGTGTGTGTAAAGGCATATAAAAACGAATCCATTAAGCAAGTCAAACTTAAACTACTCAATGTAGTCATGATAAAGAACATTTAAAGGATTAAAATTTTTAACCAAAAGTTCTAGTCACATGGTAGTGGAATGAGGATTCAACCACAACATATGCCACAAAATGTGTGTAAAACAAAAATACACACAACAGAGAAATTTTTTGAGTTTTTGAAAATTTTAACCAACCAAACAAAAATATTTACTCAAAAGACAAACAAGAATCATTTGTATTTTTCGTTAAGCCTAAATAACTCATAAACTAAAATACAAATGACAAACTGAAATCTTTTTGTATTTTTCATTTAATGCAAACTAAAATAAATATAATACAAAAGATAAACAAGTTATAATTTCTAGCATGTGATATGAAATAAAGCAATGACTAGAAAAAGACTAAACAAGCATACTACTAAAAGGGAAATATGATATTAAGCATCGAAAACTAGAGTATGAAAACAACTAACACTTTCAACCTTTAAATTTAGCAAGGGAGGTTTCATGTGAGAGCAAATACGAATCAACAAATCTAATATCTAGCGAGTCTAAAAATGATTTCCTAACCCAAATAGGTCTGTATTTACAATGACGGGGTTTGGTAAATAATGAAAAACTAGATACAGACTTCCTAGGACTTATTCTAAGATCAAAATAAAATAACCTAAGGTGACCTTTCCTACCACAATACGAGCATGTGTAAACTCGAGGAATGTTACCTAAGGTGTGAACTTTTTAATGGCCTTGGATAAAGTTAACCCTCTAAAACAAATAATGGTATTAGCTTTAGAAACATAAACATTTGAAAAGGATGAGCTAGAACCATGACTACAAACACTACTCGAGTCTTTTAAATCATTTTTCAATTTTAAAATTTCGGACTCAAGTAATAAATTAGACTCCTCTAAATTTTGGGACTCCTACTTTATATTATCAATATCCCTTATAAGGTTATCACGCTTCCCCTCAATGTGAGAAAATTTGTCCCTAAGAGTCTTTCCTTGTGCCGCAAAATCATTAATCAAAATATTTCTTCATTGGCACAAACTTTAAAAAAATTCAAGTCCTCCAACTCTTTTTCTAAAATGAGGACACGCTTATCACTCTCTTTCTTGGACATTTCTAAAAAGTAAAAATTTTGATTCAAGTCCACGAGCTTTTCACGAAAAATATCTCTTTGAGAATGAGAGGTTTGCAAAAGTTCAATTTTAGATTTAAAACACAAATTTTCATTTTCAAGACATTTAATTCTATTTGTAAATCTCAAATTTAATTCCCTTAATTTTTCATTACACTTATGAAGCTCATTAAATTCCTCTCGAATATTAAAAACTTCATTATCATTAAAAATGGACAAATTATCATTAAGACGTTCCATCTAGAGATACAAACAAAAATGAGAGTGAGTTTAAAAAAAATGAACCACCTAAAAATTTAAGAGGCACAAAAAAATTTTGGAAGCCAAAAAGGATTTCTAACGCGATAAATTAGCGCTCCCGCTCTGATACCGCTTGTTGGAAACTATTGATACCTCTTGTTGGAAACTATACCCCTGATGTCCTAGAAATTTGCCTAACAATAATTAATTCAATTTTGCAAATTAGGCCAAACCAAATTAAATATATAACGTAAATTGCACCTAATTAATTTTAACACCAAATTAAATAAGTGTGATATAACCAATTTTATCTTGAATTACCTAACCATGCATTCTAAGATGATTTTTGTGAGATAAAATAAATAAGTCACACTATGCCGCGATGTACGAGGAAAACCCACAATGAGAAAAATCTCAAATGGCCCCTAGCCTTAAGTCCACTAAGTATGGTTTTATGATTACAAGACAGATGACTTACACAACTCGAGTCGACTCTGTCCAATCCCCTGATGCGTCTTCTTGTAACTACCTCCACCTAGTTGACAATCTCGGACTTCACCAGAACCTTGGAATCCACCAATGAGGCTTTTTGGACAACCGTCAACCCACACCCGAAGCCTTTCTCCGAGTGGGAACGCCACACCAAACAAACTCTTCTTCTTTGTGGGATGTAGAAGCAAACCCAAACAAATCTTTAAATGATAGACTAAAATAGGTGCCAAATAAACTCCAAGCAAGATATATGTATGAAGAACTTAGATTTAAACAAACTATTGGGTGTAAACTTGGTTTTGTTCTTTAAATAAATCAATTTGAATAACAAACACCAAAGGACTTTTTCTTTGGAAGAATTAGCTATAAAAACTCTCTAAGGGAGCAAAAGGTTATGAAAAAGTCTTAGGAAAAGGTTAGTTCCCGCACCTATTAATTCTGTCAAAAGTTAGAGGGAACAAAAGAGTGGGAATATGGAGAAAACTGTCAAAAACTGCAAGAAAATTTTCCCGCCAAAAATCTCGTTCTAACGAGATTTTTATTCGAACGAAGTCTCGTTCGAACGACCATCTAACGAAAGTCCAGTGGCCAAAAAGGGAAATTTCGTTGGTAAACTCGTTGGAACGAAATTTTTGTCGAACGACATTCTCGTTCGAACGACAATTTCGAACGAAATGATAGAATGTGCAATTTTACATATAAAGCCCAAAAACATTTGATTCAAAGTTCTAAACATTTTTATGAAAATAAAATTCATTTTAAAATAAAAATTACACCCATAATAAAATTATTCCAAGTCTCCCTATATGTATAAAAATGCATTCATACCTTCTAGAGACTATGGAATCAATTGTTGTTGACGTAGAAACATAGCACTTGAAACTCGACAATGGTGAAGCTTTATAAATATGGCCGCTACGTCTTCAACAAACACATCATAGGCTTGGATGGATACACATGAACTATATCCTATGACTCAATTATTTTTGTCCAGAATTGAGCCAACACTATATTAATACTTGATTGGAAATTTGTGTCCTTACAGGATTAGACTTGGATGTCTGGGGTAAGGATATTGAATTCCCCGATCATGTTCTTTGGGTCAAAGGACCGGATACCTGACTATGCAAGGTGATAGGGCATTGGAGATATTCCTAAGATGTATTTCAATTGCATGACGTTCCATACATGAACCTTAATAAACGTTGGGAGTTGGGAGACATTGTTGGATGCTAGAGTATCATTTTTGAACGATCATCACTTTATATGTGGAGAAAACACTTTGAGCCGAGAGCTATTATATGATATAAGGTCAATGGAGCCAGGTAGAGCTGCGTTCGAAACACTGAATAAATTTTTACACTACAAGTGGATAGGTAAGATAATCTTGAGGATAATTAAGTCACGATAAGTAGGGTGACTGAGTACAACGTTATGATATAGACACACCGAGCATGCGGAGCAAGTTTAAGATAAATATGTTACGTTTATGATGTTTGTGCAAATATGCACGTGATATAGGGTGTATGGGTGCCTTGGTTGCTTTCATTTTTATAATCGTCTGGGATAAGGGGACATAGTAATAAATGTGTTGAACCGCATGCCTGTGGGGAAGTTGAAGCAGTATTGGAAGAGCAATATGGACTGAACTTCAATTGAGAAATGAGATAGTTTGAATATATATATATATATAGGTAAGCTCTCACGCACACTAAGTTTGCACATCGATTTTTTAAAATAGAAAAAAAATAATTTTGAGCTAATTTTTTTATATGCAATTTAAACGTTTCAAGGGGACCACATAAAAAAATCAGCTCAAAATAAATTTTTTTGCTATTTTTAAAAAATCGATCAAACTATCGCGCCTTTTAAAGCACTCTAAAAGCTGTGAAAGTTTGACTAATTTTTAAAAAATAGCAAAAAATGTTATTTTGAGCTGATTTTTTTGCATGGTCCCCTTGAAATGTTTAAAAGCATATAAAAAAATTCAACTCAAAATTATTTTTTTTACTATTTTAAATAAAAGGTAAAAAATCAATGTGCAGACTTGGTGTGCATAAGAGCCTACCTCTCTCTCTATATATATATATACACACACACATACAAAAAAAAAGGAAAGTTATTACCCTCGAGATGGATTGAAACACCGAGGATGCGGTGGCTCATGCATAAATAGGATGTTGATTTCTACCAAGTAAAAAGTTTTGGGAAGTGCGTAATTTTGGAGCAGACGCATGGATCATGGGTTTTGGCGTAACCACACAGGGGAATAAGAGGTACCACGTGACATGGGATAGTGAGCGTGTGGGTCAGGGTGGAGTGAGACATAATGAAGTTATCTCCAGGTGCACCACTCATAGATGGGGAAAGGTTGATCTGAGGCGATCCACTACAATTTTTTAATGATTGATGATTCTAGTGATGAAATGGATAGACATATGAATTAAGTTCATTCTTGGGTTACCAACATCGTTGAACGGTCAAGATTTTCTATGGGTTGGTGAAATGGATTGACTGGGAGGGAGAAGTTATTATTAATTTGGGGGACTTACACTATCAGGTAATGTGTCCATGATTTCATTAAAGAAAAGGGAATAATTCGGAACAAGGTGTTGTCGAACATTATTGTGAATCAAGATGAGATCCTTGAATCCCACCTCTGATCGGGGTTATCAGGATCTGATGGGGAAAAGTTGCGATTGGGGCAATACATATTATCATAGACCGAGGGGTAGATAGGAGATGTGACTAAAATGTTGGAGAATGCGAGATGCGTATTCTGGATCGTAAAGTAATTGGGAGGAATAATTACCGTTGGTAAAGTTGCGTGTAATTACTCATACAAGTTTATCAGTAGCAAGGTAACTTATGAGGTTTGTTCGAGAAACCTATTCGTCCTCCGTCTTATTGGTTAGAAGATGATGGAAATAACAAGATTCTCGGGATGAACGGGAGTCAGAGTATGTCAGAAAGAATTGAGTTAATCAAAGATTATTTTGTGGTGTTTAAGAATGTTGTACGAGTTATGTTGTCACGAACCGAAGAGTTAAAACTGACGTGAGTGATAAATATTATTGTGGGTATACACCATTAAAGGAATTGTGTGATTTGACAAGAAAGGAAGTTAGCACCAAAGGACGTAGGGCCTTTCCCTATCATTTTAATGATAGAGCCAATGTCATATATGCTCAACTTATTAAAGCATTATTAATGGTTCACGATGGTTTATGTATTGCCATCAAGAGAATACCTTAAGAATGAGGAAATATATTGGTATGCAATGGTTTGAATCGATTTGTTGGTAATCTTCGGTTGTAGCAATTAGGCCTTTAGGCAGGATGATCGCACTAGCGGGTGTATATCTGAGGCACCATAAGGTTATCATAGTTTGATTTGGATATTTTCAAATTCCATGCGAGTAAGGATCCGAAGTTTTGAGTACCAAACATATCCGAATTTCATGGATGAAATTACTTTGCAAGGGGGAAGTATGTAACACTCCGTATTTTTCGAAATACTTAAATTGCACGTGTCGAGATAATTTAATTAGATTGCAAAAAAATAAAGTGAATTTAAATAAATATTATTTAGCAAAAAATATATTAATATTTATGTACTATTATATTTAGTTGTATCATAAGTAAATGAAATTGCATTATTTTATATTACGTCGTGTGTGAGTAAAATCGACGGGTTGATACTGTCTTATTCGAGATGCGCGTGTGGGGTCGTGTTGAAAATAAGATGGTAAATTGATGATTCGTGACTCGGATGATGATTTCGAGTACATGATTGATTCGGAATATGTCAAAATAGTCAAAATTAACTACTTGAAGGTAGTGACTGGGTTTCGGGGGCCTTTTTGACTAGTCGAGACTCGTATATGGGGCATTTCAATCATTTTAAAGGAATGTGAAAAGGTAAATTTGGAATTTATCTTATATAATGAAGAGTTAGGGTAATATGGTTATTCATTTTATACTACCAAAGGTTTACCTTGAGTGGAATTAAAATATTAATTGAGAGAGATAATGATCAATGATTATGAACAAAATTACTAAGTGAATATTAAATAATTATTTTACGTCATAGCAAGTGATAGTAACGTGACGGATTTATATCTCAATCGGATGTCGAGTGTAGACTATATGAGGTCGGGATAGGAAATTATTGTATAATGACTCAGATGATGATTTTGAGGTCGCGGTTGATTTAGAATGGGTTAAAATAGTTGGAAACGCATACCCGAATGTATTATTTGGGTCTCGGTGCAATTTTATACCAACTCGGCACCATATGAGGGCATTTCAATCATTTGGTAGACTATGGGGAGAAAAAATCTCCGAAAATTGAAAGGTTAGATCATCCCCTTTGAGTTAGAATCTAGGGTTACATCTATCTTGAGTGAGTAGAGACCATTAGAGAGGAATAAAAGAGAGTTCTTGGAAGTTCAACATCATTCTTGCATCCCCTTTACCACCGGGGTGCAAAATCGAAAGGAGAGGAAGACACTCTTATCATCTGAAAATGAAATTAGACCTACTATTACAAGGCAAGTGTTTATCTTGCATGCTTTTAAAGAAGTTATAATATCCAAGGTAGAACTTAATGCAATCTAACATGAACATATGATCTTGAGATAAAAATGATGCACTAAATTCATGTTAATGATTATGACTCATGTTAGAGTTTTGATTTTGGGGATTAATAATATGAAATGTGATTTTTGTGAGATTTTCAAAGATTAAAATCTGGGTTTCTTGAAGAATATTCATGAAAAATGAAACTAGGGTTCTGTAGACAAACCTCTGATGAACTCTTGATTATTAGGGATTAAATGATGTTTTAGTATTGAAAAATGATTAGAAATTGTCCATATACTCTTATTTAATTATGGGTTGAATTATGTTGGAGACTGGGTACGATACATGGAGGTTTTATGGAATAAAAATGGTAGAAATTGTAACAGTTAAATGAAGAAGACAAAACTGCTAGGTGCGAATCGATTCGACAGGCGAATCGATTCGGGATCTTCACTTAATCTATTCGGTTGCCCAGATTTAGCCAAATTATTTATTTTATACCCTGAATCCATAAATAATTTATGGGGAGACTTTTGGAATATTCTTAAATTATAGTGAGGAATATAGTAAATTCCAGTAGGCCTATGGTATGGTTGAGGTTTACCCAATTGGGAAGCATTAAGGCTAGGAATATTCGGGTATATTTTGATATTTAATGAGTTCACGAGACTTAGAACAGGTCATGGAAAGTATGAGTGAACCTATGATTCAGACGAGTAGTGTATGAGTGTATTAGCTACTAAAATAACTTAAGGGGTAACTAGGACCCTTCGGTTAGTGAACGATAATAAAAAATATACAATAAGAAGTTATAATTGTAAATCGATAGTACGTTGAGTATTCGAGAGATATACTACGTGCGGGTTTATATGACGGGTTGTGTGTATACCTACTGAATATATGTATATATAGGTTGGGTGAATACCTATTGTTATGATTTGGTTATATGTGTGAACATACCTACGCTGCCTACTATCAGGGGAGGTTCCGCGCAGAAGACAATCCCATCTTGATGATTCCAACGAGGTTTGGATGTGTGTCCCAGAATATAGAATTTAGGGCGGCTCACTATGTGATATGTATTAGTGGGACTGGCGTGTCATTTGGGTACATTAGGTATGTGTGTTTCCCAAAGTCTTAGAACTATATTCGCCTCTATTGTGTGTTATTTGATTGTGGTTTGGAAGAGACATTCCGAACCAATAGTCCTTGATTTCAAATGTTAAAGTGACTTGGATGATGATTTTGAGGTCACAGTTGATTTCGAATGGGTTGAAATAGCATACCTGGGTGAATTATTTGGGTCTCGGGGTAATTTTAGACCAACCTGGCACCATATAATGGCGTTTCAGTCATTTGGTAGACTATGGGGATAAAGACCTCCGAAAATTGAAAGGTTATATTGCTCATTTGAGTTAGAGACTAGGGTTACTACTATCTTGAGAGAGGAGAGGCCATTAGAGAGGAAGAAAAAAGAGTTCTTAGAGATTCAACACCTTTCTTGCACCACCTTTACCACCGGAGTGAAAATCGAAAGGAAAGGAAGACACTCTCATCATCTAAAAATGAAATTAGACCTGCTATTACAAGGAAATTGTTTATCTTGCATGTTTTTAGAGAAGATATAATACCCATGGTAAAACTTGATGTAATCTAACATGAACATATTATTTTGAGATAAAAATGATCCATTAACTTCATGTTAATGTAGGACTCATGTTAGACTTTTAATTTCTGGGATTAATAATATAAAATTTGATTTTTGGGAGATTTTGAGATATTAAAATCTGGGCTTCTTGAAGAACATGCATGAAAAATTGAAACATGGGTTTTGTAGACAAACCTTTGATGAAATTTTGATCATTATGGATTAAATAATGTTTTAGTATTGGAAAATCATTAGAAATTGTCCATATACTCTTATTTAATGATGGGTTGAATTATGTTGGAGATTGGGTACGATACATGGAGGTTTTGTGGAATAAAAATGATAGAAATCGTAACATTTAAACAAAGAAGACGAAACTGTCAGGTGCAAATCGATTCAGCTTGATGATCGAATCGATTCGGCTGCCCACATTTGGACAATTTATTTATTTTATGCCCTGAATCCACAAATAATTAATGGGGAGACTTTTGGGATATTCTTAAAATATAGTGAGGGATATAGTAAATTCCAGTAGACCGACGATAGGGATATGCTGCAGCTACGCGTCCCTGGAATGAGTCATCAAGCTTGGCATCCCTGTGGTTGGACACCAAAAATGTTTTTGAAAATAAATTTGATACGGGTCAGGGCCCAAAACCTTTGAAAAATATTTAGCAAGTATTTAAATTGCAGTTATGAAAATAGTTATTGAATACACACATTAGTCCAGCGTACACTCCCTTGAGTTCCTCACCTCTCATCTATTGTGCACACTTAACGTCTCCTCATAAACCCACCTAGCTATGCTACCCAGCCTAACTAGCCATAGGATTTTAACTAACCACAACATATTGAGCTCACCCCCCCACCTTCCATACGATACGCTACCGTCAAGTTAATATTTCATCTTAACCGAATATTATTATTAGACCATCAATTAAGTTTCTCATCCTTAAATTGCTTTTAAATATATACTATATGTCTTTTCTACCATCACACACAAGTAAAATAATCACATCTGTATATATTTATCACACTATAATATATATATATATATATATATATATATATATATATATATACACACACACAACTACAACATCCCCCAGAATGGCCACCGTGATGCATGCATACTCTGTTATCAAGTCCATGTGCCTCTCGTACCAAATCAAGTACTATCGATTCAGAATGTCTCCTCAAACCAGAAATCAAATATGACACCCCGCCTAATTAAATACCGGGTGATCAGTCCTTTATTAAATTAAAATTAAAGTGAACGGTTGGTTCATTCTTAGCATCACTATCGCAAAATAAATATTTCCAAATTAAACACCCTAAATAATTAAGCTAAGTGTCAAAACAATTTAAAGTCTTATTCCAATTTACTAAATTCCAACGTGAAAACATTTTTAAATAATCATCAGTTTAAGAATCACATAAATGTTAATGATGGCAATCAACATAAAAGAATTAAGCCATCTAGATTAACCAAACCAAGTTAAAGAACCATAAATGAAATCATCCTGACAAGAGTTAACTCCCAATCAGTACTGAATACTGGAAATATAAAATTAATACAAATCTCTGACAAATCCAAACGGAATAGGAAATCGGGCGACACATGCCCTAACTATGAAGAACTAAAACAAGAACTCAATTAATGAAGAGGTCGTCTAAAGCAAGGGCCTGCAACTCTCACATAAGTTGCAGCACGTCAGATCTAAAGAACCTATGCCTGATGCCCCTGTGGATGGGCACTTGTAATACATACACACACATATATATATATATATATATATATATACAAGAGAGAGAAAAAGGATAGGAAGTGGGTCAGAGCCCGAGTGTAAAACAGTTTTAAAATAGTTTAACAAGTATTTAAAATGCTTACTGGCTAATGTAACAACCATGTTAGTATGCGACACTCCCTTGAGAATTCTCACCTCTCATCTAGTGTACACGCCTACCGTACTACAAAATCTCCCAAGTCTATCTAACTTATTTCCCATAAAGTTTTATTTCGAGAATTAACAAGGCTATGATATTTAGTTCAGAGATCAATCTCTTCGTGATTACTTACGTTACTAAAAATATCTCAGTACCGTTACAAAGTTCCCGAACACTTACTATAAATTTTGGCGCATTTATTCAATATTAACTACTTACACACAGTAGAAGATTTCCATATATACGTATATATATATCAATCACTCATATAATATATACACTATCGGCACCCCACATAAAATCTATGGTGCTGGCATACTCTGCTATCAAGTCCCCGTATCTCTCGTACTAAGGTAAATACTAGTTCGGAATCACTCTCAATCAAACTGTATTAACACAATACACACAAAATGGAGGTGAAGCATAGTTCCAAGTCACTAAGAGGTCAGCACATACCCCTCATGTCTCTTAGGATCGTCTGACTATCATTCTTAGATAGCCTGTACCAAGGAATCCTATGTTCTAGGGTACAAGTCAATATCCCCCATAAAGGTCCAATCGAGATAAGACTATCCCGACGCGCCAACCTCCGTGATAGCAAGTACCGTGGGTATGATTATTCACAATTATAATATTTTGTATATACACATAGTCACACGACCATATATATAAATATTCACATTTTCCAATTAGGTTCACCCACGACCCATAGTAATTATTATTAACCGTACTAAGTACAATTTTACGCAATTATCTCGCATAAAGGATACATTTCTTTTATTCTCAATTACAATCATTCCAAACTTACTTCTCGTCTCTCGAAGTATTCTCCCTTATTAAAGATAATTTCAGTAGGTACACCCTTTCTAGCATTCTGGTCTAAGTCTTTAACGAGTCTCTCAATTATTTAGCAATCGTACACACAATTTCCAATATGGGACGAAACCCCCCGTTAACCCACAATTTCATCCCATATAAAATTTCACTCAACGGAGACTACTTAGACCCTACTGGTCCTCTTCATGACCCATTATGCTCTTTAAATAAGATTCAAGGGTTCCAATGTATCTTATCTGGATTAAACAAAAAGGGGGAAAACGTGTAGTTTTCAAGGAGGGTTCGATCGATCGAGGAAAACGGTTGATCGATCGATCAAGCAGTTCTTGCCACGAAAACTGTAAATTCGACCTACGGGTTTCATCCAAAAAATTTCTCCAAAACACCATTAATGATCCCCACACTCCCAAACAAGTTTACTTCTGATTACATATACCTACATACATGATTTCCTACGTGAAGCTTGCACAAATTCATCAAAGGTATCGAATTAAAGGGATAATTTATCATAATTATTAAGAACCCTAATTTCACATTAAATTTCCAAGCTTCAATTCTTTTTCCAGATTTCTCACTTCTAAACCAATATAATTTCATGGGTAATCCTCTACATATGTTGAGATTTTCAGAATATATTTATTTCCTCTAAAGTAGGTGATTTAAATTCCCTAAATCATCAATTTTCTCCATAAAATATATAATTAACAATCCTCTTCTAAAATGGGTGAAATATTAACTAGAAAAGGAGCAAGATAGATACTTGCCTTGGATTCGAAGGTCTGATTTGTTGGTGATAAGGGTATGGATGCGTTCCTCATCTTACGATCTATGCCCCGGTGGTGTTAATCTTGAAAGAGGTGCTACGGTTAATGATCAATTCTTGAACAACTTTCTACCTTTCTTCTCTAATGGTCGTTCTATGTTTCTGTGATTGGTAACCCTAAAAGCTAAACTCTAATAGCTGATATAACTTAGGAAAATTCGTGGGTTAAATCACCCAAAAATATAGAATGACTATAACACCCTCATGGGATGCCAGTTAGGCCTAAAAACGATCCGAGACCCAAACTAAACCCCCGGGTACACTTTTCTGACTAGCTCGACCCTTCCAGATATGTTGGCGCACTCGAAACGACCATACGGGCAACTTATAATTTATTCACTTTTATAATAATAATTTAGTCCCGACATGACACATACGCGTCCCGAATTAATTTTCATAATTTCCATATTATTCACTCGTGACAATTTTAATATATTCCATCTCATATATTACTTTACTCAATTAGTAAGGTTCAACGTAATTCTTACCAATAATTACTAACCCTCGTCATGCTAGTAAATATTCAATTTAAAATTCGGATTAATAGTAAATTAATTTATCCTAATTAAATTTAATTAATCCCATAATTAAAGGCCATAAAAATACGGGGTATTACATACTTCCCCCCTTATAACGAAATTTCGTCCCGAAATTCAAAAAAGAAGACCTACCTGGTAAAACAATTCTAGATACTTTATCAGTACTCAAAACTAACTTTAGGGTAAGGCGTCCAATTACTATAGCCCCCGCCTCACAGTAAGCTTATTTAACACTCTTAACACTATTAGTTATAGAGTCACACCTTAATAACGGCACTTCACATTGTGCTTCAATCCTTCGTTGTTAGAATAAGAGGAGCCTATACATCATTAGCCCCCAATGTCTCAATATTATTGGGAGGCCACACCTCACTACGTATCAATTACTTGTATTTATCTAAACACAATGCTCCCATTCTGAGAGAAATCATGCGAACATTTGACCATTCTTGTCAGTTCTTCGAATCTCAATTTTCGACGGCGTAACTCTTATGACAGTCGAAAGTCTCCTAAAACAGCCGTGGTAATTCCACCATAGTCATCAGACTCTAGCTCGATCGATCAAAAATTCTGATTATCCACTCACCTCTAAACAACCAGAGGGAGAATAGTTAAGGGTTTTTCCACACAAAATTTCAATAAGCAGTTTATCCATAATAAATAGGTACGAGTGTTTACACACTACATTACTATTAGGTAATATCTCCTCCCAATTATCATAATATGCTTCACTTACTAACTATAATTGTTATGGATATGAAATGACCACAATGGGTAAGAAATTACTCTCGTATCGCTCCACTAGTCGTTTATCACCTTTCGCCTACTCTTCGGGCTATAGGTGATGCAACCTGCTCAAAACGAAACGTCATCCCCACTGCTTCCTGAAATCCTTTATTGAAGGTGGGGTTCAATGATCTCATTCTAGTTCAGAATAATACCGGGAAGGACCACTTATCGGTGCGATTCTTAGTTTCAAAAAAGGATTGGGGCATACTGTCTAATCGTGTATATCACCCAAAAGAACAATAATTACTTTCTTTTAGGTCAACTTTTCCCACACATTCTAAGGAACTCGTGACCTTATCTTGAGGTTGGCACCCCATCCAAGAAATTTACCAAATTGCTCTCCTCCATTATAGGGATCGTAGGCTCGCTACAAAATTCTTTGGTTGATCCTCTTGTTCCAACCAATTTCTATCTATGAGTGTTGCCCGCGGAGACTACTCACTATGTCCTCCTTGAGCATCAACTTCTACTTGTAATGTCTCACATTAAGTGACACATAATACTCCACTTCTTTCCTCGACGTATACCGAAAGTTTCAACCCGTGCACTTTTCTCCACGATGTGCACTGCTGGGCCTTTTATACCTTACTAACTTCATCATTCTTTGTATGTGAGGTCGCTTTCAACATTTGACTAGTTATAACTCCGATCCGAGTATTCTTCATAATATTTAAATTTTACTTTCTTAAGGAATACCCCTTTTTAAAATGGCTTCCCATAGCCTTTCAACCAAATTCGGGTGTGCATTTCTGATTGCACATATATATATGGATTACCGTCCTTCTCACACGATGATTAATCCACTTTACCATTTCCACTTCATTATATTAGTCCCTCAGGCATGTATTTCACACATCTATTCCCACGTCCCTTTAACCCAGACGACCCTTAGATCAGCTAACTGGGATGACCACACACCCTATAAACCGTTTATACTGGCATAAACATCCCATATGTATCACACAAAGCACTCAATTCTTTGTTATCTCTGTATTCACAACGTGGCTATAACACTTGGGTATTCCCAATCACCCCAGAAATTGAAATTTTAAATCCTCCTTATCATCGTTCCACCCTTCAACCCGTGGTGATAAAATAAATCTTCCAATGCTTCCTTACCACACAATCGGCTCCACAGGCGGCCTTAAATTATAATTTAACTTCCAACTTGCAATTATAATTACCTGCTCCTATAATGACCAAGGTATTGGACTCATGGACTAATGACCGAACATCTCCCTACTTATAACCTTACGCTAAGTTTCATGCGTGGGATGTCTCGCAAAGTGAAATCCAAATAAGGAACCCCCTGATACACTACTACCTAGCATTGTCGGTTATCGAAATCCTTTAGGCCCTCCATCCATAACATGTACCCATATTTTTCGCCTTTTGATAGAAAAGCTACATCTCCTCCCATAATTGTACTAAAACAAATGACTTTTCACCAATTGCACTATCGCTCAGTATTGCTGGTAATCACATTCTATAAGCCTCGTACGTATACAATCAGGACTCTCAAAATCCTTCCCCCAAATATATGAATATAAGTCTTAATTTCCACCAATTTAAAGCATAGCTATAACAATGCGCTCTTCCTATTTCCAAGTCCTGAGCGCTAAATATAATAATGAGTGAAATATTTCCATTCAACGGTAATCCCAATACACACTGAATTATAACAACAAAGTCCCTACACACACCGGGATCGAATATCTAGAGACCACTATACCCTTCGAAGCCTCTATAATATACAATATGAGTGCGATCTCAACCCTCTCGCAGGTGAGGTCTTGCCAGAACAAAACATGCTGCACTAGGGCAGCAACCCCGATAGCCTTGCAATCACTGCCCCTATCGTTTTAACCATTACTTATAGAACCATAATCCGGATAATATCATACCCGTATAACGCATCACTAAGACGAGTAATCTCAATAAAGTACATAACACTATTAATACACCCATTCATCTTCCGCGAGTAACACTAAAGATAATCCTGCTACACTAGGGAAAATATTCACATAATAATAACATTTATAGATATACGCACTAAACTCGTCTCACATGTGATTCTAGAAATAAACAAAATATAGTGACTCACTCGTGTCACATAAAGCACGCCTCATCCTCCGAGGATAAAATTCATACTTCTACATTGCCAATCGCCTTGGTTGCTCAAATGGTTTTTGGACGTAACACGTCTGTCCAAACCAAAACAAACACAACTTTAATCGTTTCACTTTACTAGGTACCATATTCTTGTCCCCCTTACTCGCTTCGAAAAAATTAACGCATGTGGTTTCACTCTCCACAAAGCACTTCTATGGATAATTCACTTACCACTAGTTATACTGACCATTTTAGGGTTGTTCTTCTCTCGAACTTTGGTAGGCTCGATTCCTAATGGCTAACCCTGTTGTTCCCTTAGCTTTGTTGGCCTAAAGGAACATGCTACTAGCTTCAATAGCCCTTACTCAGTTCACCATCGATTGGTAAGAATTCAGTTATCCGAATCATTTAAATGGGTCCCCTGAATGGTTTCCCCCTCGTGGTGATTCACTACCACCGTTTCATCCAGTCTTATTCTTTAAATAAATTCTTCGAATCTATTAGCTTCCCAAACACATAAGCGTTAACATTTCCATTGGCCAAATGCGACATTATCTTCATCTGGATTGACTGTCTAGCAGAATTCCCTTTAAGTATTGTTAGCTTTTCTTTCAAGTCGATCTCCTACTTGAAATACTCTCCTCTAATTACACCTACATCCTCCGATACAAGATTCGCTAATTATTTAGATTCATTTTCACAAATGGACCTCTATTCGACCCTCCTGTGATGAGTTTAGAACAACATTCACATCATAACCTGAACATATGATGGATGAACTCACGATCAAACTGTACCTAAGATCCTTCTATAGACATAGCATTCCACTTCTAAAAGTGGTGGCTGACTCCCACCATTACAACTTCGTTTCGGCGGGCCAAGGAAAATTTTACCCCAAATTTTCACTTCTGGTTAACTACACTCCGCCATATGCCCAAGCCTTTGGATATATTTCATTCGTTGGTTAACACACATAATTTTTGTGTTTTCTAGAATTTCCACCGGCGGTTCTTTGAAATGCTTCGTTCGCCTCTTTCCCAGTCATACCACATTGGGTGAGTCTGACTCGGCCTCACTTTTGACTATAGCAGCACTTGGAAATCGTAGGCTGCACCGCTCTAGCCGTCTTTACAATCAAGGCCTCTCGTGCCATAATAGGGGTGACCTCGATTGTGGTCATCCTCCTCAAATATACTTCACAACCTCACTAAGACATGTTCGCCCAACGACCCTCGCCTGCCATACTTCATTGTTCGAACACGTTCAAACGTAAACAAGATTCACTAATATATACGTGATAGCAGGAGAACGAAATCTCACCAAAGAAATCAACAATCCTAAACATAGGGCTCTATATCAAAGAAAGCTACGTTGGAAGCATAATAAGCCGTACAGATCCTAAAGGACACTAGAGCCTAATGCTCTGATACCACCCGTGTCACCACGCCTAGTTAAATACTGGGTGATCAGTCCTTTATTAAATTAAAATCAAGGTGAACGGTTGGTTCATTCTTAGCATCACTCTCGCAAAATAAATATTTCCAAATTAAGCACCATAAATAATTAAGCTAAGTGTTAAAACAATTTAAAGTCTTATTCCAATTTATTAAATTTCAACGTGAAAACCTTTTTAAATAATCATCATTTTAAGAATCACATAAATGCTAAGGATGACAATCAACACAAAAGAATTAAGCCATCTATATTAACCAAACCAAGTTAAAGAATTGTAAATGAAATCATCCTGACAAGAGTTAACTCCCAATGAGTACTGAATACTGGAAATATAAATAAATACAAATCTCTGACAAATCCAAATGGGATAGGAAATCGGGCAACACATGCCCGAACTATTAAGAACTAAAACAAGAACTGAATCAATGAAGAGGTCCTCTAAAGCAAGGGACTGCAACTCCAATATAAACTACAGCACGTCCAATCAAAAGAACCTGTGTAGGACGCCCCTATGGCTGGGCACCTGTAATATATTCAAATATATACAAGAGGGAGAGAAATGGCAGAAGACGGGTTAGAGCCTGAGTGTAAAACAATTTTAAAATAGTTTAACAAGTATTTAAAATGCTTACTGGCTAATGCAATAACCATGTTAGTATGAGACACTCTCTTGAGAATTATCACCTCTCATCTAGTGTGCACACCTACCGTACTACTAAATCTCACAAGTCTATCTAACTTATTTTCGATAAAATTTTATTTCAATAATTAACAAGTATATTATATTTAGTTTAGAGATCAATCTCTTCATGATTACTTACGTTACTTAAAATATCTCAGTACCATTACAAAGCTCCCGAACACTTACTATAAAGTTTGGAGCATTTATTCAATACTTAACTACTTACGCACAGTAGAAGATGTCCATATAAACGTATATATATCAACCACTCATATAATATATACACTATCAGCACCCCACATAAAATCTATGGTGCTGGCATACTCTGCTATCTAGTCCCGTATCTCTCGTACTAAGGGAAATACAAGTTCGAAATTACTCTCGAACTGTATTAACATAATACACACAAAATAGAGGCGAATCATAGTTCCAAGTCACTAAGAGGTCAGCACATACCCCTCACGTCTCTTAGGACCGTCTGACTATCATTCTCCGACAGCCTGTACCAGGGAATCCTATGTTCTAGTGTACAAGTCAATATCCCCCATAAATGTCCCATCGAGATAAGACTATCCCCACGCGATAACCTCCGTGATAGCAAGTATCGCAGGTATGATTATTCACAATTATAATATTTAGTATATGCACACAGTCACACGGCCATATATATAAATATTCACATTTTCCAATTAGGTTCGCCCACGACCCATAGTAATTATTATTAACCGTAATTCGTACAATTTTACCCAATTATCTCGCATAAAGGTGACATCTCTTTTATTCTCAATTACAATCATTCCATACATACTTCTCGTCTCTCGAAGTATTCTCCCTTATTAAAGATAATTTCAGTAGGTTCACCCTCTCTAGTATTCTGGTCTAAGTCTTTCACAAGTCTCTCAATTATTTAGCGATCGTACGCACTATTTCCAATGTGTGACGAAACCCCCTGTTAACCCACAATTTCATTCCATATAAAATTTCACTCAACGGAGACTACTTAGACCCTTCTGGTTCTCTTCATGAACCATTATGCTCTTAAAATAATATTCAAGGGTTCCTACATATTTTATCCGGATTAAAAAAAAAAAGTGGAAAAACATGCAGTATTCCAGGAGGGGTCGATCGATCGAGCAGTCGCTCGATCGACACTCTTGGGTCGATCGATCGATCAAGAAGTTCTTGCCCAAAATATTGTAAATTCGACCTACGGGTTTCATCCAAAAAGTATCTTCAAAACACCATTAATGATCCCCAAACTCCCAAACACATTTACTACTGATTACATATTCCTATATACATGATTTCCTACGTGAATCATGTACAAATTCATCAAATGTATAGAATTAAAAGGATAATTTATCATAATTATAAAGAACCCTAATTTCACATTAAATTTCCAAGCTTTAATTATTTTTCCAGATTTCTCACTTCTAAACCAATATAATTTCGTGGGTAATCTTCTACGTATGTTGAGATTTCCAGAATATATTTATTTCCTCTAAGGCATGTGATTTAAATTCCCTAAATCATCAATTTTCTCCATAAAACATATGATTAATAATTCTATTCTAACATGGGTGAAACATTAACTAGAAAAGGAGCAAGATAGATACTTGCCCGGGATTCGAAGGTTTGATTTTTTTGGGGATAGAGGTATGGCTGCATTCCTCGTCTTACGATCTATGGCCCGGTGGTGTTAATCTTAAAAGAGGTGCTACGGTTTGTGATCAATTCTTGAAAAGCTCTCTACATTTCTTCTCTAATGGCCGTTCTATGTTTCTGTGATTGTTAATCCTAAAAGCTAAACTCTAATAGATGATATAACTTAGGAAAATTCGTGGGTTAAATTACCCAAAAATACATAATGACTATAATACCCTCCTGAGATGCCAGTCAGGCCTAAAAATGCCCCGAGACCCAAACTAAACCCCCGGATACACTTTTCTGACTATCTCAACCCTTACAGACTCGTTGGCGCACTCTAAACGACCATACATGCAACTTATAATTTATTCACTTTTATAATAATAATTTAGTCCCGACACGACATATGCTCCTCCCGACTTAATTTTCATAATTTCCATATTATTCACTCGTGACAATTTTAATAAATTCCATCTCATATATTAATTTACTCATATAGTAAGGTTCAACGCAATTATTACCAATAATTACTAACTCTCGTCACGCTAGTAAATATTCAATTTAAAATCCGAATTAATATTAAATAAATTAACCTAATTAAATTTAATTAATCCCATAATTAAAGTCCATAAAAATACGGGGTATTACATAATTCCCCCCTTATAACGGAATTTCGTCCCGAAATTAGGAAAAGAAGGCCTACCTGGTAAAACAATTCTAGATATTATCAGTACTAAAAACTAACTTTAGCGTAAGGCGTTCAACTACTATTGCCCCCGCCTCACAGTAAGCTTATTTAACACTCTCAATACTATTAGTTATAGAGTCACACCTTAATAACGGCATTTCACATTGTGCTTCAATCCATCGCTATTGTAATAAGACGAGCCTATACATCCTTGGCCCCCATTGTCTCAATATTATTGGCAGGCCGCACCTCACTATGTATTAATTACTCGTATTTATCTAAACACAAAATTCCCATTTTGAGAGAAATCATGCGAACATTTGACCATTCTTGTCAGTTCTTTGAATCTCTATTTTTGATGACGTAACTCTTACGACAGTCGAAAGTCACCTAAAATAGCCGTGGTAATTCCACCATAGTCATCAGACTCTAACTCGACCGATCAAAAATTTTGATTTTCCACTCACCTCTAAACACCCAGAGGAAGAATAGTTAAGGGTTTTCCACACAAAATTTTAATAAGCAGCTTGTCCCCAATAAACAGGTACGAGTGTTTACACACTACATTACTATTAGGTAATATTTCCTTCCAATTATCGTAATATGCTTCACTTACTAACTATAATTGTTGCAGATATGAAATGACCACAATGGGTCCAAAATTACTCTCGTATCGCTCCACTAGTCGTTTATCACCTTTCGCCTACTCCTCGGGCAATAGGAGATGCAACCTACTCAAAACGAAACGTCATCCCCACGGCTTCCTGAAATCCTGCATTGAAGGTGGGGTTTAATGATCTCATTCTAGTTCAGAACAATACCGAGAAGGACCACTTACCGGAGCGATTCTTATTTTCAAAGAAGGATTGGGGCATACTGTCTAATAGTGTCTATCACCTAAAAGAATAATGATTACTTTCTTTTAGGTCAACTTGTTCCACACATTCTAAGGAACTCTTGACCTTATCTTGAGGTTGGCACCCCATCCAAGAAATTTACCAAATTGCTCTCTTCCATTATAGGGATCGTAGGCTCGCTATAAAATTCTCTGGTTGATCCTCTTGTTCCGACCGATTTCTATCTAAGAGTGTTGCCCGCAGAGACTACTCACTTTGTCCCTCTTTAACATCGACTTCTACTTGTAATGTCTCACATTAAGTGACACTTAATACTCCCCTTCTTTCCTCGGCGTATACTAAAAGTTCCTACCCGTGCACTTTTCTCCACGATGGGCACTGCTGGGTCTGTTATACCTTAGTAATATCATCATTATTTTTATGTGAGGTCGCTTTCAACATTTGACTAGTTATAATTCCGCTCCTAGTGTTCTCCATAATAGTTAAATTTTACCCTTCTCAAGGAATACCCCTTTTTAAAATGGCTTCCCACAACCTTTCAACCAAATTCGGGTGTACATTTCGGATTGCACATGTATATATGGATTATCGTCCTTCTCACATGATGATTAATCCACTTTACCATTTCCACTTCATTATATTAGTCCCCTAGGCATTTATTTCACACATCTATCCCCACATCCCTTTAACTCGGACGACCCTTACTTCAGCTAACGGGGATGCTCACACACCCTATAAATCTTGCATACTGTCATAAACATCCCATACGTATCACACATAGCACTTAATTCTTTATTGTCTCTGTATTCACAACGTGGCTATAACACTTGGGTATTCCCAATCACCCCAGAAATTAAAATTTTAAATCCTCCTTATCATCGTTCCACCATACATATATATACAAGAAAGAGAAAAATGACAGAAGACGGGTTAGAGCCCGAGTGTAAAACTGTTTTAAAATAGTTTAACAAGTATTTAAAATTCTTACCGGCTAATGTAACAACCATGTTAGTATGCGACACTCTCTTGAGAATTCTCACCTCTCATCTAGTGTGCACGCCTACCGTACGACTAAATCTCACAAGTCTATCTAACTTATTTCCCATAGAAATTATTTCGAGAATTATCAAGGCTATGATATTTAGTTTAGAGATCAATCTCTTTATGATTACTTATGTTACTTAAAATATTTCAGTACCATTACAAAGTTCCTGAACACTTAATATAAAGTTTGGATCATTTATTCAATACTTAACTACTTACGCACAATAGAAGATTTCCATATATACGTATATGTATTAATCACTCATATAATATATACGCTGTCAACACCCCACGTAAAATCTATGGTGCTGGAATGCTCTGCTATCAAGTCCGCGTATCTCTCGTACTAAGGGAAATATCAGTTCGGAATCACTCTCGATCGAACTGTATTAACACAATACACACAAAATGGAGGCGAAGCATAGTTTCAAGTCACTAAGAGGTCAGCACATACCGCTCATGTCTCTTAGGACCGTCTGACTATCATTTTCAGATAGCCTGTACCAAGGAATCCTATGTTCTAGGGTACAAGTCAATATCCCCCGTAAAGGTCCCATCGAGATAAGACTGTCCCCACGCGGCAACCTCCGTGATAGCAAGTAGCGCGCGTATGATTATTCACAATTATAATATTTAGTATATGCACACAGTCACACGACCATATATATAAATATTAACATTTTCCAATTAGGTTCGCCCATGACCCATAGTAATTATTATTAACCTTACTTAGTACAATTTTACACAATTATCTCGCATAAAGGATACATCTCTTTTATTCTCAATTACAATCATTCCATACTTACTTCTCGTCTCTCGAAGTATTCTCCCTTATTAAAGATAATTTCAGTAGGTACACCCTCTCTATCATTCTGGTCTAAGTCTTTCACGAGTCTCTCATTCATTTAGCGACTGTACGCATAATTTCGAATGTGTGACGAAACCCCCCGTTGACCCACAATTTCATCCCGTATAATATTTCACTCAACGGAGACTATTTAGACCCTACTGGTCCTCTTAATGACCCATTATGATCTTTAAATAATATTCAAGGGTTCCTACGTATTTTATCCGAATTAAATAAAAAGGGAAAAAACATGCAGTTTTCTAGGAGGGGTTGATCGATCGAGGAAAGGGGTCGATCGATCGACACTCTTGGATCGATCGATTGATCAAGTAGTTCTTGCCTATAAAACTATAAATTCGACCTACGGGTTTCAATTAAAAATTTTCTCCAAAACAACATTAATGATCCCCAAACTTCCAAACAAGTTTACTACTGATTACATATACCTGTATACATGATTTCCTACGTGAAGCATGTTCAAATTCATCAAAGGTATCGAATTAAAGGGATAATTTATCATAATTATCAAGAACCCTAATTTCACATTAAATTTCCAAGCTTCAATTCTTTTTCCAGATTTCTCACTTCTAAACCAATATAATTCCATGGGTAATACTCTACATATGTTGAGATTTCCAGAATATATTTATTTCGTCTAAAGCATGTGATTTAAATTCCCTAACTCATCAATTTTCTCCATAAAAGATATAATTAACAATCTTATTCTAACATGGGTGAAACATTAACTAGAAAAGGAGAAAGATAGATACTTGTCTGGGATTCGAAGGTCTGATTCGTTGGTGATAAGGGTGTGGTTGCGTTCCTCGTCTTATGATCTATGCCCCGGTGGTGTTAATCTTGAAAGAAGTGTTACGATTTGTGATCAATTCTTGAAAATCTCTCTACCTTTCTTCTCTAATGGCCGTTCTATGTTTCTGTGATTGTTAACCCCAAAAGCAAAAATCTAATAGCTGATATAACTTAGGAAAATTCGTGGGTTAAATTATCAAAAAATACAGAATGACTGTAATACCCTCCCGGGAATCCAGTTAGGCCGAGACCCCCCCCCCCCCCCCCGAGACCTAAACTATATCCCAGGATACACTTTTCTGACTATCTTGACCCTTCCAGACACGTTGGCGCACTCGAAATGACCATACGGGAAACTTATAATTTATTCACTTTTATAATAATAATTTAGTCCCTACACGACACATGCACGTCCCGACTTAATTTCCATAATTGCCATATTATTCACTCGTGACAATTTTAATAAATTCCCTCTCATATATTACTTTACTCATCTAGTAATGTTCAACGTAATTCTTACCAATAATTTCTAACTCTCGTGACGCTAGTAAATATTCAATTTAAAATCCGAATTAATATTAAATTAATTTATCCTAATTAAATATAACTAATCCAATAATTAAAGGCCATAAAAATACGGGGTATTACATCAAACAACAAACAATGGAGGTGAACATAGTTCTAAGCCTTTGGGATACGCACATACCTAACTTACCCAAATGACATGTTGGTCCCACTAATACATAGCACATAGTGAGCCACCCTAAATGCTTTGCTTGGGGGTACACATCCAGACCCCGCTGGAATGGCTAAGGTGGGATCACCCTCTGCACGAACCTCTCGTGATATTAGGCAGCGTATGTATGTTCACACACACAACAAATCACATAATAAGTATTCACACAACCTATATATATATATATATATATATATATATATATATATATATTATAAGTATACACACAACCTATAATATATCCTGTACATAGTATTTATATCTCTCGAATACTCGACATACTAATAATTTCACGCATATTATTATTCATGTATTTTTCGAGCATCACTCACTACCCGAAGGATCCCCATTTACCACTTAAGCTATTTCAGTAGTTAACACATTATTATGCTACTGGTATTTGCCTTAAGCCATGGTTTACTCTTCCCATAACCCAAATCGTAAAGCCCCAATACGCATCTCAATCGGTTAACTATCGTTGGTCCTAATCCCAATTTTTACCCTCATTAAGAAGATTAACCAGGCCCTAACTAAATGTCTAGTGGCCATTTCTAAGTATTTATATAATTACTAAACTATCACCAAATTTTTCAGTAATTAATTCCATGGGGAAATTTAACATAAAAAGCAAAAATCATCCAAACTGGGCAGCCGAATCGATTCGGTAGAGATTATGAATCAATTCGCCCACCGAATCGATTCAGTCTTTAACACGAATTGATTCACACCTGACTGAATCATCTCCTTCGTTGTTGTTACGAGTTTTCCACATTTAAACCTCATCAAAACTCCATGAAACTTCCCTAAACTCCCATCCAACATACCCAATAACCAAATATATGTTTAGGGACAATTTCTAACGTAAATATTGAATCGAATCTAAAAGAAATCCATTCTAGGACCGATAAAATCTCAAAATTCATAATACCCTAATTTATGTGATCTTCATGCATATTCATCATTATACCCTTCAAGTTATTCATAACATATTCATTGATTTAGTGCAATCTACACATAGGGGTTTATTCTACATGAATGCATACCCCGAATTATTAATTTCACCCATCCAAATCCCATGAAAACCATTTAAATCATATATTTGAAACCCTAAACTATATAGGTATTATAACATGATTAAAATAATGGAAGATAAACACTTGACTTAATAAAGAAGGTCTGATTTTTGTTTCAAGATGGTGAGGATGTTCTTTCCTTGCTCCTATCTCGAATTTCGCATCGTTCGTGGTGTGAAACCGTGTGGAATGGCCTACGTGTTTTCTCATTTTCCTCTCCTATGGCCTCCTTTCTATCTCAGGTGTTTTAACACTAGACCACAACTCAAAGGGTCTGATATACCACTTAAATTTTTAGATTTCCTTCTACCCGAGACTCCTAACTAACCGAAACGCCCTTACGTGGTGCCGGTTTGGTCTAAAATCACCTCGGGACCCAAACAGTACACACGGCGGGTACACTGTTCTGACTTTTTTACTCATTCGGAATCAACCGTGACGTCGAAATTGCCATCTGAGTCACTTTACATAAATTTCCTATCTCGACCTCAATTTATTTTACACGCGACTCCCGATTGAGATATAACATAGTCACGTCGATATCGCATACTACGACGTAAAATAATTATCCTCAGTTATTTACTGCTCACTTAGTAAAATTTGTTCCATAAATATTAATCATTATCTCTTCCGATTAATATTTTAATAAACACATGATGTTTAATTCAATCAAATTATGGCACACGTATAATTTAAAACAACCAAATTAATTAAATTATAATCACTCAGAAATACGAGGTGTTACATAATTTCCCCCTTACGAAGGAATTTCGTCCTCAAAATTCGGATATGTTCGATACTAAAAACTTTGGATCTTTTCACTTAATGCATCCAAATGTATTCAAAGTTATCTCACAATAATATTTTGGTGTTTCCACTATACACATGTTATGGTACAAGTGAATGAAGGTCCATTCCATCCCAAGGTTAGCGACAAGTCCATTTAAACTCTTTTATATCGGCATATGATGATATACAAAACTATCGTGAAGTCGCTAAAAATGCCTCAAAAGATGAGCCAATACTCCACCATCTCTATTATCTCCTTGTTAGAAAAAGTCCCCACTTTTATAGGTGCTAATTTCTCTTATTGCCAAATCACATAACTCCCGAAACTTCTGACCACTCATGTCAGGCTTCAAACTTCACTTCATAGCGACATACTCTCACTATGTTCCTGAACTATACAAAAATGATGTAGATTGACTCAATCCTTATCGATGGACCATGAATCACTTCGGGTCCGAGAAGCTTATTATTCCCTACCTCTAACCAACCAAAGGGGGGATGATAAGATCCCCGTATGAAGCATCACAAGGCGTCATAAAGATAATAAACTACTATAAGGTATCACACATAACTCTACCTGTGGTAATTAGTACTCCCAATTACCCAAAAATCCCGAATACGTATTTCTCGCATTCTCCAACATCCTAGTCACCTCCCGTCTACCCATCGACCTACGGGTGACACATCTAGATCCAAACCCAACTCCATCCCCATTTACCCCTAACACTTTCTATCAGAGCTGAGACTTAAGGGTCTCATTTTGATTCACAATAATATTAGGCGGCGCCTTGTGCCGGTTCAATTCCTCTCTCTAATGAAATGTTGGGCATACTGCCCGACAGTATAACTCACCCCAAATGAATAATAATTATTCCGTTTCTGTCAATTCATTCCACAAATCCTATGAAAATCCTAACCTCTCAGCGATTTTGATAACCAAAATAATGAACTTTATTAGTCTGCATATCCATTCCATATCTGGAATCATCAATATATAAAAAAATTATGGTTGATAATCTCGGACCAACTTCTTCCATCTACGGGTGGTGCACCTGTAGAAAAATTCACTATGTCTCGCTCAACACCAATCCACATGATCAAAATTTCACATCACGTGGCATGTCTTACTCCCCTTTTCTTGGACATAGAAAAATCATGGCCCGCATGTTTGCTCCAAAACCGCGCACTTCTTGGGCAATTTTTCATCTGGTAGAAATCAACATCTATGTGCAGGTTACTTTAATCCTTTGACTAAATAATACTCCACTCACCTTCCAAAATGGTAGGGTCCTCCTTTGTTAAGGGATATCTTTTTACATGTGTCTCCAATATCTTGCAATTCTTCTCGGTGATAGTTCTCCTTGATATACACATAGTCGAACTATATCCTTTTATCAAATGAAGTTTAGTCGATTATACCATTCCACTTATGTTTCCAACTGCCCCACTAGCATATTTTTGAAACACTTATAACCACATCCCCTTATCTCGAACGATATTGGACATCAAACAAACCAAGGCGCCCAAACACCCTATATCCCACGCACTTCTGCACAATTATCACTAGCGTTACATACGCAACATAATTATCTCAAACTCTTCCTCACATTCTCGGTGTGGCTATACCGTAAGGTTATACTCAGTTACCTTACTAAAAATGATTTAGTTCTAGACTTCCCCACCCATCAACTAGTGGTGCAAAATTTTCCCCGGTGCTCCCCACGTAACACTACCCGGTTCCACTGGCCTTATATCGTATAAGAGTTCTCCACTCAAAGTGTTACTCACATACACATGCAATAACTAAAGTTTTATACCCATGCCCTAGAGCCCAAAACATCTCTCAACTCCCTACATTCATCGGAGTTCGTGGGTGGGACGTCTCGCAAGATAAATCCAAATAAGGACCCCCCGATACACTATTATCTGGAATTATCGCTCATCGAGATTCATAAGCCTAAAGCATATAATTGGGGCACTCAAAATTATATCCCCCATTGTATAAGTCTAATCATAAACTCCCGTATCTCTAAAGGAGTCATATATAATGCGCTCACACTACACGTCGCTCCCATTAATACACAACACATAGTGAGCCGCCATAAGTTCTATGGTCTGAGGCACACATCCAGACCTCACTAGAATCGTCAAGGTGGGATCGTCCTCAGCGCGGAACCTCCCGTGCTAGCAGGCAGCGTAGGTATGTTCACACATATAACCAAATCATAACAATACACATTCACCCAACCTATATATACATAAATTCAACAGGTATACACACAACCCATCATATAAATCCGTACGGAATATATATTGCTCGAACACTAAACGTAATATCAATTTACAATTATAACTTCTCATTGTATATTTCCGAGTATCACTTACCACCCGAAATAGTTACCCCTTAAGTTATTTCAGTATCTAATACACTCATACATTACTGGTCTGAATCATAGGTTCACTCATACTTTTCGTGATCCATTCTAATTCTCGCGAAATCATTAAATATCAAAATATGATCGAAAATTACTAGAATTAATTCTTCTCAATTGGGTAAACGTCAACCCTACCATAGGCCTAATAGAATTTACTATATCCCTCACTATAGTTTAAGAATATCCCAAAAGTCTACCATGAATTATTTGTGGATTCAGGGCATAAAATAAAGAAATTGGCCAAATATGGGCAGCTGAATTGATTTGGTGAAAAGATCGAATTGATTCACCTATCGAATCGATTCGGTCATCAAACCAAATCGATTCGCACCTGACAGTTTCGTCTTCTCCATTTAACTGTTACGATTTCTGCCATTTTTATTCCGCAAAACCTCCATGTATCGTACGAAATCTCCAACATAATTCAACCCATCATTGAATAAGAGTATATGGACAATTTATAATGAATTTCCAATACTAAAACATTATTTAACCCATAATAATCAAGAGTTCATCAAAGGTTTGTCTACAAAACCCTAGTTTCACTTTTTCATGCATTTTCTTCAAGAAACCCATATTTTTATCTCTCAAAATCTCCCAAAAATCAAATTTCATATTATTAATCCCATAAATCAAAACTCTAACATGAGTCATAATCAATAACATGAATTTAGTGCATTATTTTTATCTCAAAATTATATGGTGTTGAATCTCCAAGAACTCTCTCTTCTTCCTCTCTAATGGCCTCTACTCTCTCAAGATTGTAGTAACCCTAGCCTCCAACTCAAAGGGGATGATATAACCTTTCAATTTTTGGAGTTCCTTCTACCCTAATCTACCAAATGACCGAAATGCCCTAATATGGTTCCGGGTTTGGTGTAAAATCTCCACGGGACCCAAATAATACACCCAAGTATACTATTCTGACTATTTATACCCATTAGAAATCAATCGTGACCTCAAATTGTCATTCGAGTCACTCTACAATATTTTTTTATCTCAACCTCATATAGTCTACACACAATACCCAGTTGAGATATAATACCGTCACATCACTATCTCATGCTAGGATGTAAAATAATTATTTACTATTCACTTAGTAATTTTATTCATAAACATGAATCATTATCTCTCTCGATTAATATTTTAATTCACACATAATATTTAATTTAATTAAATTACATCACGCGTGTACTTTAAAATAACTAAACTAATTAAACTTTAAATACTCAAGATTATGGGGTGTTACATACTCCCCCCCCCCCCCCCCCCCCACACACACACAAAGGAATTTCACCCTCAAAATTGAGACGTACCTACGATGAATAACTCTAGATACTGCTCGCGCATGCCATCCTCCCGTTCCCACGTCTACTCGTTAATATTGTGGTGCCCCCACTGAACTCGAACTAAGAGTACCACCTTAGACTGCAGCTTACGCTCATTATGATCAAGTATCGCCACCGGTCTCTCCTCATAAGAGATATCTGGCTGCAAGTCTATCTCTTCCAACAGAACGTACCAAAAATCCCTCTCACTCCTCTGGTACCTCTTCCGCGATGACACGTGAAACATGTCATGAATCTGCTTTAAGTTCTCTGGTAGTCCCCGTCTATATGCCACTGGTCCCATCCTCTCGATAATAAAAAAACAATCCCACATATCTTGGTGCTAGCTTCCCTTTCTTGTCGAATCTCATGACCCCTTTCATAGTAGACCCCTGTACCAAAACTTGATTACCAACCTCTAGCTCTATGTGCCTCATGTCTTCATCAGCGTAACTCTTCTGCCTGTCATGAACTATACGGATGCGCCCTCGAATTAGCTCAATATTGGAAGTGGTGTATTGAATCATCTCTGACCCCAATAGCTTGTTGTCCCCCACATCTAACTAGCAAGCGCGCGAATAACAAGTCCGTTCATATAGTTCCTCAAATGGTGCCATCTCTAGAGTGAACTGGTAGGATTTAGTATACGCAAACTCCACCAATAGAAGATACTGATCCCATCCTCCCCTAAAGTCAAGTATGCACATCATCAGAATATCCTCAAACATCTGATTAACTTGCTTCTTCCGCGCCATCTGTCTGTGGATGATACACTGGACTCAATCGTAAAGCAATGCCCATAGCCTCCTAAAAGCTCTACTAGTAGTGAAACACAAAAATCTTATCCCGATTCGACACAATATTGATCGGGACACGATGTAGTCGCAATAAATAACTTCACATACTACCTTATCTCAAAATCTGTATGAATCGATAAAAAATGAGCCACCTTAGTCAACCGATCCACTATCACCCATATGGAGTCATGACCTCATTGCGATATCGGTAGTCTGATAATGAAATCCATGGTGAGAGATTAAAATATGGGTTTCTTGAAGAACATGCATGAAAAAGTGAAACTAGGGTTTTGTAGACAAACCTTTGATGAACTCTTGATTATTATGGATTAAATAATGTTTTAGTATTAGAAATTAGGTAGAAATAGTCCATATACTCTTTTTTAATGATGGGTTGAATTAGTTTAGAGATTGGGTATGATACATGGAGGTTTTGTGGAATAAAAATGGTTGAAATCATAACAGTTAAATGAAGAAGACGAAACTGTCAGGTGCAAATCGATTCGGCAGGCGGATCGATTCGGGCTCTTTACTGAATCGATTCGGCTGCCCAAATTTGGTCAATTTCTTTATTTTATGCACTGAATCCACAAATAATTTATGGGGAGACTTTTGGGATATTCTTAAACTATAGTGAGGGATATAGTAAATTCCAGTAGGCCTATGGTAGGGGTTAGGTTTACCCAATTGATAAGAATTAAGGCTAGGATTTTTGGGCAAATTTTGATTTTTAATGAGTTCGTGAGACTTATAATGAGTCACCGAAAGTATGAGTGAACATATGATTTAGACCAGTAGTGTATGAGTGTATCAGCTACTGAAATAACTTAAGGGAGCGATACTCGAAAATATCCAATAAGAAGTTATAATTGTAAATCGATAATACGTTGAGTATTTGAGAGAGATATACTACGTACGGGTTCATATGATGGGTTGTATGTATACCTACTAAATATATGTATATATAGGTTGGGTGAATACCTATTATTGTGATTTCGTTATATGTGTGAACATATCTATACTGCCTGCTATCACGGGAGGTTATGCACAGAGGGCGATTCCACCTTAACGATTCTAGTAAGTCTGGATGTGTGCCCCAAAATATAGAACTTTGGGCGGCTCACAAAGGCTTATAACTATGTTTGGCTCCATTATGTGTTGTTTGATTGAGTGTTCGAGGAGACATTCCGAACCAATAATCCTTGATTTTGTACGAGAGGTACATGGACATGATAGCAGAGTATACACGCATCATGGGAGTCAGTCTGGGGGATGCCATAGTGGTATATATTATAAGTGTGATATATATATATACACATACACACAGACACACAAATGTGATTAATCTACTTATGCATGATGGTAGAACCAATAGACTGCGTATATCTAAAATTAATTTAAGTTGAGAAACTTTAATAAATGATTGAATAAAAATATGCAATTAATATTAATTATTGGTAGTATCATAACGTATCATGTGGGCGGTACTAGGGAGCTAAACCTTTTGTGGTTAGATAGATACGTTGTCTAGTTAGGCTGGATAGCATAGCTAGGAATGAGATGCTTAGTGTGCCCTTTAGTTAAGAGGTGAAGAACTCGATGGAGTGTACGTGGAACTAACGTGTGCATCTAATAACTGCTTTTATACTGTGACTTAAATGTTTGCAAAATATTTTCAAAAGGCTTTGGGCTCTCACCCTTGTCAAATTTATTTTTCAAAATATTTTGGGTGTCCAGCCACAGGGACACCAAGCTTGATGATTCATTCTAGGCATGCGTAGATGCAACATTTTTGGAGGCTTGCACGATTGATGTAAACGCTTCAGTTATTCATTCCTAGATTAGGATTTTCATTTCAGTATTTCTTTAGGAATGTTGCCCCTTTCAGTTGATACAGTTTTTAGTATTAATCAGACTCTATTTTATTTACTTTAGACTTATAATTGGAGTCTATTTTGGGAACCGATGGTTTATTCAGTTTTATTTATTCATCTATATATCATGTGATTGACTCAGACTATTATATTGTGTGGTTGGTGGTTATTATATTTATATTCCGCATGTTGTTATATTAATGAAAGATAAATCTAGCTCCGGATTAATTTAACATAGGTGGTTAGGAATTTAAAAAGTTTTCGACAATTATGATAAGAATGAACCAAATGAGATTCATGTTTGTTTTAATAAAGGACTGATCACTTGTGGGTAAAATAGGCGGGGTGTCACACCTAATCCCACAATCATCTACGAAATTTTGGATTTCACACAGGTCGATCCCCAACTCTCGTCCTATGATCAATAACTATACCTTTCTTATCCATTCGATGCTAATAATCACTGGAAATAAATCCTCTAAGGAAAAATTCTTTTCCCACCTATCCTTCCAAAATCTATTTGGCAAAATGCCCCCCTCTCGGCCCCCACCCCAGCTACAAACAATCGCCCCTACCTACCACCACTCCCTTCCATAACTTATTCTCCTCCCGAGATAATCTCCAAAGCCAGTTACACAACAATGCTTAATTAAGGTACTCAATATTATTCACTCCCACTCCCCTTCTTAATCAACTTACGCAAATCCTCCCAACCCACTAGAGCGTATTTAAAACTATCTTCATTTCCTCTCCACAGAAAATCTCTCATAAGCTTAATATTTATTAAGGTTCATGGAATGTACACACATGTAGGGACGTGTATATAGATTTCAATGACAAAACCCATCACTAGTTAACAAAGTAATAATAATGATACTTCAAATTTCTTCAAAACCACCAATTGGACAATATTTGCCTTTTTCTTTTGAATTCACACATTTTTGAGAAAAAATGTTCTCGAGAAAGAGAATCGATAATAATAAATGACTAAAGGGATCAAAACAAGTTTATATGCGGGTTGCATGTATATAGTGATTGAAAGAAATTCTACCCTCATTTTCACTTAACCGTCCCTAATTTAATTTTCTGGATTAAACCCCTCTAACTTAAAAAATGCATCACTTTACTCCAAAACCCAGACAATAATAAATTCTTGGATGAAAAATTAGTTAATATCCTCATATTACATGAACATCATCAATGTTCCATCGGGAACAAAAATACGTTAGGGTTTGGGGTAATTTGATCCATTTGAAAAAGTTCAAGAGGTTTATTATAGAAAATGAAAGGAGGGATGGTGAAGTTAAAGTAAAGGCAAATTTTGCGGGCTCAAAGTATAATTAACATAAATTTTTATTAAAGGGAGTTTTGATCGGCTCAAACAAAATGCAAAACCTTTGTTTTTTGGAACGTAGGGTAATCCCCGGGCCAGCTAGCACACACCTCGAGACTAATTCCTTCGGTCCAATGGCAGTCTCAAGATTTTTAGTCAAGGGAAAAAGTTGTGAGTAGTGGGGGGAGCCGCTGAGGCGATTTTTTCAGGGTTATTTATAATTGTTTACAATTTTTTAGGCCTAAAAATATATTAATTGAATGACAAATACTTATTCAAGTTGTATTAAAATAATACTCATTCTAGTTATATTTTATTGATAAAATATCGAAAAAAAAATTACAGCAATTAAATTTTAAAAAATAGGAAAAACTCAACAATTAAATCACAAGAATTTAACTTTAACACTCTAAACTAATTGAACATTTTTTTCAAAAATTATAATAAACATATTTAATCATTCAACCATTTAAACTTTGAAAATTAAACTAAATTAATTTTTGCATTTGAGCATTGAAAATGCATATATGATTCGAAGATATGTTACTTACAACTTTGTCTATAAACTTTTAAAATGACATAAAACTCATTATTTTTCACTATGAAAATTTATACAAAAATTACAAAAAAATTATTTATTTATTTTATTATATATCTCAAAAAAATTAAGGGGCGGCCGCCTGCCTTCGGAAACCACTTAGATTTGTTCATTCTTCGGACGAAAATTACATTTATCAGAAATTTCACTCTGACTCGTAACCAGGGGTGGATGGACATAGGGCCTAAGGGGGCAGCGACCCCGGTTCAATTTTTAAAAAAATATAGGGTTTTTGATAAAACTTCAAACTTCAAGGTATACCTCTAATTATTTACAAAACTGAGGGTGCAAAAAATATTGTAATTAATTAAAATAATAAACATAAAAACAAGGACTGCTATCTTTTTGTAGTTGTTATTGTTTGGCCATTAAAATAATAAACATAAAAATAAGGTTTGCTATAATTTATAGTTGTTTGAGCATTATAAAATTATAATTTGTATAAAACTTGAAATCACAAAAAAAAAAAATTGCTCCGGGGACTCCCCCGAAACGTCCGGCACCACTCGAAACTTTCATCGAGATTAAACAAAAATTTTGGATCAGCCACTCTTCGTGACATGAGGGAAGTCAAGCCAACTATTTATGAAGAGCAAATCCAAGACTGACTAGCGCAAGTGAGTTCAATGGTTCAAAATTTAATATTTATAGATTGTTTCTCGACATTCCCATGTTGAATGTGGTATGAAGCCATTGCCGACCCATCATGTGATTTTCCCTTTATCTTTCACGTGGAAATAATCACTCATCCTTCCAATTGATTTTGCACTTAAAACACGTGGGCCTAATGAAACGAGTGGCCCAAATGTGACGCACTTCCTTTCGTATCAATTTGGTGGCAAATGAAGATCCACCACAAACGTGCGGCTCACATTTCTCAAATTTCTCCAATAACTAGCTGCTCAAATCTGAGAGAGTTTCTTTCGTGTCACTTTGGAAACAAAAAAGCTCACAACAAACTTACTATTTATCTTTTTCTATAAAAGACTAGCAAATCCATATAAGAATCCGCGTTGATTCATTTTATATACGAGTTTGCGTGCCTCATAACATGTTACAACTCGCTCAATCGTTAACTCTACACCTCTCAATCTCTTTTGAAATTTTTGGCACCATACAAAAATATGACACGAATCAATGTAAAATTTACACAAAATTAATACGATATATCGTGTTCTTATCATAATAATTTGATCTGATAACGATGTCATTTTCGCGCCCTTAACTTGTTTTGACCCCGGTTAGAACATAAATAAGAAACATAATAAATATAGACTATGAGGATCGAAAACTTTTTCTTTAGAACTAAGTAATTTATTTATTTTGGAAATAAAATGGCAACAAAGGGTCATAAAATATCATTTCCCCAACAATATTCTTTGGAAAATAAAATAATTTCAAAATACTTAAATAATATAAGTAATATTACTTTCTCCCCCTTCTTAAAATGATCTAGTCTCGCACCCAACTAAAACCTCTCATTTACAGCAATTTATTAACTTCACAGTGGATTGTCGGTTTTGGATCGAAGAGTAGAAAGATATTGTAGTGTCTCTCACTCTCTCTCTCTCCACACACACACACACACACACACACACACACACACACACACACGGTCATTGTATATTAGCTGGCTATGTGCATGTGAAGACGCTTATGGGCACTCAAGAGTTAGGCATACGTCGAACCTCATATTTATATTGGCCATGCACATATTTGGATAAATTCGGAAAGAAAAGATTAAATTTGCCAAAAAATAGCTAAACTGCCTTTCCACGTGTCGCTTTACAATGATTTTAGTTCGGTATCTGTTGGGATAGTGTTTTTTATGGGATATTATTTAGCAGATTCAGGCATGCATGACCATTTCATTTGACATACATATACACGTCAATGTAAAGAAAAAGGTATGTAATGCTTAATCAGAAAGTTCCTAGCAACTAATCTCTTCAATTACAAGCAAAGTTGACATCAGTATGATTAGTTGGAGGGGTGATTATTTATGCCCCCATACCATCCTTGTGTCAGTTTATTTATCTCTCATCAGACAACTAAAAATATTACAATGTTATATTGAATGGTGCATTTAAAATATAATGGACGTCTAAATTGATTATAATTTAATAGTAATTAGAAAATGAGTTTAAGGAGAATTTGTATCCCCTAGAGTTAGGAAAACACTTAACATAATCCCAAGGGGTTGGTTGAATGGTTAATTATACATGACTAAGGGATTTATCCTAAGGTCTTACGTTTGATTCCTCTCATCGGCGAAAATTCGGGATCACGGCATAGATAGTCTTTGTTTAGGATGCGCACTAATAAAAAAAATTTAATATTAAAAAACAAATTTAAAGTGTTATTCTAAATAAATGTTAGTTAGGTGTCTTGCCCTCAACATCTCTCTCTCTCTCTCTCTTTTGATAGAGCATATGGGCATTTCTCATTAGTCAAATCATCAATCTAATAAAGTAGATTACCCTTTATTTCCTTAATTGCAATATTAAGTTTACGACATCCTATTATCTAATATGAAGATAGACTAAGACAACCATAGACATTCCTTTTCGGTACGATATCATTTTTATCGTAAACTTAATACAAAAGCTTATCCCCTTTTTAAGGCAGAATCAATCATTAGTTAGAATTCAAAGAGTCACAATAATTTATATATATATGTGATTCAAGGCATATAACTTCTCAATGTGATATTTATATACAACATACCGTAACCTTACGTATTTCAGATTGATACTCCCATTTACTATATAAGCAAAAGTATAATACATGATTTTTCACTGTATCACACTCAAACACTTAGTAAGAAACTAGCATAATTAAGGATTATACTAATATTTCAACAATAAAAAAAAAAACGAAAAGTTAATCCAAACTAGCTAGATTTGGATCAATTGTGACGTGAGCCTCGCGGACGCGAATGTAATATTGCAAACATTTAATAAATAATTTTTCGGACCCTTCAGAGGTGCGAGTCTCCTTCACAAGATTATTTTTCTTCTATAAATTTAGTCTCCATTAAGTAATTGCATAGACCAAAGATCCTCCATGCTCCATATGTTGTCATTTGACTCAGTGGGAAAAGGACATTGTGAAAAACCATCCAAATTTCCAGGGTATGATTGTGGAGAGTAGGTTTCAACTGCTTCTAGAACATTGGAGGTTTGGCATGTGCTTGGTTGATGATCATTATTTTCAGAACTACATTGTCCTGGAAAATTTTCTGTTTGTTTGATATGTTTTTGGATTCTAGTCCTCCAGAAGTTTTTTATTTCGTTATCTGTCCTTCCGGGAAGCTGCTTTGCAATTTTTGACCACCTGTAAAGACAAGTATTTTGTGACAGAGGATTAACAATATAAACTTAACTCCACTACAGATGAAGAGTTGTAATCAATGATAGTGAGTCGCTTCATCGGGACTAATTTTTTATTCTGGGTCGAATATCTCGACTAATTTTTTATTTTTGGTTGAATATTATAATTTTAACTAAGACAACCAAATAATTTTGACAAAAAGATGAGACTCAATATGAATTCATAATAAAACCCTATTTCAATTTATAGTTTATTAGTTGTGTAGCTCATTTTAACATAGTCAGCCCTATACAACAAAATCCTTAGCATGCATATATTACAAAAAGTGTAAATCAATTAGTATAAAGAGACGGTACCAAATGATGGCTGAAAGCCGTGTGTATTATACATTACAAAATTTGGTGTAAAGAACAATAGTCAATTAAAAGACCACTATTTTGTGGGCTTGGTTGGTGCCAGAGCCAAACTAAAGTTAGGCCAAGGGATGTGTAAGGGTTTATTTGTTGGGTAGTAGTGTTGTATCCTTCAGCCGATGTAATGTTCTCACAAAAATTAAGGTCCGTCAAATTTTGTTCTTTTTTTTTTTCAATCGTGGTACTATCAATACCCACTGTTTTGAGTCTTTTGTCAGAAAAACTATTGCTTATGCTAATTGTAAATATAACCTTTGGCTACTAAAAAAGATGAGATTTGGAAATTGGGAGAAAAGGATACGCATTATCCAAGTAAATAACTAAAGCCCCATTTTTTTTATTATATTTTCTGGATCGTTGTTTTATATACAAAAGTTCATGAAACCCAATTATATTAATTGAATATTATTTGATTAATTTTATTGATATATTTTATTATAATATCAAATGCATTAAAAAAAATACGATTGAATCAATTTGGTTTGTCATTTACTTGGATCTTTAATTTTTAGTTGTAAAATCATATGTGAAAATATTACATACTTAACTCATTTTTCAAACGGAAGCTTGTTGAAATTGTATATGCCAACACAACTTCACTTGGCCAAATGTTGATAATTTTTTTTATTATATATTTGTGGTCACAAAGTATTATCCTGGTTTCGTTCCTACACAAAGCCTTTCCACTACGCACAGATACAAATTTTACCACCACAATTTCTTTTGAATGAAAAAATAATTAAGCAGAATATAATCTAATATTTCTAGACGAAAATTAACATAAAATACTAACTGGTAAGTAGCTTAAAAACATCGGAATGTAGAAAAAGATGTAGTTAATAGCAACATTCACAAATTATTACTTTAAATTTCTCAATGACTATTTTGCGAAAAACATAATAGCATCTCAAATTCATACGATGAAATTCCACGTGTCATTTAGCATTGATACAGGATTTGGCCTCTAATATACATATATAGGATAAAAATATTGAAAAAGTATTAAATTCCGTAAATGCCCAAGGTTAATTTTGACATATAAAAGAGCCATGACAGCAAGTGAGATTCCGCACACAAGTTAATGCGTGCTCCAAAGGGGGTGTTAATTGTGGACAAACAATTCATAAAATATTTTCTATTATATTAAAATAAAATAACAATTGAAGCAAGAACCTCATCCCCTTCCCCCTCCCCCTCCCTCATCAAGGGAGTGTTTTACCAAATTGCTTCACATACTTATCAGGACATTCTTGGGGCTACTTGCAATAGTTTGAAAGTTTAAGGGGGTTCTTGCACTTTAATAACCTTATGACAACATAAATATATAAACATATGTAATGGTGTTTTAATTGGTTTAAACATATATGCATGGACGTAGGGCCCCATGTTCTGTGGCTGAAAATCAAAGCCTTCATGTTCCACCCCTATATTTAGCGCAAACTAGATCCCTAAAACGTTGAAATAGTCATCAAAGAAAACTCTTCTCATTTTAGGCGCTTGAGGTCATACTGGTAGTCTCAAATCCTCTTTCTGTTCTCCATTTTATTCTAAATACAACTAACTTCTGAGGCTTATATGGTATGTATCTACAAAATGGATTCTCTCCGCCGTCAAAAACTCGGTAGGTTTATGTTTTTGGGTATGAATTTGTGATGGATAAATATATTTGTAGAAAATTTGAAATATCACATATGCATTTATAACGTTTTTCCCCACTACAAGTACAAGCCCGGATTTTAATTAAAACAAAATACATATGTTCACTATATGTATGTAATCTAAAGTAATGCTACATGAACAAAATAAAGTACGTTGGTTAGATCTTGGATTTGTTTCCCAGATATCATTAGTTCGATTTCGCGAAAGGTTCGGAGCGAGAGAAAAATCTCGTGATGCACGATAACCGGTCCGGCAAATATAGGATTATACATCATTATATTACACTATCATACCATTTTGTATACTTTCTTTGTGCATATATTATTTTTCTATCTTATTTTATAGTACAATGGAATATTTGTTGATAAGGTACAATTAGATGGAGCACACCCAAAACCTCACCGTACAATGGGTAGAACCCTATACATTTGGGGGTCCTTTGTCCTGTACAGGTCCACTTCAAGTTTCAACCAAAAACAAAAGTGAACTCCTCTTTCAACTTCTAGAAAAGGCTAATATGTGACATATGAAATGGGTTCCCCTCAAATATGGAAACATCTGTTGATCTCTGTTTTCTTTGCGTTCACAACGCGCTATATATAAAATACACTCACTTCTTTGTCCTTTTCCGCGGTTTTACAAATGTTAGCAATTATATATAAGGTAAATTACATTCAGCCCCCTGAACTATAACGGCTTTACAAATAGCCCTCTAATTTAAAAGAATTGACAAAATTTCCCTAAACTATTGAATTTTCATACCTAACACATTTTCATTGAAAATGAGTTGATAAAAAAACATGATTTTTTAGGTATCAAAATTCAATAGTTTAGGAGGCTCTTTGTTGTATTTTTAAGATTAGGGGACTATTTATAAAACCGTTATAGTTTAGGAGGGTTGGGTGTAATTTACCCTTATATATGCTATTTCAAAATAATTTAAAGTAGCTCAAAAATATTTTCAAAAATGCTGATTGATTATAGAAATTATATTTGTCACTTTAGATCCCGATTTTTGGTATTTTTCACCTCTACGCAAAGCAAAATAGGTAGAAATGTTGTTACCGTTTGAAGTTCTATTTTGTTTACTTTTTTTTCCAAAATCACATAACTACGTCTTATTCCTATTTACAATCTTACAAGCGAACAAAAAAATTAATTTGTAAAGGATATATATTTCCATCATTTTCTTTTGAGTAGTTTTAGGCTAACACAAACTATAACACATTTTATAAGACACAATAATATCGTGTCTACATTGGTTGATGTCTTCAGCGATAATGAGTGGACTCAACCACAAATCAATATAAACACAACAAGTGTGTCATCCTAAATGTGTCAAATCTTGTGTTGGTCCTTAATCACGTTTTACTTTCAAGTAAAAATTACTTCACCCCGGGGCCAACGGGGATAAAAGTATTTCCATCCTATTCGGAATTCAATTGTATTTTCTATTTTATATATAATTTTATACAAACAAATTTTTTTAACTCTAGATGTTTGAAAATACTCTTTGCCTAGATGAAAAATATGTCTCAAACCAAACCTCCCCCTCACTATTTTGTGTTAGCCCACTCCTTATCTATTCCACTCCCACTAGGACGGGCCAAGTTAGAAATACTAAGGACTCTCTACTTGGTATTTTCATTTCAAAACGTGGGCCTTAACATCTAAAGATAGCTCACCCTTTATCTACTTCACGCCCACTAAGATAGGCTTAAGTTAAAACTCTTAAAGCTATGAATAAAAGCTAACTTTTCACATAAAAATCTTTCAATATTTAACTTGGCCCCAAATAATATATAATTTCTGTTATTAATCATCTCTGCTGTGTAGTTTATATTACTATCACAATTTTGAATCATTTGGGGACTATTTTAAAAAAACAATAAGACTAGGAACAATATGTTGTTTGTAAGCTTGAGCTGATGACAAAATTGTTGAATTTTCCTATCGTAGTTTTACTTTGGCCCCGTTTTTCCTTGAGGCCGGCCCTGGTCATGTGCCAAATGGGCAATGGCACAGGGCCCATTTTAGACTATGCACCTGTATATGTATATTTTAGGGGTCCAAAAATATTTTATGTATATTAAAAATGTCAATTTTTAAAATATGTTTAATTTTTTAGGGGCCCATTTTTTTAACTACCCAAAAACAACAATTTGTACAAAGAATGATTTAACTACACAAAAATCTCACCCAACTAAAATGGGCTCCTAAAAAATAAGTTTAATTTTTTAGGGACCCATTTTAGGTATTTAATATCTTTGTGAAATATTTTTTTTAAAGGTCCCTAAATTGATTTTCGCACAGGGCACTCCCAATCTTAGGACCGGCCTTGCTTGAGTGTGGATCTGTTAATCTCTACCCATCTTTGATTTTTTTTTTTTTTTGGGTTTGGATTCTCAAAAATCAAAAAGAGAATGCAAAATTTTCCGTGTTTTTTTCCCTGAAACTGGATCCTTAGGACTTATTTTCATGTTCTATATGTGAAAAGAGAAAAAAATAATAATAATGAAATAAAGAAAAACAGATGTAATATCTTCTTCTTAAAATAATTCCTTAAATATATTAAATAATCTGTCATATTTACTACACGAAAGGATGGGTTTATCTCTATAGTAATCCAGAGTCCATCATAATAGTATGGAATCAATTAGTAAACCATAAAATGGAATACATTAGAGAGGATAAGATTTATTTTACAATATTGAACTTGAAAAAATTAACGAAAAGCATGTATTATTGTAGCCATGATAATTTTGAACTTCATCATGCATGCAAAGTTAATTTCCCTCTAGCAATATATTATGAGTTCTCAGTAAAGGTCTTGGTGGATTTATGTGTGTGTGAGTTTTTTTAATCTCTCTCTCTCACACACACACACGCACACACACACTCACACACATATATATATGATTCCTTCCTTCTTTAACTAAGCTGGAATTAGATTCCCATGGAGTTATTTTGCAAAAAAAATCGCAAATAAACCCTAAAATATTATGTTAAATTTCAGTGTATCCTCTTTCTATCCCTCAAAGAAAAAAAGGAAAAATATGAAATAAAAAACGTGGAATAGAATAAAATTTGGGTATGGTAACATCTTTTTAGGATCATAAATATATACACCAAACATGAACACAGATATATAGGTATCCTACCATGCACCTACCTGTTTCCCCACTTAGCATGCAGCTCCATGATCAAGTGTTGTTCTTCTGGTGTAATATTTCCCCTCCGCACATCTGGCCGTAGATAATTAAGCCATCGAAGTCGACAACTTTTGCCGGTACGCTTTAGACCTAGAAAATTAATTGAAACAATTCTCTAAGGTAAACAACTTCATACTATAAATTTTAAAAAAAATGATCTAAATAGATTGACTTTAAATAAAAATTGATTTGATACCAGCCGATCGAGCTAACGAGTTCCATACTCCTTCACCATGATTAGCGATATAGTTCATCAGAATATAATCTTCTTCCATAGTCCATGGCCCTTTCCTCACTTCAGCATCTTGAGAAGTACATGTTTTTTTTTCCATTTTTGAGAGAGAGGGAGAGAGAGGGGAGAGGGATAGAGAGAAGTGTAAAACATGATGAAAGATAATGGGTTGGCAGGGGGTTTTTATAGAGCTGGTTTAACATATTTCATCAACAACTAATTGAGCTTAAAATCATTTTTTACGTAGGCACGTATGTGAGCTCTAATATTGACCTAACTCATGTAAGAAACAATTGCTTATGTTAATCTATTAATAATAGTGATGTATTAATCCATGCATGCATGTATGCATGACCATCCACATAATATATCTTTGCTTAATCTCAGTTTATATATATAACAACTGATTATTATCATAATAACGTTAAAAAGCTCAGTGATGCACAGGATGGACTAGAAATTGCACTACATCCATACTTTTTGCTAGAAAAATAAAAAATAAAAATGAATAACAAAAATAAGTGCATGTGCAAAGATAACGTTAGATGATAATGAGAGTAAAAATATCTCTTTGCGCCATGTCAGTGGCTTAACATATTTGACTGTCACATCTTATAAAGCTACCTAATTATGTTATATATGTCAAAAATTAAGACCTGCTTAACTTGTTGTTTTGGCAATAATATGATCCAGTTTGATTATTTCCAATCATCACTGTCCCACACCTTTAGCTTCACATTATATAAAGATTACAGTTTTGGTACTTTTTGAAAAGTGCGTAATATTAAATGGATTGTGATGTTCTAAGCCGCAGTTTTAATGTTAAGGACGTGTTTAAGAGATTATTAAAGAAAAATTCGAGTATTAGGGGTTTCTTGAATACATTCATAAATGAATAATGATATAGGTTCCGGACATAAAAATTTATTGATTTTAAGGGAGGTTTTAGAGGATTTATTGGGAATTCATAGCAGATCTATTAGTCACAAGATGAGCATAATTTTAACTCTATCCTTTTTTAAAAAGGGAAATTTGTTGAAAATAAATTAATGCAAGGTTATTTTATTTTCAGATAATGCATGACTTGGAATATTATTTTTTATGGGTTCAGGGCAATGAAATTTTCTTTTATATAACGGTGGCTTAGTATTCGCAAAGGCCAAATGAACATTTCGCCGCCCTTCCTCGTTTTCAAATAAAGCACACAACCTCGCCAAACGGTTCTTACATGCACTACTTTCTTGTCAAGTTTTATTGCGCTTGGTTCGTTTTAAAGACATGATTGAAGTGAAAACACCCAACCAACATGTGATAAGATAAGCACAATAATCAAACAAATCCGTGCACGTGTGCATTAAAGGAAATCATGAGTCAAACATGTAGGAAGTAACACTAATTTCATCTTAATGACTCCAAACATTATAAAGCACAAAGATGACATGATATATTGTCTCAAAACACTATCAAATAATCACATGAAAAATGGAATGATGTTATGACTCGGTCATTCTAAGTGTCCATCCATAAACGGTGTAAACAAAATACAAAACTCTTTTTGGATTTCTCAAAAATTTTATCAAAATAAATTTGTTTTGCATTTTTTGAAATTTTCAAAAATAAAAATCTAATACAAAAAGTACATGCCAACACACTAGCAAATATATATCATGAAACCACAACTAGTGTATGACAAACAAGCAAACACAATCATATATATGATATGGCAAGAAAAGAATCATGTGCAAGCATGTGAGAATAAATAAGTCTAAAATCTATCATATCCAAAAGAGTTTTCCTAACCCAAACGGTGTGACATGACGCGTGGGCATTTTGGGAACCAACAAAATACTAGACTTCGACTTCCTAGGTCTTCTTCCAAGATGGAAACAAAATCTCCAAAGATGACATTTCCAACCATAATGTGAACATGTGTAAACGGATGGAACGACACCTATGGGTTGACCTTTTCTAACATCCTTGAAATTGGTTGACTCTCTAAAACAAACTAGGGTTTTGGCTTTAACACTCGAAGATTGAGAACAAAACGAGTCATTACCATCACTATCAAACCTACTTGAATCGTTTAAATCCTTTTTCAACTTCAAAATATTTGATTCAAGCAAAGAATTAGACTCTTCCAATTTAAGGGACGCCTTTTTAAATTATCAACAATTCCTAAAAGGGTATCTCTCTCTCCCTCAATTAAAGCAAACTTTTCCCGAAGAGTCTCTTCGCGTGCCACAAACTCATCGATTAAAATATTTTTATCCTCTTTGGCAGAAACACAAACACTAGAATTTTTAAAGTACTCCAACTCTTTATCTAAAAATAGGACTCTATCATCACTCTCATTTTTGGACAATTTTAAATCATTAAAGTCTCGGTCCAAAGAAACAAGTTTCTCATGATAAAAATCTCTTTCATTTTGAACCGTTTGCAAGTGATCCACAACGGATTTAAAATGAGATTTTTTTTCCAAATATTTAATTCTTTTAGCAAACGTCAAACTCAAACTATTTAAATCATCAAAATTCTGATTCGTGTCATAAAGGGGGGCATCCGATTACATAATTGCTCCATTGGAAAGATTGCGATTTTTCACAAAAGTGATTTTTCAAAAAAAAAAAACCAATATCAAACAAATTTTGCGCAAAATAGGAATACACAATAAGATATTGTAACATGCTCTGATACCAATTTGACGACGTGAGAAGTCAGATTGTATCAAAAAAATAAATCCTTGAAGAATCAGGATCACGCGATAAATTAGCGAAACCCGCTCTGATACCAATTTGTAAAATATGACGGTGTGTGATAATTAATTAAATTCGTAAATTTTCAATTTGGTACACTTATTTAATTAAAGTCTATTTTTAAACCAAATTAATTCAGCCCCTAAACATGCAACTACATGTCGAACCAAATTAGATATAGCATGCGACACAAAATTTCAGTAAAAATCCCCAAAGGGAAAAACCTTTTATTTCTAGAACTTTGAAAAGTTTACAAGACCATTGACTTACATACAACTTGATCGCCTACAAGAGTAACGCACAGTGCCTTCGTCAAACCTTCAAAGTAACGGTTAGAAATCATCAGTGGTTCACACGCAGCTATACCACAAGGACACACAGTCTTCACGGTGTAGGTTATCCTCTCCACAAGAGTAACTTCATAGAGACTCCCTCCACAATAGCACGCAGCTCTCCGGTTGTAGAGTTATCACCACAAAAGTAAAGTTTCAACAAACTTGAATCTAGGGTTCCAAAATAATTCACTAAAAGATTGGGATGTTTTGTGAATTGAAAACAAAAGGTTTAAAACCTAAAAGAAGAAGAAAAAAATCGTTTCTGCAGTAGCAATTTCATCTATTGAAAATATGCAGGTCTTCTTATGGAAAACGGAGTTGGAAAAACCTATTTATAAAAAACTTAAGGTGGCGCGTCTCTCGAACGAGGTTGAATGTCGCTCGAACGAAAAGGCATTATCGTTTGAACGACATCGCGTGACAACTTCTAGCGAGATAGCTATGTCATTTGAACGACATAAGAAGGTCGTTCGAATGACCTATCAAACGGGATCTCGGGCCATGATTGTAGATAATTTCGATACGAACGTGTGGCCATCAGTTTCGTAATTTTCTGTTTTTTTATGAATTAATTATGATTTTTCTACAGAAAGGTGTCCGAGAACAAAATCTTTAGAAAATATTTGATAAAAATATCCCAACACTTAAAGTGAAATGCTCAGGAATTAAAAGTCAACCTTATCAAAATTAACCTCGTGGAGTCTTGAAAGTTGAAGAACTTGATATTCGGATCCGTCTTTGATGCTTGAACGTTCTTCGAAGGTGTAGCGGTATACGACATACTAAATTGATAAGGGACAATGAAAATAATGTCCTTACAAATATCTCCCTATGTCTATGACGGTACAAAATAAAAACATCCGAATTATCAAAACCCAAAATGCCTATACAAATCTAATATCTCCCATGAACCCAAAAAAGGAAAGGTACTAATTTTGCAAGTCTTCAAGTTTTCTTCAAAAGTCTTCAACAACAAATCTCAAAGCTTTTCTCATCAGGGTGTGCAATCTAATAATCATCAATCTTTGTACCTACACACAAGAGAAAAATCAAATACCTTCGTGACGCATCGAGTTTAAAATGATATAAGAATAAATCAATCAATACAATCAAATCTCCCCCATAATGCAAACTCCCTCATAAAATCATAATTCGTTCTCCCCCTTTTTATTATGTCCCCAAATAGACAGATAAGAAGAAACAAACTAAACATGGACTGTCACGAAAAAAGCATATCAAACATGGATCAAACTACGCATGCAAAAGGGTAAGTCAAAGGATTCCACGAACTATTTTTAGATTTTTCAGTTTTTTCAAAGCAAAAATAATGTTACAAAAATCACACCATGGGTTTAACTAAAACAACCAAGTCATGTAAATGGAATGAATGGGTGTGAACACATTCGATAGGTAAATAAACTCAATCAGTCATATGTGCACGATAAATACGTGTAATCCTAACGAATGAACATCAAAAGTATCCTTAGGTGTAAAAATTATTGAATTTAGATGACATTGTCTTATGCAAATCAACAATTCAAAGTCAAAGTGATTTCCAAACCAATAACGTCCAAAATTATTTAACGCTTTTTCAAGACTTTCAAGGACGTGCAAACCCGTTTCAAATTCCATACAAACTCCCTCGTGCATATTTTATTTTAGAGGTAATCTAAATTCTCAAACATTGGAGAATTGGTGCAAAAACCTAATGGTCCCTTTTTGGCATGAATTTCTTATTATTGCCTTTAAATTTTTTCGGGCTCTTTTAAACCTCTTTGGACCCCAGATAATAAAATTCCTCAATTTTTTCGGTTCGATAAAACGGTGGCTTAGTATTCGCAAAGGCCAAATGAACCTTTCGCAGTCCTTCCTCGTTTTCAAATAAAGCACACAACCTCGCCGAACGGTTCTTACACGCACTACTTTCTTGTCAAGTTTTATTGCGCTTGGTTCATTTTAAAGACAGGATTGAAGTGAAAACACCCAACCAACATGTGATAAGACAAGCACAATAATCAAACAAATATGTGCACGTGTGCATTAAAGGAAATCATGAGTCAAACATGTAGGAAGTAACACTAATTTCATCTTAATGACTCTAAACATTATAAAGCACAAAGATGACATGATATATTGTCTCAAAACACTATCAAACAGTCACATGAAAAATGGAATGATGTTGTGACTCGGTTATCCTAAGTGTCCATCCATAAACGATGTAAACAAAATACAAAACTCTTTTTGGATTTTTCAAAATTTTTATCAAAATAAAATCTTTTTACATTTTTCGAAATTTTAAAAATAAAAATCTAATAAAAAAAGTACATGTCAACACACTAGCAAATATATATCATGAAACCACAACCAGTGTATGATAAACAAGCAAACATAATCATCTATATTATATGGCAAGAGAAAAATCATGTGCAACTATGTGAGAATAAATAAGTTTAAAATCTAGCGTATCCAAAAGAGATTTCCTAACCCAAATGGATGTGACATGACGCGTGGGAGTTTTGGGAACCAACAAAATACTAGACTTCAACTTCCTAGGACTTCTTCCAAGATCAAAACAAAATCTCCTAATGTGACCTTTCCTACCACAATGTGAACATGTGTAAACGGGTGGAACGACACCTATAGGTTGACCTATTCTAACATCCTTGAAATTGGTTGGCCGTCTAAAACAAACTATAGTTTTAGCTTTAACACTCGAAGAATGAGAACAAAACGAGACATTACCATCACTATCAAACCTACTTGAATCGTTTAAATCATTTTTCAACTTCAAAATATTTTATTCATACAAAGAATTAAACTCTTCTAATTTAAGGAACGCCTTTTTCAAATTATCAACAATTCCTAAAAGGGTATCTCTCTCTCCCTCAATTAAAGCAAACTTTTCCCTAAAAGTCTCTTCACGTTCCACAAACTCATTGATTAAAATATTTTTATCCTCTTTAGCACAACCACAAATACTAGAATTTTTAAAGTCCTTCAATTCTTTTTCTAAAAATAGGACTCTATCATCACTCTCCTTTTTGGATAATTTTAAATCATTAAAGTCTCGGTCCAAAGAAACAAGTTTCTCACGATAAAAATCTCTTTGATTTTGAATCGTTTGCAAGTGATCCGCAACGGATCTAAAACGAGAATTTTTTTTCCAAATATTTATTTCTCTTAGAAAATGTCAAACTCAAACCATTTAAATCATCAAAATTCTTATTCATGTCATAAAGGGGGGGCATCCGATTACATAAGTGCTCCATTGAAAAAATTGCGATTTTTCACAAAAGTGATTTTTTAAAAAAAAATCAATATCACACAAATTTTGCAGACAATAGGAATACACAATAAAATAGTGTAACCTGCTCTGATACCAATTTGAAGACGGGAGAAGTCTGATTGTATAAAAAAAATCCTTGAATAATCAGGATCACGCAATAAATTAGCATCACCCGCTGTGATACCAATTTGTAAAATATGACGGTGTGTGATAATTAATTAAATTTGCAAATTTTCAATTTGGCACACTTATTTAGTTAGAGTCTATTTTTAAACCAAATTAATTCAGCCCCTAAACATGCAACTACGTATCAAACCAAATAAGATATAGCATGCGACACAATTTCAGGAAAAAACTCCGAAGGGAAAAACCTTTTATTTCTAGAACTTTGAAAAGTTTAAAAGACCATTGACTTACATACAACTTGCTCGCCTATAAGAGTAACGCACGGTGCTTTCGTCAAACATTCAAAGTAACGGCTAGAAATCAAAAGTGGTTCACACGCAGTTTTACCACAAATTCACGTAGTCTTCACCCTGTAGTTTATCCTCCCCACAAGAGTAGCTTCGTAGAGACTCCCTCCACAATAGCACACAGCTCTCCGGTTGTAGAGTTCTCCCCACAAAGGTAAAATTTCAACAAACTTGAATCTAGGGTTCCAAAATAATTCACTAAAAGATTGGGATGTTTTGTGAATTGAAAACAAAAGGTTTAAAACCTAAAAGAAGAACAAAAATCGTTTCTACAGTAGCAGTTTCGTCTATTGAAAATATTCAGGTCTTCGTATGAAAAACAGAGTTTAAAAAGCCTATTTGTAAAAAAAACCTAAGGCGGTACGTCTCTCGAACGAGGTTGAATGTCGCTCGAACGAAAAGGCATTATCGTTTGAACGACATCGCGGGACAACTTCTTGTGAGATAGCGATGTCGTTTGAATAACATAAGCAGGTCATTCGAATGACCTATCAAATGAGATCTGAGGCCATGATTGTATATAATTTCGATACGAATGCGTCGCCTTCAGTTTTGTATTTTTTTTATTTTTTATGAATTAGTTATGATTTTTCTACGGAATAGTGTCCGAGAAAAAAATCTTTAGAAAATATTTGATAAAAATATCCCAACACTTTAAGTGAAATGCTAAGGAATTAAAACTCATCCTTACCAAACTTAACCTCGCAGAGTCTTGAATGTTGAAAAACTTTGTATTCGGATCCGTCTTTGATGCTTAAATGTTCTTGAATGCTCTTCGACGGTGTAGCGGTATACGACATTCTAAATTCATAATGGACAATGAAAATAATGTCCTTAAAAATCTCTCCCTATGTCTATGTCGGTACAAAATAAAAACATCTGAATTATCAAAAACCAAAATGCCTATACAAATCTAATATCCCTCATGAACCCAAAAATGGAAAAGTACTAATTTTGCAAGTCTTCAAGTTTTCTTCAAAAGTCTTCAACAACAAATCTCAAAGCTTTTCTCATCAGGGTGTGCAATCTAATAATCATCAATCTTCGTACCTACACACATGAGAAAAAGAAAATACCTTCGTGACGCATCGAGTTTAAAGTGATATAAGAATAAATCAATCAATCTAATCAAATCTCCTCCATAATGCAAACTCCCTTATAAAATCATAATTCGTTCACACCCTTTTTATTATGTCCCCAAATAGATAGATAAGAAGAAACACACTAAATATGGAGTGTCACGACAAAATCATATCAAACATGGATCAAACTACGCATGCAAAGGAGTAACTCAAAGGATTCTACGAACTATTTTTGAATTTTTCAATTTTTTCAAAACAAAAATAATGTTAAAAAAATCACACCATGGATTTAACTAAAACAACCAAGTCATGGAAATGGAATGAATGGGTGTGAACACATTCGACAGGTAAATAAACTCAATCAATCATATGTGCACAATGAATACGTGTAAACCTAACGAATGAACATCAAAAGTATCGTTTGGTCTAAAAATTGTTGAAATTAGATGACATTGTCTTATGCAAATCAACAAATCAAAGTCAAAGTGATTTCTACACCAATAACATCCAAAAAATATTTAACATTTTTTCAAGGCTTTCAAGGACATGCAAACCCGTTTTAAATTCCATCTAAACTCCCTCATGCATATTTTCTTTTAGAGGTAATCTAAATTCTCAAACATAGGAGAATTTGTGCAAAAATCTAATGGCCCCTTTTTGGCATGAATTTCTTTTTATTGCCTTTACATTTTTTCGGACTCTTTTAAACCTCTTTGGACCCCGGATAATAAAATTTCTCAATTTTTAGGTCCGATATAACGGTGGCTTAGTATTCGCAAAGGCCAAATGCACCTTTCGCAGCCCTTCCTCGTTTTCAAATAGAGAACACAACCTCGCCGAACGGTTCTTACATGCACTACTTTTTTATCAAGTTTTATCGCGCTTGGTTCATTTTAAAGACAGGATTGAAGTGAAAACACCCAACCAATATGTGATAACACAAACACAATTATCAAACAAATCCGTACATGTTTCCATTAAAGGAAATCATGCGTCAAACATGTAGGAAGTAACACTAATTTCATCTTAATGACTCCAAACATTATAAATCACAAAGATGACATGCTATATTGTCTCAAAACACTATCAAATAGTCACATGAAAAATGGAATGATGTCGTGACTCGGTCATCCTAAGTGTCCATCCATAAACGGTGTAAACAAAATACAAAACTCTTTTTGGATTTTTCAAAAAATTTATCAAAACAAAATCTTTTTACATTTTTCAAAATTTTCAAAAATAAAAATCTAATACAAAAAGTATATGTCAACACACTAGCAAATATATATCATGAAATCACAACTAGTGTATGACAAACAAGCAAACATAATCATCTATATGATATGGCAAGAGAAGAATCATGTCCAAGCATGTGAGAATAAATAAGTCTAAAATCTAGCGTATCCAAAAGAGATTTCCTAACCCAAACGGATGTGAAATGACGCGTGGGAGTTTTGGGAACCAACAAAATACTAGACTTCAACTTCCTAGGACTTCTTCCTAGATCAAAACAAAATCTCCTATGGTGACCTTTCCTACCAGAATGTGAACATGTGTAAACGGGTGGAACGATACCTATGGGTTGACCTTTTTTAACATCCTTGAAATTGGTACACCCTCTAAAACAAACTATGGTTTTAGCTTTAACCCTCGAAGAATGAGAACAAAATGAGACATTACCATCACTATTAAACCTACTTGAATCGTTTAAATCATTTTTCAACTTCAAAATATTTGATTCACGCAAAGAATTAGACTCTTCCAATTTAAGGGACGCCTTTTTCAAATTATCAATAATTCCTAAAAGGGTATCTCTCTCTCCCTCAATTAAAGCAAACTTTTCCCTAAATGTCTCTTCACGTGCCACAAACTCATCGATTAAAATATTTTTATCCTCTTTGGCACAAACACAAACACAAGAATTTTTAAAGTTCTCCAATTCTTTATCTAAAAATAGGACTCTATCATCACTCTCATTTTTGAAAAATTTTAAACCATTAAAGTCTCGGTCCAAAGAAACAAGTTTCTCACGATAAAAATCTCTTTCATTTTGAACCGTTTGCAAGTGATCCACAACGGATTTAAAACGAGATTTTTTTCCCAAATATTTAATTCTCTTAGCAAACGTCAAACTCAAACTATTTAAATCATCAAAATTCTAATTCTTGTCATAAAGGGGGGTGGGCATCCGATTACATAAGTGCTCCATTGTTCACAAAAGTGATTTTTTGAAAAAATATCAATATCAAACAAATTTTGCGCAAAATAGGAATACACAATAAGATAGTGTAACCTGCTCTGATAGCAATTTGACGACCTGAGAAGTCAATTATATTAAAAAAATAAATCCTTGAAGAATCAGGATCACGCGATAAATTAGCGTAACCCGCTCTGATACCCATTTGCAAAATATGACCGTGTGTGATAATTAATTAAATTCGCAAATTTTCAATTTATTACACTTATTTAATTAGAGTCATTTTTTAAACCAAATTAATTCATCCCCTAAACATGCAACTACGTGTCAAATCAAATAAGATATAGCACGCGACATAAAATTTCAGGAAAAATTCTCGAAGGGAAAAACCTTGTATTTCTAGAACTTTAAAAAGTTTACAAGACCATTGACTTACATAAAACTTGATCGCCTACAAGAGTAGCGCACGGTGCCTTCGGCAAACCTTCAAAGTAACGGCTAGAAATCAACAGTGGTTCACACACAGCTATACCATAAGGACACGCAGTCTTCACGGTGTAGTTTATTCTCCCCATAAGAGGAACTTCATAGAGACTCCCTCCATAATAGCATGCATCTCTCCGGTTGTAGTGTTCTCTCCAAAAAGGTAAAGTTTCAACAAACTTGAATCTAGGGTTCCAAAATAATTCACCAAAAGATTGGGTTATTTTGTGAATTGAAAACAAAAGGTTTAAAACCTAAAAGAAGAAGACAAAAATCGTTTCTGAAGTAGCAGTATTGTCTATTGAAAATATGAGGGTCTTCTTATGAAAAATGAAGTTGGAAAACCCTATTTATAAAAAACTTAAGGAAGCGCGTCGCTCGAACGAGGTTGAATGTCGCTCAAACAAAAAGGCATTATCGTTTGAACGACATCGCGCGACAACTTCTCGCGAGATAGCTATGTCGTTTGAACGACCTAAGCAGGTCATTCAAACAACCTATCAAACGAGATCTTAGGCCATGACTCTAGATAATTTCAATACGAATGTATGGCCGTCAGTTTCGTATTTTTCCTATTTTATATGAATTATTTATGATTTTTCTACGGAAAGGTGTCCGAGAACAAAATATTTAGAAAATATTTGATAAAAATATCCCAACACTTTAAGTGAAATGCTAAGGAATTAAAACTCAACCTTACCAAAATTAACCTCGTGGAGTCTTGAATGTTGAAGAACTTTATATTTAGATCCGTCTTTGATGCTTGAATGTTCTTGAATGCTCTTCGATGGTGAAGCGGCATACGACGTACTAAATTGATAAGGGACAATGAAAATAATGTCCTTACAAATCTCTCCCTATGCATAAGCCGGTACAAAATAAAAACATTCAAACTATCAAAACTCAAAATGCCTATACAAATCTAATATCCCCCATGAACCCAAAAAAGGAAAGGTACTAATTTTGCAAGTCTTCAAATTTTCTTCAAAAGTCTTCAATAATAAATCTCAAAGCTTTTCTCATGAGGGTGTGCAATCTAATAATCATCAATCTTCGTACCTACACACATGAGAAAAACTAAATACCTTCGTGACGCATCGAGTTTGAAATCATATAAGAATAAATCAATCAATCTAATCAAATCTCCCCTATAATAAAAACGCCCCCATAAAATCATAATTCGTTCTCCCCCTTTTTACTATGTCCCCAAATAGACAGTTAAGAAGAAACAAACTAAACATGGAGTGTCACAACTAAAGCATATCAAACATGGATGAAACTACGCATGCAAAGGAGTAACTCAAAGGATTCCACGAAGTATTTTTGGATTTTTCAATTTTTTTGAAAGCAAAGATAATGTTACAAAAATCACACCTTTTGGATTTAACTAAAACAACCAAGTCATGAAAATGGAATGAATGGGTGTTAACACATTGGATAGGTAAATAAATTCAATTAATCATATGTGCACGATGAATACGTGTAATCCTAACGAATGAACATCAAAAGTATCCTTAGGTGTAAAAATTGTTGAATTTAGATGACATTGTCTTATGCAAATCAACAAATCAAAGTCAAAGTGATTTTCACACCAATAAAGTCCAAAACTATTTAACGCTTTTTCAAGACTTTCAAGGACTTCCATCCAAACTCCCTCATGCATATTTTCTTTTAGAGGTAATCTAAATTCTCAAACATTGGAGAATTGATGCAAAAACCTAATGGCCGCTTTTTGGCATGAATTTCTTTTTATTGCCTTTAAATTTTTTCGAGCTCTTTTAAACCTCTTGGGACCCCGGATAATAAAATTCCTCAATTTTTTAGGTCCGATATAACGGTGGCTTAGTATTCACAAAGGCCAAATGAACCTTTCGCAGCCCTTCCTCGTTTTCAAATAAAACACACAACATTGCCGAATGGTTCTTACATGCACTACTTTCTTGTCAAGTTTTATCGCGCTTAGTTCGTTTTAAAGACAAGATTGAAGTAAAAACACCCAATCAACATGTGATAAGACAAGCACAATAATCAAACAAATCCGTGCACGTGTGCATTAAAGGAAATCGTGAGTCAAACATGCAGGAAGTAACACTAATTTCATCTTAATGACTCCAAACATTATAAAGCACAAAGATGACATGATATATTGTCTCAAAACACTATCAAATAGTCACACGAAAAATGTAATGATTTTTTGACTCGATCATTGTAAGTGTCCATCCATAAACGCTGTAAACAAAATAAAAAACTCTTTTTGGATTTTTCAAAAAATTTATCAAAATAAAATCCTTTTGCGTTTTATAAAATTTTCAGAAATAAAAATCTAATACAAAAAGTACATGTCAACACACTAGCTAATATATATTATGAAACCACAACTAGTGTATGACAAACAAGTAAACACAATCATCTATATGATATGGCAAGAGAAGAATCATGTGCAAGCATGTGAGAATAAATAAGTCTAAAATCTAGCGTATCCAAAAGAGATTTCCTAACCCAAACGGACGTGACATGACGCGTGGGAGTTTAGAGAACCAATAAAATACTAGACTTCGACTTCCTAGGACTTCTTCCAAGATGAAAACAAAATCTCCTAAGGTGACCTTTCCTACCACAATGTGAAAATGTGTAAACGGGTGGAACGACATCTCTGGGTTGACCTTTTCTAACATCCTTGAAATTGGTTGACCCTCTAAAACAAACTATGGTTTTAGCTTTAACACTCGAAGAATGAGAACAAAGCGAGCCATTACCATCACTATCAAACCTACTTGAATCGTTTAAATCATTTTTCAACTTCAAAATATTTGATTCAAGCAAAGAATTAGTCTCTTCCAGTTTAAGGGACGCCTTTTTCAAATTATCAACAATTCCTAAAAGGGTATCTCTCTCTCCCTCAATTAAAGAAAACTTTTCCATTAGAGTCTCTTCAAGTGCCACAAACTCATCGATTGAAATAATTTTATCCTATTTGGCACTGTGGGTAGCTCGATTTATGATTTATCACCACGGGCCCAGACGAGTAGCCCAGTAAATTATAGCCCAAAGTCTGGGAGCCCACCGTCTCAAATCACTCAGTTACGACTTAGTCTATTTTTTAAAATCTCGTAAGGAGATATTCTAGGAATTGTGGATTAGCGTGGGGGAGTCCAACACCCCCACTCCCCGGAAACAGACCTGTATATAACAAACCCTAAGCCTGAGGGAAAAGGCACGTATTGTATTTCCTGTAAAGAACTCCCCGGAGTAAGGAGAAATAAATTTGAGAGCACCACCGTGGACGTAGGCATTCTTACTGAACCACGTAAATACTGTGTTGTGTGATTGGCGTTCTTTACATTCTTTGGTAATTGCCTTTTCTTATTTATTTTTGTTGAACTTAATTGTCACAACAATTGGCGCCGTCTGTGGGAATCGTTTGTCTTACTTTAGGAAAGCCCTCACTAGTAAAGAATTTGGAATGTCTCGTCACAGTAGTAATGCCCCTCAAGTAGGGGATATACAAGAGCAGCTTGCCCCTCGCAGGATCAGGTTTAAGGTTCGACGTTCAGATCAACGGGCTCGCCCAGAGCGGCAAGCCTAAGAGGAAAGTCAGGGACCTGCTAGGTCCACACAAATCTCTAGGTTGATCGATGCCTATAAGGCAAGGCTCCAGGAGCAAAGAGAGGCTACTAGCAAGCAAGAAGCTGAGAATGCTCGCCTTAAAAGGAGATGCGAAAGGATGGAAAAAGAGCTTCATCGTAGCACCAGGCGACGTCAATATCGCACTTCTAGCCCTCAGGCGAGCAAGTCTCGCAGTCGAAGAAGGAGCCCTAGACGCGGGTCCCAAAGGGTTAAAGAGCACTCGTCAGGTGATGACTTACTCTAGCAATAATGACCAGCTCGCCGTTGCAGGAGCCGGCTCGAGGAAATGATGACATATAAAATTTGGTCAGAAGAGAAATGGACTAGCACCAAGCGCATCGGGGTGCCAGATCAACCAGAAAGTTATCCCAGCGAGCTATCAGGACCAAGATGAAATCCCCTTTCTCAAGGGAGATAGAAGAAGAGGAAGCCCCCAAGAAGTTCACGATTCTAAGATTCAAGATCTATGACGGGAAGACTGACCCTATCGATCACATTAGGGAGTACAGGCAGGCCTTGACTCTCTGGAACCACAGGGATGCACTAATGTGCTGGATATTTTGCTCGCGTTTGCACGATGTGGCCCAAAAGTGGTTCGAGAGGGTCCTTCACAGATCCATCAGGAGCTTTGAGTCCCTGACAAAACTCTTCACGGCTCGCTTCATCACCAACAGCTCCCATCCAAAGAGGATGGATGCCTTGCTAATAATGAAGAAGAAGCCCCAGGAGAACCTCCAGGACTATGCAAAAAGGTACTGGGAGCTGTTCAAGGAGCTCGAGGACTAATCGGAGCAGGTAGCAGTGGCATCTTTCAAGATTGGCGTGCCCAGCTTTTATCTCTTGCACTAATCCCTCACTAAAATTGAGGCCACAACCATTGATGACCTGATGGCTCTCATTGAGAAGTACGCCAAGGTTGAAGATGTGACCCACCTTAGTGAAGCAGAAAATAGTCGATCCAAGCTCGCCAAGGGTAACGATAAGGCTAAAAACCAGAAGAAAGGGGGCAATAATGGAGACAAGGGTTGATCCAATAATGGAAACAAGAGCGATACTTCGAAAGCATTTCAGGCAGTAAACATTATCTTCAAAGAACCAATCTATAAAATCCTAGCGAAGATCAAGGACGAGTCATTTGTCAAGTGGCCCAGAAATATGGGAGGAGATCCCTAAAAAAGAAACAACGCGTTGAGATGTGCTTTTCATAAGGAGGGAGGACACAAAAATGAGCATTGCAAGGCTCTTAAGTCTCACCTAGAAGAGTTGGCCCAGACCGGGCACCTAAACGAGTTTATGGAGAAGAAGGCAGAGAAGGTTGCTGCTAACAGAGACAAAAGGCCTGACAACGTACTCAAGGATGATGTTGGCCATGAATTTGTAGTGATTCATAGAGTATATAATCTAAAGCATATTCAAGGAAATTCATCCCGAATGGAAGTAAAAACGCTTACAGTAGTAATGCAAGCTTTTCAGATCGATCCAGCGAAGACAAAGTCAGGAAAGCATCGGCGAGCAGATGACGTCGACTACAGTAAACACATCATATTCATAGATGAAGATCTAGTGGGAGTAAGAGACCCACATCATGACGCCTTGATAATTACCCTCAGGATAGCCGACTATAACATCGACAAGTTGCTCGTCGACCAAGGAAGCTCATCTGAGGTAATGTATCTCGACCTATTCAGGAAATTGAAGTTGAGCATTGTCGACTTGAAGGAAGCCAATGTCCCTCTAGTTGGCTTCTCTGGTAAAGTAACTATCCCATTGGGAAAGATCGTGTTGCTAGTAAGGGTAAGAAGTGTCTCCAAGATGATCGAGTTTCTGGTAGTCGACATTAACTCGCCATACCAAGCTATCCTCGGCAAAGGATGGCTACATGCGATGAAGGTAGTCCCCTTGACCTACCATCAGAAACTCAAGTATGTGACTGAGCGATGAGTGATGGATATCTATGGAGATCAAGCGATGGCAAGAAGGTGCTTCATAGCAGCCATCCGCCCAAAACCATAGAAGAAGACCCAGAAGGACAAAGAAAAGCTTGAGGAACAAGAAGGTTTGATACCTTCAAAATAGCAGCTAAAGTATGGAAGACCCAGAGTGGAGGAAAGCAGGCTCCTCCCCTCTGAGAGGGTCGTTGAAAACCTGGAAGATATTACAGCCGATGGGAGCGAGAAAGACATGATGTTCTTGATTGGAGCTTCCCTCACAAATCGGGAGAAAAAGTAATTGACGGTACTATTGAGAAGCAATATAGACATTTTCGTACGGGAATCATACGAGCTGCCTGGAATTGACCCAAGTGTGGTTTGTCATCGATTGCACGTCGACCCCACTTTCATGCCTATCGCGGAGAAGGCACGACAAACTGCGCCCGAGAAGGCCAAGGCTGTAGAGAAGAAAGTAGAAAAATTATTGGATGCAGGATCCATACGGGAAGTTCAATTCCCTAAATCGATGTCCAACCCAGTAGTAGTTCCAAAGAACAATGGAAAATTTAGATTTTTTATCGACTTCACTGACCTTAACAAGACATGCCCTAAAGACAGTTTCCCCCTCCCAAAGATCGACCAGTTGGTGGACGCCACAGCAGCTCATGAGAGGATGAGTTTCCTAGACGCATTCTCGGGGTATCACCAGATTCCTTTGTATGTACCAGATCAAGACAAGACAGCATTCATCATAACTGTCGGGCTATATTATTACAAAGTTATGCCATTTGGGCTAAAAAATGCAGGAGCAACCTACCAGCGGCTGGTCACCAAGATGTTTAAGGAACAAATAGGAGATACTATGGAAGTCTACATTGATGATATGCTCGTCAAGAGGAGGCACAAAGAAGACCACCTCTCAGACCTATCAAGTACCTTCGAAATCATCAGGAAATACCGTATGAAACTTAACGCGAGTAAATGTTCCTTCGGTGTCTAGTCAGGAAAAATTATCGGGTACTTAGTTAGCGAGAGAGGCATTGAAGCCAATCCAGACCAGATCGATGCAATCAATAAGGTACAGCCTCCCCGCATAATAAGAGACATACAAAAGCTCACAGGCATACTCGCCGCCTTGAATAGGTTCATCTCGAAGTCCTCCGAAAAGTGACAGCCATTTTTCCAGTTATTAAAAAGAAGCAAAATGGTAGAGTGGAACCAAGATTGCTAGAGAGCATTCAAAGAGCTCAAATCTTATCTCAACACATAACCCTTGCTCGTAATACCTCAAGAGAATGATTCCCTGTACTTATACCTTGCTGTCTCCATCCACACCGTCAGTTCTGCATTGGTATGAGAAAAGACAGGAATCTAGCACCTAGTCTACCACTCGAGCAAGGCCCTATTGGATGTCGAGCAGAGGTACCTGCCATTAGAGAAGCTCGCCTTTACACTAGTGGTACCATCGATGAAACTGAAGCACTACTTCGAAGCTCACACTATCATCGTCCTTACATCACACCCCTTAAAGCAGTACTGCGGAAGGTGGATCTATCCGACAGACTGTCGAAATAGTCAGTCGAGCTAAAATGATTTGACATCTAGTTCTAACCAAGGAATGCGATCAAGGGGCAGGTCCTCGCTGACTTCATCGTGTAGTTCATAGGCGAACAGCCTTGTGACCAACCTCAGTCCATGGATTATAGGGAAGGTCAATCAGCAGGAGGTATCTGGTGCCTATTTGGTGATGGAGCCTCCAACTCAAAGGGGGCAGGAGTAGGCATTGTGCTCGTTACCCCAGAAGATACAATTCTCGTGTAGGGGATCATACTTAGATTCGAAGCCTCTAATAAGGAGGTGGAATATGAGGCTTTGATAGCAGGCCTGCAGAAGGCACAGGCGTTGGGTGCAAAATAACTACAGGTGTTTAGCGACTCGCAATTAGTCTCCAATCAGATAAATGGGGACTTCAACGCGAGGGATGAAAGAATAGCAGCCTACCTCGCCTTAGCAAAAAAATTTACTGTCCAACTTTAAGGAATTCAGTGTCCAATAATTTCCCAGAGGATAAAATAATCATGCTGACACCTTAGCAGCCTTGAGTTCAGCAATCGACTTCGACTTAAAGAGAACAATCCCTATAGACTTCCTCGCCTAGTCGAGCATCAACCAGAGCGAAAAGCTTCCAGCCATGGGCAATATTCTCCAGATCGAATCAGTACCCAGTTGGATGGACCCCCTCAGGGACTATTTGAAGGATGGTGCACTACCAGACAATAAGAAGGCCGCTCATCAGATAAGAGTCAAAGCTACTCATTTTTACTTATCTCCTAAAGGTAAGTTGTATAAGAGATCATTCATCGACCCTTACCTCCAATGTGTTCACCCAAAGGATGTCGAGCAAGTGCTGCGCGAGCTTCACGAAGGAATCTACGGGAGTCATATTAGAGGGAGATTGCTAGCTTTCTGAGCAATGAAGGAAGGCTATTGGTGGCCATACATACAGAGAGATTCGGTAGTATATGCTTGCAAGTGCGAAAAATGTCAGTTACATGCTCCTATGGTCCACCAACCTGCCAGCGACCTAAGATCACTTACCATCCGTTGGCCTTTCACCCAACGGGGAATGGACATCGTGGGCCCTCTTCTTACCGCTACCGACAATCGCAAGTATTTATTGGCACGATAGACTACTTCACCAAATGGAATGAGGCAGAGCCGCTGGCAAACCTTAGAGACGCGGATATGATGAGATTCGTATGGAAGAACATAATTACCCGCTTTGGGATCCACAGAACCATCATCACTGACAACGAAACGCAGTTCGAGAGCAGCCTTTTCCAAAGTTTTTACAATGACTATGGGATCAAGCACCATTTTAGCTCGATAGCCTACCCCTAGAGCAATGACTAGGCCAAAGATTCCAATAAAATAGTGATCGATGGATTGAAGAAACGACTAGAGCGATCCAAAGGCACATGGGTGAGCAAGCTGCCACATATCCTGTAGGACTACTGGATTACCCTATGGCGACCAACTGGTGAAACCCCACTCGCACTAACATATGGAATGGAAGCAATCATCCCTTTAGAAGCTGGCCTCCCAACCATGAAGTCCACCCTGTTCGACTAAGGCCAGAATGATGCAGCATTACTCACTGAACTTGACCTAGACGACGAACGTAGAAAGCTAGCCCTAGTGAGACTAGCGAGCTATCAACAACAGCTCGCAAGGCACTATAACAATAAGGTCAATCTAAGGGCATTCCAGGTTGGAGACTACGTCCTAAGGAAAGTCCTTGGCAGCACAGTAAAACCATTCGATGGAAAGCTGGGTCCAAACCGGGAGGGACCATTCAAGGTGACAAGGGATGACCTACAAGGAGCCTATCACTTAGAAACGTTGGAGGGTAGAGAGATACCCCGAGCTTGGAACGCAACCAACCTGAAAAAATTCTATTCTTAGTTTTTTCATCTTTTATCACATTATTGGAATTGGCAATTCATTTTTCACTACCATTAATAAATGATTGTTTGACAGTGGCATTCTATGAAGTGTTAATTTTATTTTTTGGACTTTATAACTTGCACATCTTTTCCAAGAGACAGGAACATTGCTCGATATATAAAAGCAGGGAGTCACCCTCCTCAGGTTTTCGTTATGAAATACGAACAACCTCTTCGCATTGCCCCTTACAATACATGAAGCCCTACAGGGGACCCTTAGGCAGTTCGGCCAAATCGAATTGGTCACCAAATAATATTTGGCTCAGAAAACCTGATCGGATAGAACATCCAACACCAGGTGTGTCCTCGCCATTGCCATACTTAGGCCTAAGGGAGTGTGACGGCACGACCTAAAAGGTAAAGTGGGGTAGAATGGTATCTCATAAGCATACTGGACTGGGAGGATACTCATACGACAAAATAACTCTATGTAAGGACAATTTGTCCATCCTTTATTAGTTATGTCATACGCCGTCACATCGTTGAAGAATATTCAAGCCTGAATCTACGTCAACGGATCCGAATATCAAAAAGAAGAAGGAACCAAATTTTTGAAGAGCCGGACCGGTCCGCCCTGGAAAAAGAACCGATCCGCCTGCGAACCGGTCCACCTCAGACCCGGACCGGTCCGCTTGTTGAAAGCCAGTATACCCCGGATCGATAGAGAATCGAAAATGTCAAATAAAAAACGAACCGATCCGCCCCCCCTCGAATCGATCCGCCTCAGACTCGGACCGGTCCGCCTGGGATAATCTTCAGCAGATTGTGGTCAGATTTTCTAGGCTAAACGTTTCCTTTATAAACCCACTACGAGAAGTGGCTTTCTAAGACTTACATACACGATTTTCAGAGCACAAAAAACTCTAAGTCTTCACCAATTGAGTACCAAGACTCTAGTTTTTTTTATTCACACAAATTTCCAAACACTTGTGAATCACTTTGCAACCAAGGAACGCACTTTTGTTGTTCATACCATTGTGGAGAATATCGTTCTTCTTCTTCATTGCAGCCCTACTGGAAAGGGATAACTCCAATCGCCGACTACAGAATCCGATACCTGAGGGTAATTCTTAGTCACCTGTATTTTTCATTGTAATCCGAATTTGTATGTTACAAAGTTATAATGAAAATAAATGGTTTTGCCCCTTTGGGGGATTTTTCCTCACAAACATGTGTTTGAATGTTCTTTCTTAGTTCATTATCTTATTCAATCACATATTGTTGCATGTTTAGGGTTTGTTTGGGTTAAAAGGTGTTTAATACATAATTTCCTCATTTGAACGCTAGCGCATACTCTCTCAAATTGGTATCAGAGCAGGTTACGCTAATCTATCGCGTATTCCTATTTTCCGCAAAAAAATTTCTAAGATATCATTTTCCAAAAAATTGATTTTTGAAAAAGTGCGTGTTCACATGGAGAAATCATATAATAAATTACCTTTGACGGGACAAATTATGCTTATTGGAAAGCACGCATGAGGTCGGCTTTAAAAGCCATAGATGACGTGCACCACGTCAAAGGAAGCATGGGATGTTTTACAACTCACCCATGAAGGAACAAATGCTGTGAAAGAGTCTAAATTGCAAAATTTGACAACTCAATTTGAAACCATCACCATGCATGAGACTGAATGTTTTGATGATTTCTATGCTAGACTTTATGACATTGTTAGTACTAGCTTTAATCTTGGTGAACATTTTCCTAATGCCAGAGTTTTTAAAAAGATTCTTCGTTCTTTGCCTAAGCGTTTTATCCCTAAAGTCATTGTGCTGAATTCTATGGGCAATTTAAGTATGCTAAAATTGGAAGAACTTGTAGGAGATTTGCAAACTTATGAAATTGATATGTTCCCTAAAACTGCTAGGTCTGAAGATAAGGGAATTGCACTTAATGCCAAAGAGAAAAAGAGTGAGGGGTCGGCTAGAAAGAAGGAAGAGTCATCTAGAAAGAGAGAGACTGACACGTCAGATTCTGAGTGTGATTTTGACTTAGATGATTTGGCTCTTTTTGTAAAAAATTTCAAGAGGATTCTCAAATTTAAGAAAAATGGAAATTTTAAAGATAAAAAGAAATTTGAGAAAAATAAGGTTGAAAAGAAAAATGAAAAAGATTCCAAAAACCCTCCTAAGAAAGAAAGTGAGAGATGCTTTGAGTGCGACGGTAGAGGTCATAGAGCCTTTGAGTGCGCCACTCGTCTGAATAGAGATAAAGGGAAAGCTGTCCTTAATGCTACTCTTAGCGACGACAGTGAGGTCGAGACGGTGGATTCGGGAGATGAGTCACCGCATGAGTGTAACTTCACCGCATTCATGGCCAGTCATGTGAGCACTCCTAGTTCTCCTCACGACGATGAGGATGATGCTTCACAGGTACACCTCGACAGTGAGATCGATGTGAGTGAGGGGGAGGATGACACAAGTGAGAGCGAGAGTGATATTCAACGCGCCTACGCTGAGTTATATTCTGAGTCATTTAAAACTAAAAAGCGAAACAAAGCGTTAGTCCTTAAGATCACCGGCTTAGAGGAAGAATTCAGAAAAGCAAGAGAGAGAGAGTCCTCCACCTGCACCGCCTTGAGAGAGAGAGAATTTGCCTGAGAAGGAAAGTTTGTTTAGAGAGAGAGAGAGCACCTTTGAGAAAGAGAGAGGGGACTTGAATAAACAAGTGGCTAGTCTTACGAGTCAGCTCCATTCCTCCGTGGAGACTCTGAAGAAACTTGAATCCCTTGTTGCCCAGCTGACTCATGATCTTGAGAAAGCACGGGAAGTCAAGGTACAAATCGAGGACAGATATGGGAAGATGGAAAAGATGCTCCTCGGCCCCGCTTTAGGTTTTGGTGATCGGCAGGGAATTGGTTATGATGGTGCCTCCACCTCCCAAATTGCGCTTGGACCAGTTCCTGAGTTTACTACGAATCCTTATGGCCATCGTCAAAAACCTCGAATGAGAGTTCGACCAAGAAAGGCAAACCAAGGTCCGCCTTTGACTGTGTTCTTTTGTACTTATTGCAAAAGAAAAGGCCATCTTAGGGAATTTTGCTATAGCATGGGTCGGACACGACGTACTACTGCTCCACCACATCATACTGATGGGTTTTCTAGTCTGAGAGAGCGAGTTGAGTTCTTAGCTGCCACGTCCTAGAGTTTAATGGAAGAATTTCGATGGATGTCTTTGCCGTTAGTGAATGCTTCTCACATTCCAGCTAAAACCAACAACAACAAAGGCAAATAAAAGGTCATCTCTGCTTGGGTACCTAAGAAAGATAAAAAGGCCTTCGTTGTTCATGTTGCTCTCAAAGAACACAACACCTCACAGTGGTATTTTGATAATGGGTGCTCCAGACATATGACAGGTGATGCCTTATTTTTTACAACTCTTGAGGATTATCAGGATGGCAGAGTCACCTTTGGAGATGGGAGCAAGTATAGCATTATAGGACGTGGTACTGTTGAGTTACCTGGATTCCCTAAGCTAGAAAATGTTTTGTACTTCAAAGGTTTGAAAGCAAACCTTCTCACCATTAGCCAGCTGTGCGACACTGACTTTGTAGTAAAGTTTGACCGGGACGCGTGTAAAGTCTACAATCAAGCCGGTAAACTTTTGATGTAAGGGGTGAGGACCGAGGATAATTGTTATGGGACTGAGCCCACGTCCTCACTTGTCTGCAACAACGCCACGATCACTCCTATGGATTTGTGGCACCAACGTCTAGGTCACGTGAACGTTAGAGATCTCAACCGCTTAGCTATAAAGGACTTAGTACGTGGCTTACCATCTCTTGGAAAGTCAACTTCGACCGTTTTGTGGACCTTATCAGATGGGAAAACAAATTCATAGTCCCCATAGGAAGTTGCATTACATTACCACCTCTCATGTTCTTGAGTTGATTCACGTGGATCTTATGGGTCCCACTCGTACTGAGAGTCTAGGTGGTAAGAGGTACATCCTCGTGATGGTAGATGATTTCTCTAGGTACTCCATTGTAGGTTTTCTGAGAGAGAAATCCGATGCTGTAGAATTTTTAACGACCAAGTGCCGTGTCCTGCAAAATCAACACGGTGTCATTATTAACAGGATGCATAGTGACAATGGCACTGAATTCACATAAGCAAAGGTAGATCTTTACTGTGATAGCCTCGGGATCAAATATGAGTTTTTTGTTGTGAAGACTCCTCAGCAAAATGGAATTGTTGAGAGAAAGAATAGAACGATCCCGAAAATGACTAGATCTATGCTTCTAGGTCGTAAAGTTTCTAGGAGATTTTGGGCAGTGGCAGTGGCAGTGTCTACTGCATGCCACACGATGAATAGGGTTTATCTGCGTCCACTCACACTTCAGACACCTTATGAGTTGTGGACTGGCAAGAAGCCCAACCTTGCATATTTCCGTGTCTTTGGGAGTAAATGCTACATCCTACGGGATAGAGAGCAATTAGGAAAGTTTGACTCCCGGAGCGACGAGGGAATATTGCTAGGATATTCATCGACTAGTAGAGCATACCGAGATTTTAACCTTAAGAGCTCTAAGGTTATGGAATCAATAAACGTTACCGTGCAAGATGACGAACCTCCGACGGTTATTGATCCTAACCTTCAGTGTGAGGATGAGGATTGTTTTGACTGTAATTTACCAGTTCCTCTCTCACACTCTATGGACCTTACTCCTGTGCTAGGGGACACACCCGTTTGGGTTCGCAAGAGTCATGACCCTTCTGCCATTATTGGTGATCCCACTCTTGGGGTCAGGACTCGTGCTCAGCTAGAGAACGTTGTTAGCCATCTTTGCTACACGTCCAAAGTCGAGCCCAAGAATCATAAAGAAGCACTCAAGGATGAACACTGGATATCTGCTATGCAGGATGAGTTGTTTTAGTTTAAAAAGAATAATGTCTGGGAACTAGTTCCCCGACCTAGTGAGACTAATGTGATAGGTAATCGGTGGATTTTTAAGAATAAAATGGATGAAAATGGTACCATAATCATAAATAAGGCTAGGTTGGTCGCTCAAGGCTACACACAGATAGAGGGTGTAGACTTTGGGGAGACATTTGCTCCTGTTACGAGGCTTGAGTCCGTCCGTCTTCTGCTCTCCATCGCATGTCATCTGCGCTTCAAGTTATATCAGATGGATGTCAAGAGTGCCTTTCTGAATGGCATTCTACAGGAGCATGTTTACGTGGAACAACCAAAAGGGTTTGAAGACCCACAACACCCGGAGCACGTCTACTATCTGAGGAAAGCCTTGTATGGTTTGAAGCAAGAACCCCGTGCTTGGTACGAGAGGCTTACTTCCTATCTCTTAGCCCGTGGCTTCAAGAGAGGGGGAGTTGATATGACGTTGTTCGTTAGGAGAGATGACGGTGCAATTTTGGTTGCCCAGGTCTATGTGGATGACATAATCTTTGGATCCACATGCTCTCAACATGCTCATCACTTTGAAGAGGAGATGAAAAGTGAGTTTGAGATGAGCATGGTTGGTGAGCTTACTTTCTTCCTTGGTCTCCAGGTTCGTCAGCTAGAGGATGGGATGTTCATCTCCCAATCCAAGTATGCTAGAGACCTAGTGAAGAAATTTGGTTTAGACTCCGCTAAGCACGCACGTACACCTATGAGTACCACTACCAAGCTTAGTAAAGACACTTCAGGAAAGAACGTAGAGCAAACCTTATATCAGAGTATGATAGGTAGTCTTCTCTACTTGACTGCCAGTCGTCTCAAAATCGCCTTTAGTGCTGGAGTCTGTGCACAATTTCAGGCATCCCCGAAAGAGTCACCCTTACTTGATCTAAAACGTATTATTAAATACGTAAGTGGGACTCTCTCATACGATAGTTGGTATTCCTTTGATACTGATGACCGTTTGTCCGCCTATTCAGATGCTGATTGGGTCGGGGATGTAGATGGTTGTAGGAGCACTTCTGGTGGGTGTTTCTATTTTGGTTCTGCTCTTGTCTCCTGGCTGAGCAAGAAGAAAAATTCCATATCTTTGTCCACTGCGGAGGCTGAGTACATAGTCGTCGGGAGTTGTTGCACACAACTCTTGTAGATGAAGCAAATGCTGGAGGATTATGGGATTTCACAGGTCACCATGACCATTTCCTGTGACATCATGAGCGTGATACACATATCCCGCAATCCAGTTCAGCATTCGCGCACCAAGCACATCAGGATACGTGAGCACTTTATACGACAGCTAGTTGAGGAGAAAGTCGTATCCCTGAGTTTGGTTCCCACCGACCGTCAGTTAGCCGACATTTTCATGAAACCTTTAGATGCCCTTAGATTTGAAAGTCTTAGGAAGTCTTTGGGGATTTGCACAGTTGACTGAGGGGTTGGTCTATGTCTAGAATAGGATGCTTCTTCATGTTCATATCATATTCTTCCTATTGCTAGTCTGTATGTACCATTGCTTAGTTGTACAACTATTTATTTATTCTTTTTGCTTTTTATATTTCTTTTGAAAAATACAAAATGATTTTCCTTTAAGAAAAATTTTAAGAAAAGAACAAAAAGATTTTATTTTGATAAAATTTTTGAAAAATCCAAAAAGATTTCTGTTTTTGCTCCTTTTATGGATGATCATTTCAGATAGCCAAGTCACAACTTCATTCCATATATCCATGTGACTGTTTGATAGAGATTTGAGAGTCTACATCATTTCATCCATGTGCTTTACATTGTTTGGAGTCTTTGAGATGTAATTAGTGATATCTTCCTACATGCTTGACTCCTATATCCTTTATTGCACACATGCACGGCTATATTTGATTATTGCACTTGTCTATCTCATATTGGCTTGAGTGTTTCCATCTCAATCATGTCTATACAATGTTCAATATGCGATAAAACTTGACAAGATTGGAATGCATGTAAAAACCATTTTGGTGAGACTGTGTATTTTTGTATAATGGGGAGGGGCTGCGAAACGTAATCATCTATCCTTTGCGCAAAAGCCACCGTTAAAAAGGACCTAAAAATGGAGGAATTTTAATATCCGAGGTCCAAAGAGGTTAAAAGAGCCCGAAAAAATTTAAAGGCTATAACAAGCAATTCATGCCAAATATGGGCCACTTAGGTTTCACCATCAATTCTCCAAAGTTTGAGAATTTAGAAAGCCTCTATTCAAAATTATATCTGAGGGAGTTTGGTTAGAGAATATAAACGGGTTTGCACTTCCTTGAAAGTCCTGAAAAAGCATACAAAAAAAAATTTGGACACTATTGGTGTGAAAATCACTTTGAGCTTTGATTTGTTGATTTGATTAAGTCAATGTCTTATATTACCTTTTTTTTACACCAAAGGAAGATTTTGAGTTCATTCGTTAGGAGTATCCTATATTCATCGTGCACATATGTCATGTTTGTATGCATTGATTTTCCTATCGAATTTGATCACACCTCTTCATTTACGCTATCATCGACTTGGTTGTTTTTGTGATCATTCATGGTGTGTTTCCTTGTATATATTCTTGTTTATTTGAAAAATTATGAAAAATTCAAAAATAGTTGTTTATTCCTTGTGACACCCTTGCTTTGTTTATCTGATTTATTTCTCTCATTTGTCTATTTGGGGACATCATAAAAAGGGGGAGAATGAATTATTTTATTATGGGGGAGTTTTGAAAGTTGAAAGTTTGAGTTTTCTCATAAATTGGTATATATGTTTATCTCATTTCAAACTCGATACGTCACTTGGTATTTTTGCTTTATCTCATGTGTGTAGGTACCATCTGATGATCAGTGAAATACATACCCTGATGAGAAAAGCGCTGAAGATTCCTGAAGAGTTGAAGAACAAACGATGAAGTCTTATTCACTTGTACCTTTTCAGTTTGGGTTCATGGAAGGGTAGATTTGTATAGGCAATGTTTTACTTGATAATTCGGATGTTTTTATGTTTGTACCGGCATAGACATAGGGGGAGATTTGTAAGGACAATTTTTTCATCCTTTATTAGTTATGTCATACGCCGTCACATCGTTGAAGAATATTCAAGCCCGAATCTACGTCAACGGATCCGAATATCAAAAAGAAGAAGGAATCAGATTTCTGTAGAGTCGGACCGATCCGCCCTGGAAAAAGAATCGATCCGCCTGCGAACCGGTCCGCTTGTTGAAAGCCAATATACCCCGGATCGATAGAGAACCGAAAATGCCAAATAAAAAATGAACCGATCCGCCCCCCCTCGGACTGATCTGCCTTAGACCCGGACCGGTCCGCCTGGGATAATCTTCAGCAGATTGTGGTCAGATTTTCTAGGCTAAACGTTTCCTTTATAAACCCACTACGGTAAGTGGTTTTCTAAGACTTACATACACGATTTTCAGAGTAAAAAAAACTCTAAGTCTTCACCAATTGAGTACCAAGACTCTAGTTTTTTTTATTCACACAAATTTCCAAACACTTGTGAATCACTTTGCAACCCAGGAACGCACTTTTGTTGTTCATACCATTGTGGAGAAGACCATTCTTCTTCTTCATTATAGCCCTACTGGAAAGGGATAACTCCAGTCGGCGACTACAGAATCCGATACCTGAGGGTAATTCTTAGTCACCTGTATTTTTCATTGTAATCCGAATTTGTATGTTACAAAGTTATAATGAAAATAAATGGTTTTTCCCCTTTGGGGGATTTTTCCTCACAAACATGTGTTTGAATGTTCTTGCTTAGTTCATTATCTTATTCAATCACATATTGTTGCATGTTTAGGGTTTGTTTGGGTTAAAAGGTGTTTAATACATAATTTCCTCATTTGAACGCAAGTGCATACTCTCTCACTCTATCCACATCAAATCTAATCGGTTACGAAGAGCCCAAGATAATCAAACGAAAAATTAATGAAGTGAAAATACACAACATATGTTTAGTCGGCAAAATGCCCAAAACATAAATATTTTATTACTTCGTTACATTTACAAAGAGTTACATTGAATTAAGAAAATCTTAATGAGGATTAGGCCTCTGAGTAAGATAATCAGCCACTTGCGATCTTTGGTCGTCATTCGGATGAGGATCTAATTCTTCCTCAACTTTATTCGAATATGGCTCCAACAGCTGCCCGGGGATAGCATCTATAGGGACCCACTGGTCGTCCCTCCTGAAAGGATTAGGCCTCAGAGTTGAAGGAGAGATCTCATGACGATACCAGAGCACTGAGTTCCTAGGGACCTACAGCTCCCTAAGGGCACTCAACCATACCCTAATAAAGGATAGCTCTTCAAACTCTGCCAACCTCGTCAGAGCATCTGTCCAACCCTGGTCATAACCATCAGCCCACACTCGTTGAGATCCTTTCTTGAACAGATGCCTCAGCCGCGTGACAACTCTTTGAAGCCCAACAGTAATCATGTATGCTCGATGAGCATCGTCTCGAAGCTCGTTCATCTCCCTAGTTGGGCCCCCTGCATCTGTACCATCTCGTAGACTGGCCGATGAAGTACAACCTCGCAAAACTTCAGGGGTGGCGCTCGGCCCCTTGCTAGTTCGCAGACCAGCCGATGAAGAGGAACCTTACAAAACTTGAGGTGCGATGCTCGGTGCATGCTCCCTGAGTCACGACACCTTCCTCCTCAGAGTTTCATTCTCCTGCTGAAGAACTTCTCTGACCTGATTGATCTCAGTGGCATCCATGAGTTTAGCTCTCAGCTTCTTCTTGGACTGAGGCACCAACCTCTTCCATCTCCTGAAGTCTGTCCTTCAGTTTGTCAACGAGCTCAGACTGGTCTTTAAAGCTCTTATTCCTCGATCTCAGAGACTTGCAAATCTTTACAAAGTCTTGGTGAACTTGAGTGCTCGCATTAGGACCGAGTATCCTTACCAATTGAGAGGTAGCAGGTATATATTCATCCATATCGATCAACTACAAGTCGTAAAAAGAATTAAAGAACAGAGGAATCAGCACGCAGAAAAGGAAAGGATTTCATTTCATTAAAATAGAAGTTTCCAGTACATCGATAATCCAAAGAATAGTATAAAGAAAAAATACAAAAAAAAAAGAGTGTTCAGGACATGCTAGCTAGCAACCTCAGTTGGCTCTGAGGTCGTTGGTTGCTTTCCCTTATCTGCCGTAGAAGGAACACCTCCCTCAAAAGGGGCACTAGCAAAAATAGTCTAAGAAACAGGGATACCACCGTCAATGGACGGGGCAGGTGCCTCATCCACAGTAGGCTTCGGGCCTGGATCATGCTCATCGAATAATGGAGAATCAATGTCCACTCCAGTAGCTAGAAGAGCCTTGTTCTAGCCCTTCTTGAAGTTCAATCGATTGATGTAGCCTATCTGAACCTTAGCATCCTCTTACGCAGTTGCCCACCCGGCATTATACGAACTCTCCTCCACCTTCTTCACCTTCTCTTCCAGCACCATGTTCTCCTCTACCACAGCTAACTTGCTCATGAAGACCAAGTCAAAGGACTTCCACAACTCGTTAAGCTCTTTGATCGCTGCCTCCTTCACCCGATTGACCTCAGTAAGGGCGAGAGCAGAAGACTGCTGAGCATTATTGATAGTCTTCAAACTAGCCTCCAGCTCGACACTCTTCCTCTTCAGCTCAGTATTTTGCTTCTCCAGATCAGCATTCCTCTTCACCAACTCGTCGTGGGTGCGATAGAGGACGATGAAGTCAGTCACGAACTGTAAAAAAAAGAAAACATTAAGAAAGAGAAGCATTGAATAGACTATTGCAAGCATAGAAGAGCAAAGACTTACTTACCAAGGCTAGACTCTGACTCGCCTGCAGAGCTAACTGGTCGGTCCCCATTGCCTTGTGACGATCGGTAGGCAAAATCGCTCTATCAACCAACGCGGGAGCCAACTGAGGAGAGATAACGATAGAGGCTCCCTCGAGCAAGGCAGATACAAGAAACAACGCTTGGCCTGCCTTTGTCCTCATCTTCTCTCTCCTTCTCTCCTTTTCCTTCTCCTTCCTCTTCTTATCAGCTCTTCTCCTCTCCTTCACTTTCTTTCTCTCCTCCGCCTTCTTCTCCTCCTCCTCCTTCTTTCTCTCTCTCTCTCAACTGATCTTATTCCCCCTTTTCTTTTCTTCCTCGCTAACAGTAGGTCGAGAACCAGTGGAAACTTCCCCATTGCCAAAATTTTGCCTCTTCGACCGCTAAGACAGAAGCACATCATCCTCATCCTCATCCTCATCATCTCGAATCATATTTTTCCTGGGAGGATCCATATCCTCTTCGCTATAACTGCTCGATTCACTTGAAGATTCTCGAGCTTTTAAAACTTCTTCTGAGATGGAAGAACCTTCACCACTAGTGCTCTCTTCACTAGAATCACTTTCAGCACCTCCCCCATTATCACCTTCGCTACCCTCACCAGAGTTGTTCTCTTCCTCGTCCAATTGGATGGGATCTGCAACAACTTCTTTAGTGATGTCTAGCTCGATAACACCATCTACAGGGCACGTGATAGAGCTGAACCCAACGTTTTTGTACTCCAAGAGAAAAGCCGTTGATCGAGGATGTTCCTGTCAGCCAAGAGATCCTTGATATTCCAGGTCATGACCAACTCTGGAGCTCGAACCTCGCTGATAGCAGGTTCCAAGTTCTTTATCCTCGCTAAAAAAAAGAGAAGAATATCAGAGAAAACATACATTAACAAGAAGATCGAAGAGCAGAGCAAAACTTAAGCCTACCTATGAACTCCTCCTCATAAAAGGGGACCATGAACCTGTCAGACCTCAACCCCTCAGTATGTGGAGGGAATTGCCAATTTCCAACAAGAAAACCCTCTTGCCAGTAATCCTTATGGGAATCAGGTAGATTTACTACCAATACCCTATCAAGACTCCTAGCCTTGAGGTAAAGAAGACCAGAACTTGTTCGTGAGAAAGAATACCAAAAGCAAATCTCAGCAAGCCCTAGATTGATGCCATAGAGCTGATTTATTCTATGGAAACCATTAAGGATCTTCCAGACGTTTGGAGAACATTGTGCAGGGACAATATTGAAATAACCAAATAAATGCAAACATAAATTTCTTTGAGGGAAAGTAAGACCCCCTTGGGACAATAGGAGAACATGAATCCAATGAGCATCCTCAATCTCTCTAACGTTACTAGGGACCGGGGCACACTCAATTTTCACCTAGTCTGGAATGTTATAGTATTTCTTAAACTTAGCTATAGATCTATTGCCTACTTTTTCCATTGAAAGATACAAACCCTAATTACGAACGTGAAGGGATTTTAACAGAAAAAGAAAATAGAAGAAGCAAGAAGAACTTACGATGCAAGAGTCAGCTTGAGACAAAGCAAAACCACAAACAAGGACGGTGAAAGAAGCTTGGAAATGGAAGATGGGACCTGAGAATAAAAATAGTTGCAGGGAAGACTCCAAGAGATTGAGAGAATGCAAAGAGATATGAAAGTGGCGATTCGAGAAATGACCCACAAGAAGGATTTAAACCTTTCTAATCATGATGCACCAGAAATGAGGCAATCTGCCACCAAAGTCAGTTTGAGAAGGGCGCTTCAGTTCAAAAGTAATGGCACGAATCACAGGAATGCCATTAAGACTAATCATTTAAAATTCTTGAACCCAAATTGTGGACCAACAAATTTAAGGGCAATTATGGGTACCTCAATTTGTGATTTATCACCGTGGGCCCAGACGAGTAGCCCAATAAATTATAGCCCAAAGTCTGGGAGCCCACCATCTCAAATCACTCAGTTACAAATTAGTCTATTCCTAAAATCTCGTAAGGAGATATTCTAGGAATTATGGATTGCCTGGGGGAGTCCAACACCCCCACTCCCCGGAAACAAACATGTATATAACAAACCCTAAGCCTGGGGAAAAAGGCACGTATTTTATTTCCTGTAAAGCACTCCCCGAAGTAAGGAGAAATAAAATTGAGAGCACCACCGTGGACGTAGGCATTCTTACTGAACCACATAAATACTGTGTTGTGTGATTGGCGTTCTTTACATTCTTTATTTGCTTTGGTGATTGCCTTTTCTAATTCATTTGTGTTGAGCTTAATTGTCACCACAGGCACAAACACAAACATTAGAATTTTTAAAGTCCTCCATTTCTTTATCTAAAAATAGGACTCTATCATCACTCTCCTTTTTGGATAATTTTAAATCATTAAAGTCTCGGTCCAAAGAAACAAGTTTCTCACGATAGAAATCTCTTTGATTTTGAACTGTTTGCAAGTGATCCACAACGGATTTAAAAAGAGATTTTTTTTTTCAAATATTTAACTCTCTTAGAAAACGTCAAACTCAAACTATTTAAATCATCAAATTTCTGATTCGTGTCATAAAGGGGGGGGGGGGGGGGGGGCATCCGATTACATAAGTGCTCCATTGGAAAAATTGCGATTTTTCACAAAAGTGATTTTAAAAAAATATCAATATCACACAAATTTTGTGAAAAATAGGAATACATAATAAAATAGTATAACCTTCTCTGATACCAATTTGACGATGTGAGAAGTCAGATTGTAGCAAAAAAAAAATCCTTGAAGAATCGGGATCATGCGATAAATTAACATAACCCGCTCTCATACCAATTTGTAAAATATGACGGTGTGTGATAATTAATTAAATTCGCAAATTTTCAATTTGGCACACTTATTTAATTAGAGTCTATTTTTAAACCAAATTAATTCAGCCCCTAAACATGCAACTACGTGTCAAACCAAATAAGATATAGCATGCAACATAAAATTTCAGGAAAAATCCTCGAAGGGAAAAACCTTTTATTTCTAGAACTTTGAAAAGTTTACAAGACCATTGACTTACATACAACTTGATCGTCTACAAGTGTAACGCACGGTGCCTTCGTCTAACCTTCAAAGTAACGACTAGAAATTAGGAGTGGTACACACGCAGCTATACCACAAGGACATGTAGTCCTAGACATGCAGTCTTCACGGTATCCTCCCCATAAGAGTAACTTCATAGAGACTCCCTCCACAATAGCACGCAACTCTCCGGTTGTAAAGTTCTCGCCACAAAGGTAAAGTTTCAACAAACTTGAATGTAGGGTTCCAAAACAATTCACTAAAAGAATGGGATGTTTTGTGAATTGAAAATAAAATGTTAGAAACCTAAAAGAAGAAGACACAAATCGTTTCTGCAGTAGCCGTTTTGTCTATTGAAAATATGAAGGTCTTATTATGAAAAATGGAGTTGGAAAAGCCTATTTAAAAAAAATTTAAGGAGGCGCATCACTCGAACGAGGTTGAATGTAGCTCGAACGAAAAGGCATTATCGGTTGAACGACATCGCGCGATAACTTCTCGCGAGATAGCTATATCGTTTGAACGATATAAATGGACCGTTTGAATGACCTATTAAACGAGATCTCGGGACATGATTGTAGATAATTTCGACACGAACGAGTGGCCATTAGTTTCGTATTTTTCTGATTTTTTATGAATTAGTTATGATTTTTCTACGGAAAGGTGTCCGAGAACAAAATCTTTAGAAAAATATTTGATAAAAATATCCCAACACTTTAAGTGAAATTCTAAGGAATTAAAACTCAACCTTACTAAAATGAACCTCGCGGAGTCTTGAATGTTGAAAAACTTAATATTCGGATCCGTCTGTGATGCTTGAATGTTCTTGAATGCTCTTCGACGGTGCAGCGGTATACGACATACTAAATTGATAACGGACAATGAAAATAACGTCCTTACAAATATCTCCCTGTGTCTATGCCGGTACCAAATAAAAACATCCGAATTATCAAAACCTAAAATGCCTATACAAATCTAATATCCCCCATGAACCCAAAAAAGGAAAGGTACTAATTTTGCAAGTCTTCAAATTTTATTCAAAAGTCTTCAACAACAAATCTCAAAGCATTTCTCATCAGGGTGTGCAATCTAATAATCATCAATCTTCATACCTACACACATGAGAAAAACCAAATACCTTCATGATGTATCGAGTTTGAAATGATATAAGAATAAATCAATCAATATAATCAAATCCCCCCATAATGCAAAATCCCCCATAAAATCAAAATTCATTCTCCCCCTTTTTATTATGTCCCCAAATAGACAGATGAGAAGAAACAAACTAAACATGGAGTATCACGACAAAAGCATATCAAACATGGATCAAACTACGCATGCAAAGGAGTAACTCAAAGCATAACTATTTTTCAATTTTTCAATTTTTTCCAAGGGAAAATAATGTTACAAAAATCACACCATGGATTTAACTAAAACAACCAAGTCATGGAAATGGAATGAATGGGTGTGAACACATTCGATAGGTAAATAAACTCAATCAGTCATGTGTGCATGATGAATACGTGTAATCCTAACGAATGAACATCAAAAGTATCCTTAGGTGTAAAAATTATTGAATTTAGATGACATTGTCTTATGCAAATCAACAAATCAAAGTCAAAGTGATTTCCACACCAATAACGTCCAAAACTATTTAACGCTTTTTTAAGACGTTCAAGGACGTGCAAACCCATTTTAAATTCTATCTAAACACCCTCGTGCATATTTTATTTTAGAGGTAATCTAAATTCTCAAACATTGGAGAAGTGGTGCAAAAATCTAATGGCTCCTTTTTGGCATGAATTTCTTTTTATTGCCTTTAAATTATTTCGGTCTCTTTTAAACCTCTTTGAACCCCGAATAATTTGAAAGAGTTGGCGCTTGCGTTCAAATGATCAAATTATATTTAAAACACCTTTTAACCCAAACAAACCCTAAACATGCAACTAGGTGTGATTGAAACAATATGAAATCATGCAAGAGTTATTCAAACACACATAATTGAGGAAAAATCCCCCACAGGGGCAAAACCATTTATTTTCACTATAATTTGTAAGAAAACGGCTTACAATCAGATTACAATGAAAATACAAGTTGACTAAGAATTACCCTCAGGTATCGGATTCTGTAGTCGCGGCTGGAATTATCCCTTTCCAGTAGGGCTGCAATGAAGAGGAAGAAACGGTCCACTTCACAAGGGTTGAACAACAGCAATGGTGTTCTTGGGTTACCAAACTTGATTCACATAGATATGGAAGATGTGTGAATCTAAAAACCTAGAATCATAGGACTCAATAGGTGAAGACTTTAGGGTTGATATGCTCTGAAAAACGTGGGAAAGTCTTATCGAAACCAACTACTGATCGTGGTTTAAATAAGGAGTCAAAACCCTAAAAAATCTGCTACACGATCTGGCAGAGTTTATCCAGGGCGGATCGGTCCGGGCCTCAGGCGGATCGGTCCGATGGCGGATCGGTTCTTTTAATTTGAAGCCGATTCGGTTCGTAATCGGTTTGGTGCTCTCTGGACTCATTTTGCAAGGCGGTCCGGTCCGGTCCTGGGCGGATCGGTCCGCAGTCGGATCGGTTCTTTTTATTTTGGGGCGGACCGGTCCGGCTGACTGTTTCCAGATTCCTTCTTCTTTTGATCTTCGGATTTCGGATTTCGTTGATGACGATGTGATCTTTTCAACCATCAATCTTGTAACGGCGTATGACATAACATATACATAAAGATGGACAAATTGTCCTTACAAATCTCCCCCTATGTCTATGCCGGAACAAACATAAAAAATCCGAATTATCAAGTATGAACAATGCCTATACAAATCTACCCTTCCATGAACCCAAAACTGAAAGAGGTACATATGACTAAGGCTGTATCGTTTGTTCTTCAATTCTTCAGGAATCTTCACGCTTTTCTCATCAGGGTGTGTATCATGGGATTATCAAGGATGTACCTACACACATGAGATAAAGCAAATACCAAGTGACGTATCGAGTTTGAAATGAGATAATAAACATATGCATATATACATATATACCAGATTTATGATGAACCTCAAATTTCAAAATTCCCCCCATAATCAGATAATTCATTCTCCCCCTTTTTATGATGTCTCCAAATAGACAAAATGAGAGAAATGAAATAAACATGCAAAACCGGGGTGACACAAGGTATAAATCACACCATGAATGAACATAAAACAACCAAGTCGATGATAGCGTAAATGAAGTGGTGTGATCAAATTCGATAGGAAAATCAATGCATACAATCAGGACATATGTGCACGATGAATATTGGATATTCCTAACGAAAGAACTCAAATGCTTCCTTTGGTGTAAAAGATTGGAAATATAAGACATTGACTATATCAAATCTACAAATAAAAGCTCAAAGTGATTTCTACACCAATAACGTCCAAAATGATTTTCATGCTTTTTCAGGACTTTCAAGGAAGTGCAAACCCGTTTTTCAATCTCCAACCAAACTCCCTCAGATTTATATTTTGAAGAGAGGAATACTAAATTCTCAAACTTTGGAGAATTGGGTGAAACCTAAATGGCCCAGATTTGGCATGAATTACTTTTTATTGTCTTATCAATTTTTTTTTGGGCTCTTTTAACCTCTTAGGACCTCGGATATTAAAATACCTCCATTTTTTAGGTCCTTTTTAACGGTGGCTTTTGCGCAAAGAATAAAGAATCAACTTTCGCATCCCCTCCCCGTTATGCAAATTATCACACAGTCTCACCAAAACGGTTTTTTACATGCAATCCAATCTTGTCAAGTTTTATCGCATATTGTCATTGTATAGACAGAATTGAGATAGAAACACTCAAGCCAATATGTGAAAGACAAGTGCAATAATCAAATATAGCCGTGCATGTGAGCATTAAAGGATATAGGAGTCAAACATGTAGGAAGATATCACTAATTACATCTCAAGGACTCCAATCAATGTTAAGCACATGGATGAAATGTTGTAGCGTCTCAAATATCTACCAAACAGTCACATGGATATATGAAATGAAGTTGTGACTTGGCTATCTTAAATGCTCATCCAGAAAAGGTGCAAAACAAAAGAAAAAATCTTTTTGTGCTTTTCTTAAAATTTTATCAAAATAAAATCTTTTTGTATTTTTCAAAATTTTTCAAAACAAAAATATATACAAAAATGATACATACTAGCAATAGGCAAACAATGACATCATGCAAATCACCCTATGCTAGTAAACAAGTCAAACCTCAATCATTAGGTGCGGAGGGGTTTTCCAAAGGTGGTGACAACTTATGAAAAACCTCCATCAGTTCTTGTGAAGTTTTGACTAAAAACTTAACTTGCTCTCCTAAATGTGCAAACTCTCTCATGTAGTCTCCGGGAGCATGTAAAGTATCATGTGTGGTTGCATGTGCACGAATGTGTGAAGTGGCGTGATATGGCACAAAACCCAACTTAGAACAAAATTCCCTAAGATGTCCTCGCTTCTTGCAGTGGGAGCAAACATAAACCGGTCTAGGAAATAATTTATCAACAATTTTGGGATGAACAATCCTAGACGGACACCCATGGGACTCACTCACAATGGTGGATATAGGCTCGGGTGAATTCTCTAATGTGACTTGAACCTCCCGTGCTTGTTTGAGGTCATCCTCGAGATGGGATACACGTGTCGTCAGACTAGACACCGTGTTGGTCAAGTCACCTTTTTCCTTTTTAAGCTCATCATTCTCTCCCTTCAACACACCAATCTGAATACCTAGGATCCTATTAGTCCTTTTTATTTCCATGGTCTTGATAAATAACTTTCTAAAGGCTTTTTGGATCAAACTATCATCACCATTATCATCCTCACTATCACTTAGAGAAGTGGGCATATCAACTTTCTTGCCCTCTCTCTTAAGTCTAGTGGGACACTCAAATTTCTTGTGCCCTGTCCCATCGCACTCAAAACATCTTATCTTCTCAACTTTTTTATTTCTTTCATTCTCACCACAACTCTCTCTCTCTCCAAAAAATCTTAAATCCTTCTCTAAAGCGGTGATCCTAAGGACTAAAGCATTATTACGCGTCTTGGTTTCAAAAAACTCAGAATATAACTCGGCGTAAGTGCATGGGAGATCACACTCGCTCTCACTTGCCTCATCCTCCCCTTCACTCTCATCGCTCTTACAGTCGAGGTGTCCTTGTGACGTAGCATCCTCATCGTCGTGAGAAGCATTGGAGGTACTCACATGACTTGCCATGAACTCGGTGAAGTTACGCTCATGCGGTGACTCATCTCCTGAATCCACCGTCTCGACCTCACTGTCGTCACTAAGGGTAGCATTAGGGACAGCTTTCCCTTTCTCTCTATTCAGACGATTGGCACACTCAAAAGCTCTATGACCCCTACCATCGCATTCAAAACATCTCTCACTGTCTTTCTTAGTAGGGTCTTTGGAATCTTTCTCATTTTCCTTTTCAGAAATATTTTTCTCAACCTTCCTTTTATCATTGAAATTTCCACTTTTCTTGAATTTGAGAATTCTTTTGAAATTTTTTGCAAACAGGGCCAAGTCATCTAAGTCAAAATCACATTGAGACTTGGACTCAAAAACTTTTTCTTTCTTTTTCTGAAAATGAATCTTTAAAGCAATCCCATTATCCTTCGCCTTAATGGTTTTGGGGAACATGTCAATCTCATAGGTTTGAAGATCTTCTACAAGTTCTTCCAACTTAAGTGATTTCAAATTTCCCAAAGAGTTCAAAACAGTGACTTTAGGAATAAAGCGTTTTGGGAGAGATCTCAAAATCTTTTTAACGACACGCGTGTTATCAATCACTTCACCCAAATTAAAACATGTGTTAACAATGTCCGACAATCGTGCATAAAAATCATCAAAGCAATCGGACTCAGATATGGTGATAGTCTCAAATTGGGTGGCCAAATTTTGTAATTTTGACTCTTTAACCGCGTTCGTACCCTCATGTAGGCCTGTCAATGGATCGGATTTTATCCGAATCCGAATCCGATCCGTTTAAGCGGATATGGATCATGCCTAAAATCCGATTATCCGATTACCCGATTACCCGATTATCCGTTTATTAAATGGAGCGGATTTGGATTCATATGCTCCGATCCGTTAATAATCCGATCCGATTAATATTTTTAATATACATATATAAATTATATATAATATATTTTTCATTAATATATATTGTATTTAATAAAATTGTATATACATATTTTACATATTTATTATAATAGTTCTCTATTTCATTATCTATTTTTTTGGAACATTTGCAAAATAAATTTATGAAATAAGAGTTGAAAATAAAAATGTTGCAAATCAAGTTTAAGATAAATGGATAATCGGATAATCGGATCCGATCCGAATCCGTTTAATATTAACGGATATGGATTTGGATTTGCCTGATCCGATCCGATTAATAAAGGGATCAGATCCGAATCCGTTTAACATAAACGGATATGGATTTGGATTTGCCTGATCCGGTCCGAATCCGATCCGTTTACAGGCCTACCCTCATGTGTCAATTTCAAAACATCCCAAGCCTCTTTAGACGTGGTGCACGTCATAATTCGATGAAACTCATCAGGAGAGACAGCTCCAGAAATAGCACTCAGACCACGGGAATTAAAATTGGACAATTTATAATCATCTTCAGTCCAGGCTGACACGGGTTTTAAAGTGGTGATGTTATTAATAGTGACCATGGGAGGAGTCCAACCATTTTCGCAAAGCAACCAAACACGCTCGTCAATAGATTTCAAAATCTATTTCATACGAGCTTTCCAGTAGGCATAATTAGACCCGTCAAAAATAGGCATCTGATTATAATATGACTTCTCCATTTGAACACGCACTTTTTCAAAGATCAATTTTTTTCAGAAAATTGATATCTTAGAAAAAAATTTGCGGAAAAAGGAATACGCGATAAATTAGCGTAACCTGCTCTGATACCAATTTGAAAGAGTTGGCGCTTGCGTTCAAATGATCAAATTATATTTAAAACACCTTTTAACCCAAACAAACCCTAAACATGCAACTAGGTGTGATTGAAACAATATGAAATCATGCAAGAGTTATTCAAACACACATAATTGAGGAAAAATCCCCCACAGGGGCAAAACCATTTATTTTCACTATAATTTGTAAGAAAACGGCTTACAATCGGATTACAATGAAAATACAAGTTGACTAAGAATTACCCTCAGGTATCGGATTCTGTAGTCGCGGCTGGAATTATCCCTTTCCAGTAGGGCTGCAATGAAGAGGAAGAAACGGTCCACTTCACAAGGGTTGAACAACAGAAATGGTGTTCTTGGGTTACCAAACTTGATTCACATAGATATGGAAGATGTGTGAATCTAAAGACCTAGAATCATAGGACTCAATAGGTAAAGACTTTAAGGTTGATATGCTCTGAAAAATGTGGGAAAGTCTTATCGAAACCAACTACTGATCGTGGTTTAAATAAGGAGTCAAAACCCTAAAAAATCTGCTACACGATCTGGCAGAGTTTATCCAGGGCGGATCGGTCCGATGGCGGATCGGTTCTTTTAATTTGAAGCCGACTCGGTTCGCAATCGGTTTGGTGCTCTCTGGACTCATTTTGCAAGGCGGTCCGGTCCGGTCCTGGGCGGATCGGTCCGCAGTCGGATCGGTTCTTTTTATTTTGGGGCGGACCGGTCCGGCTGACTGTTTCCAGATTCCTTCTTCTTTTGATCTTCGGATTTCGGATTTCGTTGATGACGATGTGATCTTTTCAACCATCAATCTTGTAACGGCGTATGACATAACATATACATAAAGATGGACAAATTGTCCTTACAATAAAATTCCTCAATTTTTAGGTCGGATATAACGGTGGCTTAGTATTCGCAAAGGCCAAATGAACCTTTCGCAGCCCTTCCTCATTTTCCAATAAAGCACATAACCTCGCTGAATGGTTCTAACATGCACTAATTTCTTGTCAAGTTTTATCGCGCTTGGTTTGTTTCAAAAACAGGATTGAAGTGAAAACCCCCAACCAACATGTGATAAGACAAGCACAATAATCAAACAAATTCGTGCACATGTGCATTAAAGAAAATCATGAGTCAATCATGTAGAAAGTAACACTAATAATATCTTAATGACTCCAAACATTATAAAGCACAAAGATGACATGATATATTATCTCAAAACACTATCAAATAGTCACATGAAAAATGTAATTATGTTGTGACTTGGTCATCCTAAGTGTCCATCCATAAACGGTGTAAACAAAATACAAAACTCTTTTTGGATTTTTCAAAAATTTTATCAGAATAAAATCTTTTTGCATTTTTCGAAATTTTCAAAAATAAAAATCTAATACAAAAGGTACATGTCAACACACTAGCAAATATATATCATGAAACCACAACAAGTGTATGAAAAACAAGCAAACACAATCATCTATATGATATGACAACAGAAGAATCATGTGCAATTAATAAGTCTAAAATCTATCGTATCCAAAAGAGATTTCCTAACCCAAACGGATGTGAAATGACGCGTGGGAGTTTTGCGAACCAACAAAATACTAGACTTCAACTTCCTAGGACTTCTTCCTATATCAAAACAAAATCTCCTATGGTGACCTTTCCTACCACAATGTGAACATCTGTAAACGGGTGGAACGATACCTATGGGTTGACCTTTTTTAACATCCTTGAAATCGGTTGACCCTCTAAAACAAACTACGGTTTTGGTTTTGACACTCGAAGAATAAGAACAAAACGAGCCATTACTATCACTATCAAACCTACTTGAATCGTTTAAATCATTTTTCAACTTCAAAATATTTGATTCAAGCAAAGAATTAGACTCTTTCAATTTAAGGGACGCCTTTTTCAAATTATCAACAATTCCTAAAAGGGTATCTCTCTCTCCCTCAATTAAAGCAAACTTTTTCCTTAGAGTCTCTTCACGTGCCACAAACTCATCGATTAAAATATTTTTATCCTCTTTGGCACAAACACAAACACTAGAATTTTTTCAAAGTCCTCCAATTCTTTATCTAAAAATAGGACTCTATCATCACTCTCCTTTTTGGACAATTTTAAATCATTAAAGTCTCGGTCCAAATAAACAAGTTTCTCACAATAAAAATCTCTTTGATTTTGAAACATTTGCAAGTGATTCACAACAGATTTAAAACGAGAATTTTTTTTCCAAATATTTAATTCTCTTAGCAAACTTCAAACTCAAACTATTTAAATCATCAAAATTCTGATTCGTGTCATAAAGGGGGGGGGGGGGGGGGCATCCGATTACATAAGTGCTCCATTGGAAAATTTATGATTTTTCACAAAAGAGATTTTTCAAAAAAAAATCAATATCACAAAAATTTTATAAAAAATAGTAATACACAATAAAATAGTGCAACCTGCTCTGATACCAATTTGACGACGTGAGAAGTCTGATTGTATAAAAAAAATCCTTGAAGAATCAGGATCATGCGATAAATTAGTGTAACCCGTTCTGATACCAATTTATAAAATATGACGGTATGTGATAATTAATTAAATTAACAAATTTTCAATTCGGCACACTTTTTTTAATTAGAGTCCATTTTTAAACAAAATTAATTCAGCCCCAAAACATGCAACTACGTGTCAAACCAAATACGATATAGCATGAGACACAAAATTTCAGGAAAAATCCCTGAAGGGCAAAACCTTTTATTTCTAGAACTTTGAAAAGTTTACAAGACCATTGACTTACATACAACTTGATCGTCTACAAGAGTAACGCGCGGTGCCTTCGTCAAACCTTCAAAGTAACAGCTAGAAATCAACAGTGGTTCACAGGCAGCTATACCATAAGGACAATCCATCTTCACCGTGTAGGTTATCCTCCCCACAAGAGTAACTTTATAGAGACTCCCTCCACAATAGTACGCAGCTCTCCGGTTTTAGAGTTCTCCCCACAAAGGTAAAGTTTCAACAAATTTGAATCTAGGGTTCCAAAACAATTCACTAAAAGATTGTGATGTTTTGTGAATTGAAAACAAAAGGTTTAAAACCTAAAAGAAGAAGACAAAAATCGTTTCTGCAGTAGCAGTTTCATCTATTGAAAATATTCAGATCTTCTTATGAAAAACGAAGTTGGAAAAGCCTATTTATAAAAAACTTAAGGCGGCGCGTCGCTCAAACGAGGTTGAATGTCGCTCGAACAAAAAGGCATTATCGTTTGAACGACATCACGCGATAACTTCTCGCGAGATAGCTTTGTCATTTGAATGACATAAGTAGATCGTTCGAACGACCTATCAAACGGGATCTCTAGCCATGATTATAGATAATTTTGATACGAACGTGTGGCCATCAGTTTCATATTTTTTTTGATTTTTTATGAATTAGTTATGATTTTTCTACGGAAAGGTGTCCGAGAACAAAATCTTAAAAAATATTTGATAAAAATATCCCAACACTTTAAGTGAAATGCTAAGGAATTAAAACTCAATCTTATCAAAATTAACCTTGCGGAGTCTTGAATGTTGAAGAACTTGATATTCGGATCCGTCTTTGATGCTTGAATGTTCTTGAATGCTCTTTGACGGTGTAGCAGTATAAGACATACTAAATTGATAATGGACAATGAAAATAATGTCCTTACAAATCTCTCCCTATGTCTATTCCGGTACAAAATAAAAACATTTGAATTACCCAAACCCAAAATGACTATACAAATCTAATATCCCCCATGAACCCAAAAAAGGAAAGGTACTGATTTTGCAAGTCTTCAAATTTTCTTCAAAAGTCTTCAACAACAAATCTCAAAGCTTTTCTCATCACAGTGTGCAATCTAATAATCATCAATCTTCGTACCTACACACATGTGAAAAAGCAAATACCTTAGTAACGCATCGAGTTTGAAACTATATAAGAATGAATCAATCAATCTAATCAAATCTCCCCCATAAAATCATAATTCATCCTCCCCCTTTTTATTATGTCCCCAAATAGACAGATAAGAAGAAAAAAACTAAACATGGAGTATCACAACAAAACCATATCAAACATGGATCAAACTACGCATGCAAAGGAGTAACTCAAAGGATTCCATGAACTATTTTTGGATTTTTCAATTTTTTCAAAGGAAAAATAATGTTACAAAAATCACACCATGGATTTAACTAAAATAACCAAGTTATGGAAATGGAATGAATGGGTGTGAACACATTCGATAGGTAAATAAACTCAATCAGTCATATGTGCACGATGAATACATGTAATCCTAACAAATGAACATCAAAAGTATCCTTAGGTGTAAAAATTGTTGAATTTAGATGACATTGTCTTATGCAAATCAACAAATCAAAGTCAAAGTGATTTCCACACCAATAACGTCCAAAACTATTTAACGCTTTTTCAAGACTTTTAAGGACGTGAAAACCCATTTTAAATTCCATCCAAACTCCCTCGTGCATCTTTTCTTTTAGAGGTAATCTAAATTCTCAAACATTAGAGAATTGGTGCAAAAACCTAATGGCCCCTTTTTCGCATGAATTTCTTTTTATTGCCTTTAAATTTTTTTGGACTCTTTTAAACCCCTTTGGATCCCGGATAATAAAATTCCTCAATTTTTTAGGTTCGATATAACGGTGGCCTAGTATTCGCAAAGGCCAAATGAACCTTTCGCATCCCTTCCTCGTTTTCAAATAAAGCACACAACCTCATCAAACGGTTCTTACATGCACTACTTTCTTGTCAAGTTTTATCGTGCTTGGTTCGTTTTAAAGACAGGATTGAAGTGAAAACACCCAACCAACATGTGATAAGACAAGCACAATAATCAAACAAATCTGTTCACATGTTCATTAAAGGAAATCATGAGTCAAACATGTAGGAAGTAACACTAATTTCATCTTAATGACCACAAACATTATAAAGCACAAAGATGACATAATATATTGTCTCAAAACACTATCAAATAGTCACATGAAAAATGAAATGATGTTGTGAGTCGGTCATCCTAAGTGTCCATGCATAAACGGTGTAAACAAAATACAAAACTCTTTTTGGATTTTTTAAAAATTTTATCAAAATAAAATCCTTTTGCATTTTTTGAAATTTTCAAAAATAAAAATTTAATACAAAAAGTACATGTCAACACACTAGCAAATATATATCATGAAAGCACAACTAGTGTATGACAAAGAAGCAAACACAATCATCTATATGATATGGCAAGAGAAGAATCATGTGAAAGCGTGTGAGAATCAATAAGTCTAAAATCTAGCGTATTCAAAAGAGATTTCCTAACCCAAACGGAAGTGACATGACGCGTGGGTGTTTTGGGAACCAACAAAATACTAGACTTCGACTTCCTAGGACTTCTTCCAAGATCAAAACAAAATCTCCTAAGGTGACCCTTCCTACCACAATGTGAACATGTGTAAACGGGTGGAATGACACCTATGGGTTGAAATTTTCTAACATCCTTAAAATTGGTTGACCCTCTAAAACAAACTATGGTTTTGGTTTAATACCCAAAGAATGAGAACAAAACGAGCCATTACCATCACTATCAAACCTACTTGAATCGTTTAAATCATTTTTTAACTTCAAAATATTTTATTCAAGCAAAGAATTAGACTCTTCCAATTTAAGGGACGCCTTTTTCAAATTATCAACAATTCCTAAAAGGGTATCTCTCTTTCCCTCAATTAAAGAAAACTTTTTTCCTAAGAGTCTCTTCACGTGCCACAAACTCAACGATTAAAATATTTTTATCCTCTCAGGCACAAACACAAACACTAAAATTTTGAAAGTCCTGCAATTCTTTTTCTAAAAATAGGACTCTATCATCACTCTCCATTTTGGAAAATTTTAAATCATTAAAGTCTCGATCCAAAGAAACAAGTTTCTCACGATAAAAATCTCTTTAATTTTGAACCGTTTGCAATTGATCCACAACGGATTTAAAACGAGATTTTTTTTTTTCAAAAAATCTAATTCTCTTAGAAAACGTCAAACTCAAACTATTTAAATCATCAAAACTCTGATTCGTATCATAAAGGGAGGGGGGGGGGGGGGGGCATCCGATTACATAAATGCTCTATTGCAAAAATTGCGATTTTTCACAAAAGTGATTTTTCAAAAAAAAAATTATATCACACAAATTTTGCGGAAAATAGGAATACATAATAAAATAGTGTAACCTGCTCTGATACCAATTTGATGACGTGAGAAGTCGAATTATATAAAAATAAATAAATCCTTGAAAAATCAGGGGTCACGTGATAAATTAGTGTAACCCGCTCTGATACCAATTTGTAAAATATGACGGTGTGTGATAATTAATTAAATTTGTAAATTTTCAATTTGGCACACTTATTTAATTAGAGTCTATTTTTTAACCAAATTAATTTAGCCCCTAAACATGCAACTACGTGTCAAACCAAATAAGATATAGCATGCGATACAAACTTTCTGGAAAAATCCCCAAAGGGCAAAACCTTTTATTTCTATAACTTTGAAAAGTTTACAAAACCATTGACTTACATACAACTTGATCGCCTATAAGAGTAACGCATGGTGCCTTTGTCAAACTGTCAAAGTAACGGCTAAAAATCAGCAGTGGTTCACACGCAGCTATACCACAAGGACACACAGTCTTCACGGTGTAGGTTATCCTCCCCACACGAGTAACTTCATAGAGACTCCTTCCACAATAGCATGCAGCTCGAACGGTTGTTGAGTTCTCCCCACAGAGGTAAAGTTTCACCAAACTTGAATCTAGTGTTCCAAAACAATTCACTAAAAGATTAGGATGTTTTGTGAATTGAAAACGAAAGGTTTAAACCTAAAAGAAGAAGACAAAAATTGTTGCTGCAGTAGCAGTTTCGTCTATTGAAAATATTCAGGTCTTCTTGTGAAAAACGGAGTTGAAAAAACCTATTTATAAAAAACTTAAGGCGGCGCGTCGCTCGAACGAAAAGGCATTGTCGTTTGAATGACATCGCGCGACAACTTCTCACGAGATAGCTGTCATTTTTAACGACATAAGTAGGTCGTTCTAACGACCTATCAAATTAGATCTTAGACCATGATTGTAGATAATTTCGATACGAATGCGTGGCGGTTAGTTTCGTATTTTTCTATTTTTTTATGAATTAGTTATGATTTTTCTACGGAAAGGTGTCCGAGAACAAAATCTTTAAAAAATACTTATTAAAAAAATCCCAACACTTTATGTGAAATGCTAAGGAATTAAAACTCAACCTTACCAAAATTAACCTCGCGGACTCTTAAGTGTTGAAGAACTTGATATTCGAATCCATCTTTGATGCTTGAATGTTCTTGAATGCTCTTCGACAGTATAGCGGTATACGACATACTAAATTGATAACGGACAATGGAAATAATGTCCTTACAATATTTTTTTAGTTTGACCCGACTGCGTGGAGATGTATTTTCTTACTTGTTTTATGTGTAGTAGTACACTATGGTTTGTCAATGCTCGTGGGGGACATACTGGGGGTATTCTGATTGGGCACGTAAGACACTAAGCATGTGGGTAACCTGGTGATAAAGATGGGCTTTACCGAGGTGCTTTACCCCGATACTAAATTGGACGTACCCCAAGGTGGGAATATACAAGTAAGCCATGATGTATAACTAAGTATAAAGTCCATATGTTATGACGGGAATGCGTAGTGATTGTCTCTTATTGATAGATTTAAGGTTTTTGGTTCGGGGTGAACTATAAATATACCTAGTATGCATAAGTGATCCCCTAAGGTGATAGGGATAGGCATTCATATACTTTATGTGCAAATTAAGAGTATTCCATTTACTTATACGTGTCGAGGATGATACCTTTATGGATATTAGACTTGAAATGGTCATATTCCTACTTGATATTATACTTGATATGAGTAATCCAATATAAATGTATTGTGACTTTAATTATGTTTAATAGAAATGAGTAATAATTATTTAAACTGTACGTATCGGGGACTGTACTTATGTGGATGTTAGATGTAGAGACCATCTGTCCTCTGCTTTGTGTGGTTTTTTGTTATGGTACTTGAGGTGCTGTACCGACTTAAACCTTATACTGTAAATGAATATGATTTATACTAGAGATGTGTATTTATTAACTTTTGACTCGGGATTTATGTGTCAAGTACATTACAAAGATATATATTTTATTAGTTGCATGATATGGCTTTAGGATTTATAGACTTGAGACATATATTTAGTATCCTATCTAGTGAAGGTTAGATTTACATTGGTTAGTGAATGAGATATGCTTAATTAAGAGATTATTTTACTAAGGAGAAAGTAAAGAATATTAAATTAAGAGAAGAACATTATTCACATGGGTTATAAATGGGTTTAGGTATAAAACCTCATGTTCATTTTGGTTTGGGTAACTTAAATGGCCTAAAATCCACTTAACATAAGAGGAAGATGTACTACTATTAATATGATAAACTTCATTTAAATTATTATTCTTTGTAAAATTGATGTATACATCATTGTTGAATCTGTTTTTCAAGATCTTAGGTTATTGTTACCATCGTAGACTTGGATTAATTTCGTTGGAGAAGTATCTCTAGCGACATTATATTTTTTTCAACCTAGGATGTAGGATTCGAGTAGAGTATCTCATCTACTTCTTACATTTATTTGGATTCAAGAGTTATTATATTTTAAAGCTGATCCCGAGCTAACTTGTGTAAATGTAGTACTTGTATTTAGAGTTTGATTTATATTGGACTTACATTTTATCCTCCAAAGATGGTTTTATTTTGTGTCGGCAGTTTTATGATATCATAGTTGGTTTTGTTTTATTTAGTATTTCATTACCTCTTCATGTCACTTATCTAGTTGTAGTTATTTAGTTTATGCTGAGACTATTACCAAATATTTATTATTCCCGCAGTTTTTTTATTAGACTTGATCAATCTATTTATAATTTTTACGGGTGTCACATTATCCTAGGGTCATATGTATGTTTTACCCTTCAAAACCCCTCATACTGGTCTAAAGTATAATTAAATATTGCCCTATAATATCCTAGAATCAATTTCATAATCCATCTTCAATAAGAAAACAAAAAAGCTAAGTTATATCTTCTTTTACCTAAATCGATTCAACTTGGCCCTTGATCGATTTTGTCGTGGGACTATTTGAAAATAGTTTTGTACACCTTTGAAAAAACAACCCAAAACCCTCAATTTCAATATCCTCATTTAAACCATAATAAAAACTTGCGTTATATACATTTATTAACAGAATTATACGTAAACCCTTGGTTTATAGTTCATCAATTTTAATCCAATTCTTAACATTATGATTTAATTACCAACATAGATATAAAAGATGATGATTCTAAAATAATTAAATCTAAAATATACAATTAAATCAATACCAAGTTAAATGTAATATTACATAATGGCACTAAGAAACCTAGTTATATCTTTGTAATTCGAATTGTATATTCCAAATAATTTAGACTGTACAATCACAATCCAAATTTTAATTTCTCAACCAAAGGTTATCGCTTTTATTTATTTAATGTAATTACATGAATGCGAACATTAAATATTATATGAATTATAACGTAAAATTTTATATCAATTATAACATAAAATGTTCTAATGAAAGGGGAGATGGGAAGAGAAGCTGGGAAATGAATAAAATAGATTTAAGGTTTTAGGGGGGAAACCATTTTGCACGTTACAAATCTTGTTTCTTATTTTTTTAATTATTTCATGTTTTTTCATATTCGAATAATTGAATTTTTATAATGGCCTTCACGGATTCTTTATTATCTTTTAATTTTCAATATTTCATATTTTTGTGATGTGGAAGCTTTTAAGCTTCAATAATGGAAATGGGAAGAAGGAAAGATGGGAGAAGGAAAGAGACAGAGGTTAAATGTTAAGTTTAAGTTTAAGGATAGTTTAGATTTTTAATATGAAAAAAATATTGATTAACAATAATTTACTTAATTAACATATTCTATTGAAAATTGAGTGACTGGTGCATTATTATTATTATTATTATTATTATTATTATTATTATTATTATTATTATTATTATTATTATTATTATTATTATTATTATTATTGGGGGGTGGGATCCTCAAACAACGATAACTAATTATTGCTTAAGTCCAAATAACCCCAAAAATTATGAAGGCGAAATAAACCCAGTGATAAACAATTTTTTCATAAGAATTGTAGTTAAATATATCAAATGTAATATCATTACTAGAAGTTATCATATGCACCGTAAAATCATCAAAATACACTTCTAAGTTTTAACATTGTGTACAACAATAACGAGATAAGTTGTTGACACAATCCAGGCACATGCTTTATCTACGACATATGCATATGTATGTGTGGGGGTTGATTATATACATTAGGCCCATTGTGTTAAGCCGACCAGCCCAGTGTGCAACAAGGACTGTCCGACCCAATTAAAATATAAAATATTCTTGGACATGTATTTAACACATGCTTAAATACATACAGATATGCTCAAATCGATTAGTAACAATCTCGGGGAGATATTCAGGGATACGTTATGAGTTATCTACATGCTAGATGAATTGCTTGTACAATTGAACCACTTAATTACAACTACTATAAATGTAAACCCCCACCTCAGGGCAAGGGGATGAAAAATTGATTACTCGAGAGAAACTAAATAGACAGTCACCTCACCATGGACATAGGCAAGTTTTCAAACCATGTACATCTTGTGTTATGTGTGATTGTTTATTTCTTGATTTTCATACTTGCTTTATGGGATTGATTATTATGATAATTCTGAAATCACAATAGGAGTCGTCTGTAAAAAAATGATTCTTTTTCTTACAAAATCAATTACTGATCCAAAAGCACACGATGTCTCACGACAACAGTAATTTATCGTAAGTTGGCCACGTACAGGAAACCCAGTCCCTCCTATGATTCGGTCTGAGATTCTCTAACAACAAAATCCAAGGTTTCGCTAAGAGAGGCAACATTTTAAAGAAAGTCAAGGACCACCTAGGTCTACTCAGATCTCCAGGATGATCGATGCTTACGAAGCCAGGCTTCAAGAGTAATAGGAGGCAACACGTCTCCAGGTGGAAGAGAATGCTCGCCTACAAAGGCAACTTGAAAGACAAAAGAGTGATCTCCATAGAGATACCAGGAAACGTCGCACACGGTATCCTAGTCCCTAGGCAAGCAATACTGTAGCCGAGGGAGGAGCTCCAGACGCGATGAGGATTGATCAGAGAATGGTCAGTCAGAGAGGCGCCACAGAGACAATGATAGCCAGGACAAAAAATATCAGAGTCTTGGTCTGAAGAGAAATGGATCAGCACCCAGCCCATCGAGGGGCTAGGTCAACTAAAGATCTAGCCAAAAGCGCTCTTAACTCAAATGAAATCCCCTTTTCAAAGGCAATTAAAGAAGAGGATCCCCTAAAGAAGTTTTTTGTTCCCAGATTTAAAAATCAACGATGGTAAGACTGACCCCATAGACCATGTCCAATAGTATAGGCAGGATATGACCCTATGAGGATGCAATGACGCTCTTTTGTGTCTCATCTTCCCTTCTAGACTACATAATATAGCACATAAGTGGTTATCAATCAAGAGATTCAAGGCCCTCGTTGAGACCTTTACTGCTCGCTTCACCACCAGCAGCTCCTACCCTAAAACTATGTATTCAATGCTCACTATGAAGAAAAAACCACATGAGAGCCTTAGTAATTGTGCCAAACGGTACTGGGAGGTCTTTAACGAAGTGGAGTATTATTTAAAGCAGGTTATTATAGCGTCTTTCAATATTAGTCTATCCACAACATCTCTACTACACAAGTATCTTATGAAGAAAGAGGTCAACACCATCGATGACCTCATGGTGCGTATCAAAAAATATGCCAAGGTTGAGAATGTTTTTCACTTCAATCCGAGGAACAACGATCACACCAAAGCAAGTAAAAGTGGATAAAAGAGTGATACTCCTAAGAAAGAGAATAATAATGGGGGTAAGAACGGATCCAGGAATAGAAGCAAGGAAAATCCTTTAAAGGCATTCCAAGTTGTTAACACAATCTTCAAGGAGATAATTTACAAAATCTTGAGAAAGATCAAGGATCATCCATTTGTGAAATTGCTCAAAAAGATGGGTGGTGACCCAATAAATAGGAAGAACGTATTGCGATTAGCGTTTCATAAGGAGAACGACTACATAATAAAGAACTGTAAATCGCTAAGTTACACTTAGAAGAGTTGGCCAAGTTGGGCATTTGAATGAGTATGTAGATAAGAAAGGTGACAAGGTTGCATCTAATGGCGACTAGAAGACGAATAATTTCCTTGATGACGACATGGGATATGAGTCGACAGTTATTCATTGAGCATCCGACCTGAAGCAGATCTAACAAAACATTATTCGGATGGAAATTCAAGAAGGTCACAACTGCCATGGAGGCATTCCAAATTGACATCGTAAAGAGCCAGATTGGCAAGAGCCGATTACCAGAGGATGTTGACTATACAAATACATCATTTTCATAGAGGAAGATTTGGTGGTCGAGGTGAAAACCCCACACCACGATGCACTTGTGATCACTCTCAGGATTATGAACTGGGGCGTTGACAAAATCGTAGTGGACCAGGAGAGCTCATTTGAGGTGATGTCTTAGAGCTCTTTGACAAATTGAAACTAAATTTAACCGATCTCAAGGAAGCAACTGTTCCTAATCGGATTTGCGAAAAAGATCACGATGCTATTAAGAAAGATAGTCCTTCTGGTCAGGGCAGGTAATATTTCAAAACTTATTGAATTTTTGGTGATAGATATAAAATCACCATATCATGCCATTCTGGGCAGAGGCTGGCTTCATGCCATGAAGGCTGTACCGTCAACATATCATCAAAAGCTCAAGTGTGTCACCGATCGTGACATGGTCGAGATCCGTGGAGACCATGTCACTGCCAAAAAATACTTTATTACCTCACTTCGACCCCATAAAGAGAAGAAAAAAGAACCACAGATTCTCCCAAAGGAAGCCTAGGATGGGGCTACCCCTTAATATAGCAACTACGAAATAACCGACCAGGGGTGGAAGATACCAGGGTTTACCCCATTGATAGGATCATTGAAAGCCTAGAGAAGATTACATTTGATGTCAACCTGCCATAAAGAAGGTTCTTAATAGGAAGAACGTTTTTTTATCATGAGACAGAGGAGTTGGTCACCTTTTTGAAAAATAACTTGAACATTTTCGTATGGGAGCCTTACGATCTGTCAGGGATTGATCCCAAAATTACTTGCCATCACTTTCACGTAGACCCGACCTTCAAGCTAGTAACTCAAATGGCGTGCCGAACAGCCCTAAAAATGCTAAAGTGATGGAGAACGAAGTTGGGAGGTTTCTAAATGAAGGCTCCAATAGATAAGTCGAGTTCCCCAATTGGCTGTCCAACCCAGTGGTAATAGGAAAGAGCGCGACAGCTAGAGAGTCTTCATTAATTTCACAGATTTAAATAGGGCATGCCCCAAGGACAATTTACCTCTACTGAAGATAGATCAGTTGGTCGACGCCATAGCCACACATAAATGCATGAGTTTCTTGGAGGAATACTTGGGGTATCAACAAATCCTGTTGTTCAACCCTGAACAGGACAAGATATATTTATCACTCCAGTAGGACTATACTGTTACAAAGTCATGTCGTTTGGCCTCAAGAATGTAGGAGCCACCTATTAGAGGTTGGTTACCAACATTTTAAGCACCAGATAGAAAACACCATGGAAGTCTACATAAACTATGTGCTTATTAATAGTAGATGTAAGGGTGACCACCTCAGGGACTTGGCCAATACCTTCGAAATCCTTCAAAAGTTTTGAATGAAGCTCAATGCGAGTGAGTTTTCATTCAAAATCTAGTCAGGAAAGTTCTTAGGTGAAGGCTAATCCAAACCAAATTGATGCTATAACAAGGGTCCAGTCGCCGAAGACTTTATGAGACAATCAGGAACTTACTGAGATGCTCACAGCACTCAATCGTTTCATATTCAAGTCATCAGAGTGTCGTTGACCATTCTTCACTTGGAGCTACGATTATTCAGAAGCCTTAGAGGAGATAAAGTCCTATTTTAATAAGTCACCTTTGCTAGCAATCCCTGATGAAGGCTATCCTCTATACCTCTACCTCGTTGTATCAAGCCATGCACTTAGCTCGGCTCCGATATAAAAGAAAGAGGGAAAATAGTATATTGTCCAATATGATAGCACAATGTTTCTAGACGCCAAGCAACGGTAGTTACCGCTTGAAAAAATAGTCTACTTTATGGTAGTCGCTTCTAAAAATTTTAAACATTACTTTAACTCACTCAGTCACAGTGATCACATCTTCTCCTCTCAAAGTTATTCTTTCAAAAAGCTGGCCTCTCCGGGCAATTGCCAAAATGTTCAGTCAATCTCACATGGTTCGATATACACTTTCATCTAAGGACAACAATTAAGGGACAGATCTTAGCAGATTTTATCATAGAATTCACAGGAGATATACTGACTGACTAGTAGCTTGCAGAGTAACCATCAAGCCAGGAAGCACAATCGAAGGAATAGACCCTATACGTTGATGGAGCATTCAATTATATGGGGGCAGGAGTAGGTATTGTCCTGGTAATTCTAGAGGACACTATAATCGAGAAAGAAATCAGGATAGGATTTGAAGCCTCAAATAATGAAGTTGAATACGAAGCGCGGATAGCTGGCCTATGTAAGGCCTAACTGCTGAGGGCAAAGCAGCTTAATGTGTTCAGCGATATCAAACTAGTATCCAACTAAGTGATCGGATATTTGGACATAAAAAATGATAGGATGGCAACCTACCTCTCTTTGGTTCGTAAGAAGCCAAAGACGTCTCATATAAACATGGGTGGTTGAATGCCCTCAAAGTGGTGAAAGAACCAAAAGAATCCCAGCTGTGGTATATAAACCAGGTGGACTACCCAGCCTATCGTTGAACTCCCTTTGGGAATGACGAGCAGTGGGTTCCCCAAATGATATTCCCCATCAGTTGTTGAATGACTTTGAGGCTGATCCAGACAGGGTTGAATAGTTCACATCTAATCTAGTAGTTCTGGTAATTGTAAGTATTTGTTAGTCGACACAGATTACTTTACCAAGTTGGTAGAGGCAGAACCACTAGACAATATCCGAGATACCGACATGACAAGATTCATCTAACAGATTATCATAAGACGATTTGGGGTACTCAAGCCATTATTACCGATAATGACACACAATTCGAAAGTGTTGTTTTAGAGTTTCTGTGATGAATATGGAATCAAACACCACTTCATCTCAATGGACTACCCCCGGAGCAATGGATAAGTAGAAGCTTTTAATAAAACAAGGCTCGACGGCCTAAAAAAGAGGTTTAAAAGGGCAAAAGGCACTTGGGCAGAAGAACTCCCTCACGTCCTTTGGGCTTATCATACTACGTCTAGAAGGCCGAATGGAGAAATACCCTTCGCACTCACATATATAATGGAAGCTATATTCCCACTTGAAGTCGGTCTTTCTTCTATGAGAACCAATTTGGTCGACCAAGGGCTAAACGACGATGCCTTGTGCACTAAACTTGACCTAACAGATGAGAAAGAGAGAAAACCATGATTAAGTCGGCCTCATATCAGTAACAACTAGCAAGGTAGTATAACAAAAGGATCAATTCGCAGAAGTTCTAGGTAGGAGACTACCAAAAACAGCAATCTGACACGATTTAAAACCATGCCAGATCAAATCTGGCGCGGTTTTGAACTGTGCCAGAATCAGGGGTTCCATATTGGCCTTTTTTCTGGCATGGTTTAAAAGTGTGCCAGATTTGGTCAAACAGGAACATTTCTGGCACACTTTAAAACCGTGCTAGAATTTGATATTTCTGGCACACTTTTGGCACACTTTATAACTGTGCCAGATTGAGTACATTTTTGTATACTTTTGGCACTATTTAAAATCCTGCCAAAATTTGATACACTTTTGGCACGATTTTAAACTGTGCCAGATTTTTGGATCAAAGAAAAAAAATTAATCATTTGAAAATAAGAAAATTCACAAATTGCGAATCCCGCATGTTGTTGATAAACTAATGTACATACAAACTTCAAAATATTACAAGTCTTAATAGTTCACAAACTAAAAAAAATTGGGCAGAGCTTCCTCTACTTTCTGGACTATCTAAAATATGTTAATATAAAACCCAAGTAATGTAAAGCTCGCACGACCATAAAATATAAAAAAAATTACAAAAGCCTGCACGACCATAAAAGTTAACAATAAAACTTCAAAAGCCCACACGACCATAACACAAAAAAAATCCTGAATATGAACAACGTCAAATAAATAATCCCCTTGTTGTAAACCATTGACTTCTTCGTGTGTTCCACGTGGATAAAAGATAACGATAAAATATTATCATGCAAAAAATAAGATAAAAAAAGAGATGATATTAGTAACCAAGTAATTATTAAAAAAAATCTCATTCAAGCTGAAAAATTGCATATACGAGTTACAATTACTGTTGTATTCTCAAACTAAAAGTCTTATGACTACGTGGTTAGCTCCTTTGAGTTACATTAGTCCCATGCGAGGTGTTAGTGCCTCTTACGGGGCCGTTTGAGGACTGGTTTAAGTGTTCACCCTCAAACGACATGTTTTTAAGAATAATCTAAATATTTTCAAATTATCATCATATTCCCAAACTGGAAGAACCGTGACTACACGGTTAGTTCCTACAAGTTATAATGGTCCCGTGTGAGGTGGTCATGCCTCTTATGGTACTATTTTGGGTTTTCACCCTTTAAAGGCTTATTTTTAAGCTTAATCTAAATAGTTTCAAATTATCGTCATATTCCCAAATCGGGAGACCCATGACTATGCGGTCTGTTCCTACCAGTTACATTGGTCTCGTGCAAGGTGTTAGTGCCTCTTACGGAACAATTTGAGGGCTGATTTAGGTTTTCACCCTCTAAGAGCATGTTTTTAAGCCTAATCTAAATATTTTCAAATTATCATCATATTCTCAAACCGGGACACCCATGACTACGCGGGTAGTTCCTACGAGTTACATTGGTTACATGCGAGGTGTTAGTGCCTCTTACAGGATAGTTTGAAGGTTGGTTTAGATTTTCACCCTCTAATGGCATGTTTTTAAGCCTAATCTAAATATTTTCAAATTATCGTCATATTCTCGAACCCGAAGACCCGTGACTATGCAATCAGTTCTTACGAGTTACATTGGTTCCGTGCGAGGTGTTGGTGCCTCTTACAGGGTCGATTGAGAGATGGTTTAGTTTTTCACCCTATAATGACATGTTTTTAAACATAATCTAGATATTTTTAAATTATCATCATATTGACAAATCGAGAGACCTGGGACTACACAATCAGTTCCTACAAGTTACATTGGTCCTGTGGGAGGTGTCCATGCCTCTTATAGGGTCATTTGGGGGTTGGTTTGGATTTTCACCCTTTAATGGATAATTTTTAAGCATAATCTAGTTTGTTCAAATTATCATTATATTATCAAACTGAGAGTCCCATGACTATGTGGTGAGTTTCTACGAGTTACATTGGTCCCGTGTGAGGTGTTAGTGCCTCTTACGGAGCTGTCTGGGCACTAGTTTGGGTTTTTACCCTTTAACGGCATATTTTAAGCCTAATCTAGATATTTTTAAATTATCGTTATATTCTCAAATCGGGAGATCAGTGACTACGCGATCAATTCTTACAAGTTATGTTGGTCATGTGTGAGGTGTTCATATCTCTTACAGGGCCGTTTTGGGGCTATTTTGGGTTTTCACCTTTTTAACGGCTGGTTTTTAAGCTTAATTTATATGTTTTCAAATCATCGTCATACTCTCAAAGCGGGAGATGCGTGGCTACGCGGTCAGTTCCTAGAAGTTACATTGGTCCCGTGCGAGGTGTTCATGCCTCTTATGGGGCCGTTTGGGGGTTAGTTTAAGTTTTTACCCTTTTAACGACTTGTTTGTGAATAATAGTGATAATTAAACACACTTTCCTATGTCCACCGAATAAAATATGTAAATTTTGTCATCATGCATTTCGAGATCATGCAAATAGACTCTACATGAAAGAACTAGTAAATTCAACTAAGATATTTGTAGGTGAAATTGATATATCCAACTTATCTAAGTACATGAAACTAAGTGTATCTATATATATTTCTAATGTGGCAAACACTAAAAGGAGAAGGGATACGAAAGAAAATAAGAGAAGGCAAAAGATATGTTTGTGTGACTACTTGTCAAGTAGGAAATTTCATTGCAGTGACTATGAATTGTAACCTTCTCTTCTCTCGTATTTGAAGGTGATTTTGGTTTGCCGTCTCTATAAATCCATCTCTTTTCTTCATACCTAATAGATTATAATTAATTAGTACAAACAACTGAATGTAACTGTGATTTCACTGATTTTACACTTGATTATCACCCTTAGGTAGTTGTGATACGTTACTATATTTGAGGGTATCTAACTAAGCCAAAGTAGAATCAAATGGGAATAGATTGATAGTTTAACTATCCAATTGATTTCTTAAAATGATTTATAATAGTACAAAACCATTCCTTGGTTTTGGCGATACCAAAACCTTTAAATACACTCATTGTTTATTTGTTCTGAATGTGTAGAAGGTGAATAATTATAAGAGTTGGATACTAATTCGAGACATAAGTGCAATCTATCTAGTCCTCAATATAAGTATAAAACCCTAGTTATGAAAATAATACCTTCAAGTGTCAAGTAGTTGCCTTTTTTCAGATCAAGCAGGAACAAACTAAAAACAGCATAAACCTCCCAACCGAGTGGGAGTGAGTTTACCTCCGCTATTGCCAAGTAGACAAAAATGTGTTCTCTACCATTTTTATTCATGCTTCCATTCGGATGGAATACTAACTTCCTATAATCACATATATATATATACGTGTTACTGTTATATATATATATATATATATATATATATATATATATATATATATATATATATATATATATACTAACAAAAATAATTAATCACATGGATATTTCTTCTTGATGCACCCAAAGACCATACTGCCAATGAATATAAAGAAGCAAACACCAAAACCATTCATGTTTTCTTAAGTGGTAATGCCCAGTTTGATGTGCCAAGATGACGTGATAATTTTAGCAATCCTATCTTTAGTGTTAAATTTGATGAGATTTTAAGTGAAGAACTTATCCTAATTGAACCGATTATCTCATGTACTTCAGGGATAAAACCATCCCACCTACTAGCTGGGATTATTTTTATACTCTCTATATGACTTAATTCTTATCTTATTTGTCTTTTTACCCTTCGAATCAAATGGGGTCTATGATATTCCCTTATAACTACTATAATTAGAAGAAGAAGCAAAAGATAATACCCGACAAATTGATTGCAAGTAGATCGATTGAAATAAGTACAAGGAGACGAACACAGTGACCCAAGAGTTGAGTCCCATTATTTCCCATTGAATACTGTAACAAATGATCAGATATACATAAGTAAAAAATTCAGGTGCCAAATCACATATATATCACCCAAAGTTTGTATGTTACATGGAGTTTATGTGTTGAAAAAGCAATACACAGTACACAAAAATTCAAATAAGCACATACACGGTAGCTGCCACAATAAAGCATCCATGACAATTTGACCACCACAATCAAAGACCGATGTTTTACCATCAAGTACCTTGGACAGTGTTTCAACCACAACAATCCATACCAAACAATGTATAAAAACCTCAACCCCATGAAAACCTTAGGGGTTTATTTGAGTAAAAAGGAGTAAAATAGTTATGGATAACACAACTACACAATAATTACCATGGTATAGGTATATCTCAATGCCATGTTTTTAATAGAAACAAAACAATTAGTAGAGACAAACTAAAATAACTGAAGCACATCACCCCCCCAAACCATAAAAATACACATATTTTTAAAAAAAGAACCTCTAAGAATGTAAATATTGAAACATAGAAACCGACTTAAAAATTGCAAACCTCATTAGAGTTCCTCAGACATAAAAACCAAAGTTAATCACTTAATCAAATAAGAAGCTTAAGTAAGGCTCTATATATTGAAAAACCTATAGACCGACTCTGAAATTGCATACCCAAAAATTCAGACCAAGACTTGATCTACTTAGATAGAGAAGAGAAATAGGCATAATACACCAGCGGAGGAAACAAACAAACAAACAAACATTTGAGAATTAACTATTAACATAAACAACCATCAAATACAACAAAATTTAGAAAACCATCCAATATAACAAACAAACTGAAATTTTAAAAGCTATTATATACTAAACCCTAAGACTCACAAATTTAGTAAGTAAATAAATTCCCAAAACAATGTTAACTTTATTATTAACTCTTCACTCTACTATTAACTCTTCAAATCAGGAGAAGCTAAACAAACAAAGAACAGAGGCATAATAGTTTCAGCTCAGACCTTTGGACAAACAATATAAATGCAAATAGTTTCACACATGGAAACTTGAAATACACATGCATCCAAAGCTAGAACAATCAAACCCATCATGGGTGGGAACAAAATCGAGGCAGCAAAATCGATGTATACCTATTTAGATCTAAAAAATTGAGGCAGCAAACAATGACAACATAAAAAACACAACAAAAGGGTCAATGCTTGTGGTGTATACCTATAACTCAAAAAGTTTCAAAAACCCAGATTTGTGTGCATGTTTAATAGGGTGATAAAGAGAGAGAGAGAGATGCGGAGGAGGCAGATGCGGGAGGGAGACGGTGTGTGCGTGTGTGCAGTAACGGGTAGGTTTGTGTTGAAAGAGAAAAATACCATAATGTTGAAAGAGCGGGATACCACAATAGTATAATAATTTTTTAGGGTATTTTATATTTTAGTAAAGTTTACTCAATTTTGGCATACTTTAAAACAGTGCCAAATTTTGGCACTTTTTTAAAGTGTGCTAGATTGTCATTAAACCGTGTCAGAATTTGGCACAGTTTTAAACTGTGCCAGATTTTTTATAGTAGGGTGTGCCAAATTGTTATTTTTGGTGTAGTGAAAGTCCTCGACAGTGCTGTAAGACCGTCACACAACAAACTGGGACAAAACTTGGAGGATCCATTCAAGGTAATCAAGGATAATCTTAAAGGAGACTATCACTTGGAAACACTGGAGCGCAGAGAGATACAAAGAGCATGGAATATGACCAACCTAAAGAAGTTCAACTTCTAGTTTTCTTCATTCATTCTTCATCTATTGTAGCAGCACACGTTTATGCATATTTTTATTTCAAACCCATGTTGCTCATAATTTAATAATTTATAAATAAAGGTCCATTTTCCATTTTCTCTTATTCAACTATTATGATTTTATATGATGTGTTATCTCGGCATTGTGCACCAATTCCAAGCAATAACTCCACCCCTAATTTCTAAGAAGGGTTACACTTGGGTTACAGTAGGTTGTTTAACTTATTTCAACCATAGAGCATCCTCAAGTCGAATGAAGTTCTACCTTAATTACAATAAATTGTTCAACTTATTCCAATCAAGGAGCTTCATTGCGCCAAAACAAGATTTGATTTATTCAAAATAAGTTATTAAGTTTATTTCGATTAAAGAGAATCCTCAGGTCTTTGTCATTTCAAGACACAAAGGACCTCGTCAGTTTCCCAACAAACACTAAAATCCCTATAGGGGATCCTTAGACAGAAAGCCAACATAAGTTGGTCGCTAACTAGGTTGGTGGATAAAAGTCCTAAATGGGTGGATGGCCCATCAACCAGGTGAATTTTTAACAGTTTAACTTAATTTAGTCAGTAAATGTCCAAAGTGTACATTAGTTAAGAACTAACTTTATTTATTTGGCACAAGCCCAAAAAGTTACAAAAACACCCATGTTATTGATTACATATCAAGATTTCAAAAAGTATGTTGAAAATACACAGACTATTCATGGTGGCGAGCAAGAAATTATGTTATCTACCTTCTTCGAAAATCATTTGGATTGGGGGAGAACTTTTTATCGCTACCTAGATCCACCTTAAAGTTGTTCAGCAACTGATGGAGAATAGCATCCAGGGGAACCCACTGCTCGTCTTTCCGAAAAGGAGGTCGATGATAGGTTGGGCAGTCCACCTAGTATATATATCATAGTTGGGACTCTTTTGGTTCCTTCAACACTTTGAGATCATTTAACCACCGATGTTTATATGTGATATCTAGGGCTTCTTGTAACCTCACAGGAGCATCCTGCGAACACTCATCGTAGCCTACCGATCAGCAGCTCAACGTCCCATCCTAAAAAGGAACCTAAGCCTCTTGATTTCTATCTGAAGACCAACCATAGTGGTATTTTACGTTGAGAATATTCTTCTTCTTCGGAGAGATTATTCTTCAGGTCGTTGTTCTCCAGTTGGACTAACTCACTAACCATGCTTCCATCCTCGCTCGACACAAGATGGGACCTAAGGTTAGTGTTCTCTTGCTGCATCAGAGAACTGATATCCTCTAAGTCCTGGAGATCATATTTTAATTTGGTGATCAACTCAGATTTACCTTTGTATGCTTTTATTCTTGACTTTAACTCTTCATAAATTTTTATACATGCCGGACGATCTCAATTGCTCACTTCAGGCCTAGTTTTCGAGGTTCTTAGAAGAAGAATAAATATCCCTAATAACAAGCTACAAGCGGTAAAGCAAATAAGAAACACAAAGAGAATAAGTAAAGAAAAATAGATTTCTTTAATTAATCATTAGAGAGTCAGGAAGAAGCCATTATAACAAGGGAAAGAAAAAGTACAACACTCGAATAAAAGTGAAAAAGAAAAAGGCTAGGTTATGAAGCTTATTTACTTCACCTGCTCAGATGATGCTTTCCCCTTGGACGCAACCTTCTCTACCTTCTCACCAGCTACCTCAGTCTAATTAGAGGTACCCTTAGCCTGGTCGGTAGCATGACCAGTAGTAGCCTCCTCTTCAATAATGGACGGAGGACTCAAATCGTACCTCCTGAAGTTCTGAGAGTCTGAAGGAACTCCCGCTGTAGTAAATGCTTGCTCCCATACCTTCTTGAAGCTCATCTTTCGAGCATAGGAAATATGGATTTCAGTATGCTGTATCCCTTGCTTATAACTGGTCCTTAATGGAAGGGACCTCATCTTCTATCCTCTTCACCTTCATAACGATACCATCACTCTATAGCTAATAGACTGTTAGTCGTCTTCAGTGAGTCCATAGCCTTAATGGTGGACTTCTTCTCTAGATCGTAAGTTGTCCCCTCCTCCTGAAACTTCTTCACAGTTTCAGTTAACTCCAAGATTGTTTTGGACTAGTCGGCATGGCCATCTAAGACAGAAGAAAAGTCTGTCAGGAACTATAAAACAAATAAAAATAAGACATGAGTACCGAAATCACAACTCAACTTCGAAGAGAAATAGACAGATATGAATACTTACCAAGGCAAGAGCCTAAGCAGAATGAACTGAAAGCAGGTCGAAACCCAACTTCATCGACCTTTCATGGTCAGTAGCAAGAATTACCCCCCTTTATCAGGTTAGCGGAAAAAGATGGATTGATAGCCACATTCTCGATCGAAGAGATGATGGAAAGGGAGGATACCTTGGTTGGGGCAGTAGTGGACTTATTTTCCTTCTCCTTCTCCTTCTCCTTCTCCTTTCCCTTCTCTTTCTCTCTCTTCTTATTCTCTCATTCCTCCTTCTCGACAGCTATTGATCTAGGGACGCCAGACCTGGGGGAATTCACCTCAGACCTCTTCAGGGCCTTGACCTTGGCAAATAAGAGCACCTGTTCATCATCATCATCACCTCTCAATAGCATTCTTCTCCTAGGATGATCCATTCGGTCTTCTTCCTCTTTTTCTGGGTAATAAGAGTCAATAACTATGGGCTCAAAACAACCAATGCCTTCGCCTAGAAAGGTGATATCAGGGACTTCGTCTACAAGGTGAGCGACAAAGCTTAAGGTAGTATTGGTGTATTCTAACAAGTACACTGCATACCTTATGTACTCACCGTCAGGTAACCTGTCATTCACCTCTTAGGCCTTCCAGAGATCAGCAAGCCCTATGAGATAAGGAAGTGTCTCCTTATTCTTATCACAAGTTACACAAAGACTAAACATAAACATGTCAGCAAGCAAAACAAATGGTAGAAACAAGAAATCAATAGTTTAAAGAAAAAGAACAATTAACAACCTATGTGGTCCTCCCCCCCTCCCCCCCCCCCCCCCCCCTCCTCGGTCAGGGCAAAAGGGGCCTCTGTGCTTTTCGCCCTCAGGTGGGGGGGGGGGGGATATTATCAGTTTTTGGCAATAAAGCCCTAATCCTAATAACCCTTATTGGAATCAAGTATGTTCACGACCAGGATTCTATTGGCCTTCTAAGCTTTCAAGTAGAAAAGACCATCAGAAGTATTTGACCAGGAATAGTAGAACCTGATCTCATGGACCCCCAAGCTGGTCCTATACAATTCATTAATTCTGAACTCCATTCACTATTCTCCTAGTATTGGGAGCACACTGAGCAGTGACGACATCGAAATAATCAAAACAATTAAGAAACAAACGATTTTAGGGAAAGTTTAAACCGCCTTGAACTACAGTCAGGGTGTGTATCTAGTGCCCCACATCTAAGTCTCTGACACTTTTTGGCATAGAAGTACAGTCGATCTCTACCCAGTCTGGAATGGAGTACCTTTTTCTAAACTCCTCTATAGTTCTACCATTAATAGTGGCCTTTGAAGACGAAAATTCAAAAGAAGAACAAGGACGGAAGGACTTACACGAAGAAAATAGACGAAAAAACTTTGAGAAAATCACGAAGAAAAAAGCGTAGTATGCAGGATTTACGGTTGCTTACAGTTGAAATTTATTTTAACATTGTGCAAAAATGACGACGAACGGTTTCCAAGAGGATTTTGGCACTTCATATATATGCTCGAACCAACACACCCCCATCGTTTCAAAGTTATTACAAGTTTGCGATCACTATCACTTACCACTCTGCTTGTACGAGCATACTGAAAGAGTGGTCCAACGCGTGTGTTTCAAATCAAACCAATTTTTACCAAAAAATTATCCAACTTTTAATTAGCACCAAACCAAGTTGTGAAAACCCAATTCTTACTTTAAACCAATTTTATCTTGATTAATCCTAAACATGCATCTAGTTATTAATGCAAGTAAATTAAAGTAAAGAATACTCACAACGCCGGATGTACGAGAAAAAAATCCAAAATGGAAAATAACCTCAGACGGCCCAAGCCAGACAATCACTATGAACAATGGTTTTATAAAGATAGATTAGCCTTACTCAATGACTCGACCCCCACGAGTCTTGACGCTCCTTTTGATCTTCTACCATTCTTCAATAGTCTCCACACAGAAATTCCGTCTTCCACGATACCTGTCCACAACACTCGACTCCACGAATGTCTCGGTGTCCACCAATTGGATTTGATTTGTTTACGATGCCGAACAAGAAGTCCTTCTCTTTTCTTCACCGTAAAACCCTGATGTTCAATGGTAGAACAAAACTTCTTGGTGCAGCAAGATCACTTAAACATATAAGAATGATAACTCGGATCTTTGCAAACTCTAAGTGTTTAAGCTTTTTAAACCTTAGAAAACATTTGCAAACAACGTACTGGATGGTAAACTATTTTTCCAGATGCACACATACGAAACTCTGACGAAAACACGCTTTAAATAACAATTAAGCACTACCTCGAAAAACGTGTCGCTCGAACAACAATGCCACGTCGTTCGCGCGACATAAGGATCTCATTCGAACGAGATGTCGTTTGAACGACAGTGCGTGGGTTTGACTTTTTGATTAAAACGCCTCTACCAAGAGAGATCAAAATTAGTCAAACTCTATTTCGATCTTATTAGAATAAAACGAAGTGTAAACCATTTAAAACACTTTTAAAAACATTTTAAAATATTTTTCTTTATAAAAATACATCCTTATCTTTTATAAAAACAATTCCGAGCACTATTAATTATACGCATTCATACCTGAGTAATATCGGAATGCAAAGAACTTGAAGACGAGTAAACTTGCACCAATTAAACTTCGGCATGATTAATTCTTTGAAGCTTTGCTGAAACATCTTTAATTTCTTCAAAACGTCACAGACCAAGTGGGATCGAGACAAAATAAAATCTACCTATGACATATTACAAACACAGTTTTGTTCACGGAATTAAGTCAAAACAATACAGGGACTCAATTAGAAATTTATGTCCTTACAAACCTCCCCCTTTGACTATTCCGGAACAAAACTAAACCAGTGAAATGCCTAAGCCAGGACGTCAAGCCGTATGATGCCTAAATCCCATTCCATAAACCCAAAATAAAAAATTACAGGACACGGACTAGAATATGTAGCACCGGCAAGCATGAACTGTCTGAATGTGATGTAGACTTGAAATCTCAAATTGCTGAAGCATACGTACACACATGAAACAGACAAACAAATACCAAGTAAAGTATGGTGGAACAAATGAAACCAATATATATATATACAAATGATACCAAACAATAATAGATATCAAATAGGAATAAACTCTGAAAAATCGTTTGATAAATAATTGAGCAACAAAATGATACCAAATTTAAACTACCAATTTGTAATACCAATTTGTAAAATACGTAATCCAAAACATGCTCAAATATTCCCCTACATCACATACATCTATCCCCTTTTTGTCTCTAATAGACAATCCGGTGAAAAGATAAACCAATCAAAGTATCTAGCATGATAATATACCAATTTGAATTAATTTAAAATCGCTAGATAATCATGAAACAACCAGGTAAATATGATCAAGTAATGACAAATCTGTAGCTAGTAAACCAAGAATCAAATAAAGAATATATCAAACTAATCAGGTATGATAAACGGAATTATATGCAAAATATGAATTTTGAACCAATTAAAACCTGCATATAAACCAGTCAGTCCAGAAACACTTCCAGCAGTACCAAAAATATACCAAAATAAACCAGTGGACTGTAAACCAATCAGAAGCAAGAATTCAGCCTGTCGTTCGAACGAGCCAGGGACGTTGTTCGAACGAAGTACAGACGTCGTTCGCACGACATGGAGATGTCCTTTGAATGACTTCTCGTGACCTGCCAAACTTTCATATTTTCCCAGAAATATCTTATATTTTTGCCCAGTGAAAAAAATTCCAGAAAAAAATCAGTGGATGGGCCTGACAGCAGCAAAATAGTGTTAAAACATTAAGCTTTTAACACAAAATGCAAAAACTCATAAAAACTAATAATGCGAGTTACATGCAAATATAGTATCGATGTGCTCAAACATGGACATGGAATGTATGGGCATGAAACTACAACAAATGAGTCACAATTTCAACACATCGAAACGATCAAGAAGATCTAATTGATAGCAATAAATCATCAAAATTTATCATAACCATATGACAATTAAAGTGTGAGCTTAATGAACTAAACATACTACATGCAAACAAATCCAGAATTTTGACGATTCTACAAACAATAGCATCAAATTGTAATGTTTCAACATTAGGATTAGTTGTGCAAACCCGTTTAAATTTTTAATCCATCCAAACTCCCTCAATAATATCATATTTTCTTTAGAATGAACTAAAATAATTTGGCCCTTTTCTTAGCATATTGCATTTTCTTTTTGGGCTCTTTTAAACGGTGGCTTTAATGACGAGTTAATTTTGAACTCTCGCAGCCCTTTCCCATGAATCACTCATTATTTTTACCAATTTAAATCCTCACGATAAACGGTTCTTACATGCACACTTCTCCTTAAGTCTAGTTACGCATAGATGAAAAAATTGAGATAAGAATGCCTTACCAAATTCAAATATGCAAGAGAAGTCAAACATCCATATAAACTCGTGCATGTGTGCAATGTTGGCATATATACAAAGTCGAATCAAAATGCATATCAACTTCTAAACAACCCATGTAAACAATGGTTAAGATCATTCTAAGTATCGATAATAATGACCAAATGTCCTAGCCGCATGGATAATGAAACGATGGGGGGGGGGGGGGGGGGGGGAGGACCAAGCACACCAATATGCCATATCAAACATGTAAACTCAAAAACAAAAACCAACAGGAAAACAAAATTATTTTCAGTTTTTTCAAAAGTTTTCTCAAAAAAACAAATCTTTATGTATTTTTCAAATAAGACTCAAGCAAATGAAAAATATAATACAAAGATATAAACGTGTCATAACACTAGCAAATTATAAACATGGTGCAAGGGCTAGTGTATGAAAAAATATGCAAGCTACTATCAATAAGAAATAGCAAGAGATGAATCGTGTGCATGCATGTGAGAATCAACCAACGAAACATTTAACATCCCCAAAACTGACTTCTTAAGCCAAACAGGTGTATACCTAACAAAGGTTGTTTTGGGAACCAATGGGACACTACATTTAAACTTCCTAGGGTATTTTCTAAGATCAAAACAAAAACTCCTAAGGTGACCTTTCCTACCACAATGCGAACATGTGAAAACACGACGAGGAACGAGACCTTTAGGTTGACCTTTTCTAATACCCTAGGATTTGGTTGACTGTATAAAACAAACTATTGTTTTTTCTTTTACATTCGAACCACTAGAACAAGATAAGCCGCTACCATCACTACTCGAGTCATTTAAATCATTTTTTAACTTCAAAACTTTCGACTTAAGCAAGCGATTAAACTCCTCAAACTTTCGGGACTCCTTCTTTAAATTTTTAATTACCCCTAGAAGGTTATCTCGCTCCCCCTCAATGTGAGCAAACTTATCCCTAAGAGCCTTTTCTCGTGACACAAAATCATTCATCGAATTATTTTCCTCAATGGCACAAACCCTAGAATTTATCAGATCCTCTAACTCTTTTTCTAAAACGAGGATTCTATTATCACTCTTGTGGGTACCCAGAATTAATACCATGGGCCTAGACGAGTAGCCCAATTCTAGCGGCCCAAAGTCTAGGCCCCCCACTTCTTATTTTAATGCAGTCTCTTCCCACGTTCCCTTGAAGGGAAGTTATGGGAAGGATGGAAGACGTGGGGAAGCCATTACCCCCACTCACCTAAATGTACATGTATATATTAAACCCTAGGTCTGGGGTAAAAGGACAAGTTGTATTCTCTGTAATTACTCTCCGGAGTATATAGAAATAATATCGACTGCACCACCGTGGACGTAGGCACATCTTTGTTGAACCACGTACATCCTTTGTTGTGTGATTGTCATTTTATTTTCCTTGTTCTTACTTGGTGAATGCTTTTTTCTTATTTATTTGTGTTGCACAATAATTGTCACCACAATTGGTGCCGTCTGTGGGAAGCGTTCATCTTTCCCTGAGAAGAGCCCACACCAAGAAAGGAGTTTAAGATGTCTAGTCACAACAGCAATGCCCCTTAGGCTGGGGATATTCAAGAAGCACCTGCTCCTCGCAGGATTAGGTCTGAAGTTCGACGTTCAGATCAGAGGGCTCGCTTGGAAAGGCCAGCCTCAGAAGAAAGCCAGGGACCAATAAGGTCCACACAGATATCCAGATTGATTGATGCGTACGAGGCAAGGTTCCACGAGCAGAGGGAGTCTTCTCGCAGATACGAAGCTAAGAATGCTCGCTTGAAAAGGAAACTGGAGAGGGAGCTTCATCATGATAACATGATACATCCATACCGCACTCCTAGCCCTCAGGCGAGAAAATCTCGCAGTCGAGGAAGGAGCCCAAGGTGAGGATTTCGAAAGGTCGAGGGAGACGAATCAGATGATGACCTCCGCGAACAGCTCGACATTACCAGAGCCCTGCTTGCAGCAATAAGAACATACGAGATCTGGTACGCAGAGAAATGGACCAACATCCTGTCCACCACGGTGCCAGATCAACCAGAGAACTCGCAAGGCGATCTCTCAAAACCTAGATGAAGTCACCCTTCACGAGGGAAATCGAAGAGGAAGAATCCCCCAAGAAATTTGCTATTCTAAGGTTCAAGATTTATGACGGTAAGACTGATCCCATCGATCACGTCAGGCAATACCGACAGGCCATGGCCCTCTGGAATCACCAGGATGCACTGATGTGCCGTATTTTCCCCTCAATCTTGCATGATGTGGCGCAGAAATGGTTCGAAACACTCCCCCACCGATCCATCCGAAGTTTCAAATCCCTGGACAAACTCTTTACGGCCCGCTTCATTACTAGTAGCTCTCATCCCAAAAGGATGGACGCCTCGTTGACAATGAAGAAGACACCTCAGGAGACCCTTCGAGACTACGCAAAAGGTACTGGGAGTTGTTCAATAAGGTAGAGGACTACTCGTAGCAAGTGGCGGTGGCCTCCTTCAAAATTGGGCTACCCAGTTCTTCCCTTGTCTACCAATCTCTGACGAAGAAGGAAGCTATAACCATCGACGACCTAATGGCTAGCATCGAGAAGTATGCCAAGGTGGAAGACGTCACCCTCCCCAGTACAGGGGAAAACGGTCGAGCTAAACTCACTACTAAGGGAAGTGATAAAATCGAGAATCAGAAAAAAGGAGGAAAGAACGGGGGAAAAAATGGCTCCAAGAACGGAGGGAACCATGACGCGTCGAAAGCATTCCAGGCGGTCAACACCATCTTCAAAGAACCAATTTACAAAATTCTCGCGAAGATCAAAGATGAGCCATTCATCAAGTGGCCCAGGAAAATGGGAGGAGATCCCTCGAAGAGGAACAATGCGTTAAGATGCGCTTTTCACAAAGAGGGAGGACATAAGACCGAGCACTGCAAAGCTCTAAAGTCTCACCTAGAGGAGTTGGCCCAGTCTGGGCATTTGAACGGGTTTGTGGAAAAGTGGGCAGAAAGAGTGGCCGCCAATAGAGAGGCGAGACCTGACAACGTGCTGGAAGATGATGCCGGACATGAATTTGCAGTAATCCACGGAGCATCTGACGTCAAGAAGATACAAGGAAACTCAACTCGAATGGAAATGAAAAAACTTACAGCGGTAATGCAGGCTTTCCAAATCGACCCAGCAAAATCACAGTCATAAAAGCGTCGACGAGCAGAGGACGTCAACTATAACAAGCATATTATTTTCACGGATGAAGATCTGGTAGGAGTAAGGACCCCACATCATGATGCCCTGGTCATTACACTCAGGATAGCCAACTTCGACGTCGACAAGCTGTTCGTCGATCAAGGAAGCTCATCCGAAGTAATGTACCTCGACCTATTCAGGAAATTGAAGTTAAGCGTCGCCGACCTAAAGGAAGATACTATTCCTTTAGTTGGCTTCGCTGGGAAAATAACTATGCCCCTGGGCAAGGTTGTATTACCGGTGCGTGCTGGAAACGTTTCCAAGATGATCGAGTTTTTGGTAGTCGACATCGATTCGCCATACCAGGCCATCCTCGGCAGGGGATGGCTTCATGCGATGAAGGCAGTCCCCTCGACCTACCATCAGAAGCTCAAGTATGTAACCGAGCTAGGAGTAATGGAGATCCAAGGCGACCAAGCGATGGCGAGGAGGTGCTTCATAGCAGCCATCCGACCAAAGCCAGAGAAGAAGGTCGGACAACCCAGCGAGAAAGTTGAAGAAGGTGTGATACCTTCCAAATAGCAATTAAAGTACGGAAGAGACGGAGTAGAGGAGACCAGGATCCCCCCCTCTGAGCGTGTCGTCGAGGACCTGGTAGAAATTACAGCTGAGGATGGCAACAGTAATAGAGTCTTCTTGATTGGAGCATCTCTCACCGACTAAGAACGGAAGGAGTTGACAACCTTACTGAGGCGCAACGTAGATGTTTTCGCATGGGAACCATACGAATTGTCTGGAATCGACGCTGGTGTGGTCTGTCATCAGCTGCACGTCGACCCCATATTCAAGCCAATCACCCAAAAGGCACGATGAACTGCGCCCGAGAAGGCTAAAGCGGTCGAAAAGGAAGTAGAAAAACTGCTGGATGCAGGATCCATACGGGAAGTAAAATTCCCCAAGTGGTTGTCCAACCCAGTAATAGTTTCGAAGAATAATGGGAAATGGAGAGTTTGCATCGACTTTACTGACCTCAACAGAGCATTCCCTAAGGATAGTTTCCTCCTCCCAAAAATAGACCAACTAGTAGATGCCACTGCAGCTCAGGAGCGAATGAGTTTCCTGGACGCGTACTCAGGGTATCACCAGATCCCATTGTATGCCCCAGACCAAGACAAAACGACATTCATCACAACAACTGGGTTATATTATTATAAGGTCATGCCCTTTGGGCTCAAGAATGCAGGGGCAACCTATCAGCGGCTGGTCACTAAAATGTCCAAGGATCAAATGGGAGACACCATGGAGGTCTACATCGATGACATGCTCGTTAAAAGAAGGAAGAAAGAAAATCACCTCTCGGACCTGTCAAACACCTTCGAAATTCTCAGGAAGTACCGGATGAAACTTAATGCGAGCAAGTGTTCCTTCGGTGTACAGTCAGGAAAATTTCTTGGATACTTGGTCAGGAACAGAGGCATAGAAGCTAATCCAGATTAGATCGATGCAATCCACAGGGTGCAACCCCCTCGCACAATTCGGGACGTGCAGAAGCTCACGGGAATGCTCTCTGCCTTAAATCGCTTCATCTCCAAATCCTCTGAGAAGTGCAAGCCTTTTTTCCAGCTTCTAAAGGGGAGTAAAACGATAGAGTGGAGCCCAGATTGCTCGCGAGCATTGGACGAGCTCAAGTCCTACTTAAGCACTCCACCGCTGCTTATCATACCACAACAAATGGATTCTTTGTACCTGTACCTCTCCGTATCCCATCCCACTGTCAATTCTGCTCTAATATGTGAGGTTGCAGGAATCCAACACCCCGTTTATTACGTAAGCAAGACCTTATTAGACGCCGAGCAAAGGTACCTGCCATTGGAGAATCTCTCCTTTGCACTAGTAATAGCCTCGAGGAAGCTGAAGCATTATTTCGAAGCTCATACTATCATCGTCCTTACATCACATCCCCTTAAGACGGTCCTAAGGAAAGCGGATTTATCGAGCAGATTGTCTAAGTGGTCAGTCGAGCTCGACCGGTTTGACATCCAATTTCAACCAAGGACAGCTATCAAGGGTCAGATCCTTGCTGATTTCATAGCCGAATTCACAGGCGAAGAACTCTCCGACCAACCTCAACCAACAAGGCAAGAGAAGAACTAGGCAACAGAGGAAACCTGGAAACTCTTCGTTGATGGAGTCTCCAACTTAAAGGGGGCAGGGGTAGGCGTTGTTCTCATCACTCCAGAAAACACAATCCTTGATCAAGGAATCAGGTTTGGATTTGCAGTCTCCAACAACGAAGCAGAGTACGAAGCCCTAATAGCCAGTCTCCAAAAGGCACAAACTCTAGGAGCAAAATGTTTACATGTGTTCGGCGATTCTCAATTAGTCTCCAATCACATAAGTGGAGATTACAATGCGAAGGATGAAAGAATGACAACCTACCTCGCCTTAGTGAAAAAATTAATGATAAGCTTAGAAGAGATCAACATCCAGCAGTTTCCCAGGGGGCAAAACAGTCATGCTGATGCCTTAGCAGCCTTGAGTTCGGCAGTTGACTCTGACCTAAAAAGGATTATCCCCATCGATTTCCTCATTTGTTCGAGCATTAACCACAATAGCAAGCTACTAAGCGTGGAATAGATACTCCAGGTGGGGTCAGCCCCCAGTTGGATGGACCCCTTAAGGGACTATTTAAAGGATGGCACGCTCCCAGATGACAAGAAAACTGCCCACCAGATAAGAGTCAAAGCTGCTCGCTTTCACTTATCCACAGGAGGCGACTTGTATAAGAAATCCTTCTCTGGTCCCTACCTTAGATGCGTCCACCCAGGTGATGTCAAGCAAGTGCTATACGAGCTTCACGAAGGAATCTGTGGAAGTTATGTTGGAGGAAGGTCTCTAGCCTTTCGAGCAATGAAGGAAGGCTATTGGTGGCCATATATGCAAAAGGACTCCGCAGTAATGTCCGCAAATGCCTAAAATGACAACTCCACGCTCCTATGTCCCACCAACCCACCAGCGACCTAAAGTCCCTGTCCAGCCCATGGCCCTTCGCCCAATGGGGATTGGACATCGTGGGACCACTGCCTACCACTGCCGAAAATCACAAATATCTGTTGGTTGCGACTGACTACTTCACCAAATGGATCGAGACAGAACCCCTAGCGAGCATTCGAGATGCTGATATGATAAGGTTCATATGGAGGAATATAATCACTCGATTTGGAATTCTCAGAACCATCATCACCGACAATGGAACATAGTTCGAAAGTGGCCCCTTTAAGGACTTCTGTAACGAACACGGGATCAGGCACCACTTCAGTTCGGTGGCCTACCCTCAAAGAAATGGCCAAGCTGAAGCTTTCAATAAAACTGTGATCGATGGATTGAAGAAGCGATTAGAGCGAGCCAAAGGTGCATGGGTAACAGAGCTACCCCATATCCTATGGGCGTACCGAACCACTCCCCGACGAGCAACAGAAGAAACCCCATTTTCGCTGACATATGGCATGGAAGCAGTCATCCCACTAGAAGCGAGTTTGCCAAAAATGAGATCCAACCTTGTTGACCAAGGCCAGAATGATGAGGCATTGCTCTCCGAACTCGACCTAGCCGACGAGCGCAGAGAACTTGCCCTAGTGAAGCTAGCGAGCTATCAGCAATAGCTCGCGAAGCACTACAACAAAAGGGTTAACCCGAGAACATTCCAAGTTGGGGACTATGTTCTAAGGAAAGTCCTGGGCAGCACAGTGAAGTCATCAGATGGCAAGCTAGGCCCAAACTGGGAAGGACCCTTTAAGATAACTAAAGACGATTTGCAAGGTGCCTATCACTTGGAAATGATGGAGGGAAGAGAAATACCACGAGCATGGAACGCAGCTAATCTCAAAAAATTTTATTTTTAGATCTTTTTCTTGTATTCTTTTGTTATGAAAATAAAAGTTCATTTCCATTATTACTAATGAAAGCTACTTAATTGGTTATACTTTGATTGGTAACAGCTACATTTATCGCACATCTTTTCCAAATAACAGGCACATTGATCACTATAGCAGGGAAATACCCCTCCTCAGGTCATCGTCATAAAACACGAGAGACCTCTTAGCATTGCCCCTGGCAATATATGAAGCCCTACAGGGGATCCTTAGGCAATACGACCAAATTCTATACCGGTCGTCAAACTTACTTCGATTGAGTAAAATCCTAATCGGATGAAGCCGTCCAACACCAGGTGTGTCCTCGCCAATTGCCCCACTTAGGCCTAAGGGAGTGTGACGACATAACCTAAAAGGTAAAGTGGAGCACAATGGTATCTTGGTATTATACTCGACTGGGGGGACACTTGCATGACAAAACAAAAAAGATTATAGAGCAACAAGAATATGAAAAGTAGGATGCACACGTTTAGTCGGCAAAATTGCCCAAAACACAAACTTTTCATTAATCCATCATACTTATAACAATGGTAATACATGTTTAGTCGGCGAGCTCGCTCAAAGCATTTACATTATCAAAAAAAAATAACAACTGGCAAAATCTCAATGGGGTGGAAGCCTTCGAGCAAGATAATCAGCCACTCGAGATCTTCGTCCGTCATCAGGAGCAGGAGAAGGATCTAACTCCTCCACAACCTCATTCGCATCCGACTCCAGTAATTATCGAGGAATAGCATCGATGGGGATCCATCGATCATCCCTCCGGAATGGGTTAGGCATCAGGGTGGAGGAAGACATCTCATGACGATACCATAGCACCGAGTTCCTCGAGACTTGCAGCTCTTTCAAGGCACTTAGCCACCCTCTGATAAAAGAAAGCTCCTCAAACTCAGACAGCCTTGTTGGAGCATCCGACCAGCCTTGATCATAACCGTCAGCCCACGCTTGCCGAGGGCCTTTCTTGAACAAGTGTCGCAATCGAGTAACGTCCTTTTGAAGCCCATCAGCGATTACATATGCTCGCTGAACATCACCTCGGAGTTCTTCCATTTCCCTATCGCGAAGTTCTTTTGCTTACCTATTTCTACTCCTAGTGCTCCTACCAGCTCTCGGAAGGGGAGGGCGAGTGGGACTTCGCGACATAGGAGGAGTAACATTATGACCAGCTCTAGTCCGCGATGATGAGTAGCCTTGCAATACTACTCGAACAGTTCTCGGTGCATGCTCCCTGAATCGTAAGACTTCTCTCCTCAGGTCTTCATTCTCCTGCTGAAGAACCTCCCCTACTTGGTTGATCTCAGAGGCCTCTAATAGTTTTGTCCTCAGCACATTGACCTCCTCTTGTACTGAAGCACCAATGTCCTCCATCTCCTGGAACCTGTCCTTCAGCTTGGCCATGAGCTCAGATTGCTCCTTATACTTCTGATTTCTAGACCTAAGGGACTTGCAAAGCTTAACGAAGGCCTGGCAAACTTCGGGACTCGTATTGGGACCAAGGGTCCTACCCAACTGGGAAGTAGCAGGAATGTAATCATCCACATTAACTAACTACAAGCGAGAGAAAGAAAAAGGAGAGAAAGGGACAAATCAGTACAAGTAGAAATGAAGCCTTTTTCATTAATGAAAATTGAAATTACATCGAACTGAAAAAAGAAAGTTTACAGACTGGAAAAAACAAAAATACAAAGCAATCCTATCAGATAACTAATTAGCAACCTCAGGTGGCCCAGAGGTTGATGGCCCTGCCCCCTTATCAGCATTAACAGGAGCACTGCCCTCGACAGGGGTGGTCTCTGTCACCTCAACAGGAGAAACGTCAGCAGGAGACGCTTGAGGAACAGGATCAGAGCCTTCAACGGTTGGGGCAGGGTCCTCATCTACGATTGGCCTCAGCCCTGGGTCGTGCTCGTCAAAAAGAGGAGATGCAACATCCACTCCAGTAGTAATGAGAGCCTTGTTCCATCCTTTCTTGAAGTTCAGACGGCTAATATAGCCTATCTGAACTTCAGCATCCTCATATGCTGCAGCCCAGCCAGAATTGTAAGAGTCTTCCTTGGCGATAACAGCCTCAGACTCCTTCTTCTTCAGCTCTTCAGAGAGAACCCTATTCTCCTCAACGACTGTAAGTTTTCTCGAGCAAACCAAGTCATACGCCTGCCTCAGCTCCTTCAGATCTTGGACTACAGCGTCCTTCTCCTTGTTGGCGGTGGTAAGAGCCAAGTTGGATGAAATCCGAGCAGCTTCAACGGCTTTGAGGTTGGCCTCGAGCTCTTTACCCTTCAGCTTCAGGGCAGAGTTCTCTTGCTCTAGCTCACTATTCATCTTCACCAGCTCATCGCGTGAACGATACAGCACGGCGAAGTCAGTAACAAATTGCAGAAAAGAGAAGGCATTAGAAGTGGAAAATGAGGGAAGCCAGAAAAACATAAGAGAAAAAGGGAAAAACCTTACCAGGGCAAGCCTCTGACTAGCCTGAAGGGCTAAGTGCTCTGACCCTACTGCCCTGTGGCGATCAGTGGGGAGGACAGCTCTCTCGAGCAGAGCCGGGGCAGATGGGGAGAAATTTCCACGGAGGCCCCCTCGGGCAGAGCAGACACCGGGACTAAGGCCTGTCCGGCCTTCATCCTCGCTTCAGCCCTCATTTTTTTCCTTCTCCTTCTCGCTCTCTTTCCTCCTCCTCTCCTCTACCTTCTGTTTCTCCTCCATTTTCCTCCTCTCTTCTTCCTTTTTCCTCTCTCTCTCTCACACCTGCTCCTCTTCCTTCCTCTTCATCTCCTGCTTCTGAGCAGAAGATCGGGAACCAGTAGCCACATCCCCCGAGGCAGATTTTTGTTTCTTTGACCTCTGAGCGAGGAGCATATGGTCTTCATCGTCATCATCCCGGATCAGGTTCTTCTGGGGTGGAACCATTCCTTTACTCGAACTGCTGGAAGTGCTCGACGACCCTCGAGCTTCAGAAACCTCCCTACGATCAGAGGAGCTACTACTGCTAGAGCTCTCTCCCCGCAAATCACTTACAGCTCCTACAATATCACTCTCAGAGCTGCCCTCTTCCTCGTCCAATTGGATAGGACTTGCAGCAGTCTCTTCAGGTGAACTAAACTCTGGGATACTATCCACAGGCCTTGCTATAAAACTGGAGCCAACGTTCTTGTACACAAGCAGGAAGGCAGCAGACCTGGGATGCTCGCCGTCACCTAAAGGCTCTCTGATGTTCCAAGCCTTTATCAATTCTGAAAGACGGACCTCGCTGAGTGCAGGTTCCAAGTTCTTCGACCTCGCTGTGAAAGAAAAAGCAAAGAAGAGTTAGAAAGATCACAAATTAACAAAAGTCGAAACAACAGTACAATATCTACCTATGTATTCCTCCCCATAAAAGGGAACAGAGAACCTCTCAGACCTCGACCCTTCAAGTTGGGGAGAAAACTGCCAATTTTTAACAAGGAAACCCTCTTGCCAGTAGTCCTTATGGGAATCAAGTAGATTTACTACCAATACCCTGTCAGGGCTCCTGGCTTTGAGGTAAAGGATACCAGAACTAGTCCGATAAAAGGAGTAGCAAAAATAAATTTCGGCGAGCCCTAACCTAGTTCCATACATGATTTATCCTATGTACGCCATTTACTATTTTCCACACATTGGGCGAGCATTGTGCAGGAACAATATTAAAATAGCCAAAGAAATGCAAAAATAAGTCATTGGGAGGAAAAGTGAGTCCCCCCTGGGAAAGCAACAGAACATGGATCCAGTGGGCATCATCTATCTCCCTAATATTTCTAGGAGGGGAGGAACAACACTCAATATCTACCCACTCAGGAATATTGTAAAACTCCCTAAACTCGGAAAATGACCTATGCCCAATCTTCGCCATTGGAAAACCCTAGAAAACTACAAACTCAAAGAGAAAGCACAGAGAAAAAGTATAGAAAACTTACAAGATAGAAGATCAATTTGAACGATGATGAAGCGCAAGCCCAAACGGTGAGAAAGCAACGAGAGTAGAGGTTGAGAGAAGAAGATACGAAGTGCTAGAACTCACAAGGAATGAGAAAGTGCTGGAAAAATTGAAACGACGATAGAAAAGTACCTAATCCAAGAAACCTTCAAGTTCTGCTAATTATAGTGCACAAGATACGAAGCGGGTGCCGCCAAAACCAGCTTCACAGTTTCCGAAGAATTGCAAAAGAACCATTATGGCTAATCATTTAAATTTATTGAGCCCATGAACATGGCCCAACAAACTTAGGGGCCATTGTGGGTACCCAGAAATAATACCATAGGCCTAGACGAGTAGCCCAATTCTAGCGGCCCAAAGTCTAGGCCCCCCACTTCTTATTATGATGCAGTCTCTTCCCACGTTCCCTTGAAGGGAAGTTATGGGAAGGATGGAAGACGTGGGGAAACCATCACCCCCACTCACCTAAATGTACATGTATATATTAAACCCTAGGTCCGGGGCAAAAGGACAAGTTGTATTCTCTGTAATTACTCTCCTGAGTATATATAAATAATATCGACTGCACCACCGTGGACGTAGGCACATCTTTGCCGAACCACGTACATCCTTTGTTGTGTGATTGTCATTTTATTTTCCTTGTTCTTACTTGGTGAATGATTTTTTCTTATTTATTTGTGTTGCACAATAATTGTCACCACAACTCTCATTTTTGCCCAATTTCAATATATTAAAATCTTTAAATAAGGAACTAAACTTCTCATGATAAATATCTCTTTCAATTTGAAACGTTGGCAAATATTCAATCATATTTTTGAAATCGGAATTTTCTTTCTCCAAAACTTCAATACGTTTTGCAAACTTTAAATTCAAACGATGTAAATCGCCAAAGCTTAGAGAACCCATCGAGTGAAAACAAACACAGGAGAGATAGACAAACACACGGGATCACAAAATAAATATATTACATTTTCTAGCTCTGATACCAATTTGAAAGAGTGGTCCAACGCGTGTGTTTCAAATCAAACCAATTTTTACCAAAAAATTATCCAACTTTTAATTAGCACCAAACCAAGTTGTGAAAACTCAATTCTTACTTTAAACTAATTTTATCTTGATTAATCCTAAACATGCATCTAGTGATTAAAGCAAGTAAAGTAAAGTAAAGAATACTCACAATGCCGGATGTACGAGGAAAAAGCCCAAAACGGGAAAATAACCTCGGACGGCCCAAGCCATACAATCACTATGAATAATGATTTTACAAATACAGATTAGCCTTACTAAATAACTCGATCCCCATAGGTCTTGACGCTCCTTCTGATCTTCTACCGTTCTTCAATAGTGCCCACGCAGAAATTTCGTCTTCCACGATACCTGTCCACAACACTCGACTCCACGAATGTCTCGGTGTCCACCGATTGTTTTTGATTCGTCTACGATGTCGAACAATAAGTCTTTCTCTTTTCTTCACCGCAAAACCCTGATGTTCAATGGTAGAACAAAACTTCTTGGTGCAACAAGATCAATTAAACATATAAGAATGATAACTCGGATCTTTGCAAACTCTAAGGATGTGTTTAAGCTTTTTAAACCTTAGAAAATATGTGCAAACAACGTACTGGATGGTAAAATATTTTTCCAGATGCACGCATACGAAACTCTGACAAAAACACGCTTTAAATAATAATCAAGCACCACCTCGAAAAACGTGTCGCTCGAACGACAATGCCACATTGTTCCCGCGACATAAGGATCTCATTCGAACGAGAGCTTATGTCGTTTGAACGACAGCGCGTGGGTTTGACTTTTTGACTTTTTAATTAAAACGTCTCTACCAAGAGAGATCCAAGTTAGTCAAACTCTATTTCGAGCTTATCAGAATAAAACGAAGTGTAAACCATAAAACACTTGTAAAAACATTTTTAAATATTTTTTTTTATAAAAATACATCCTTATCTTTTATAAAAATAATTCCGAGCACCATTAATTATACGCATTCATACCTGAGTAATCTCGGAATGAAAATAACTTGAAGACAAGTAAACTTGCACCAATTAAACTTCGACATGATTAATTATTTGAAGCTTTGCCGCGACGTCTTCAATTTCTTCAATACGCCATAGACCAAGTGGGATCGTGACAAAATAATATCTCCATATGACATATTACAAACACAGTTTTTTTCACGAAATTAAGTCAAAACAATACAGGGACTCAATTGGAAATTTATGTCCTTACACATACCCTCGACAATTCTTAAGTATCACAGGTGTGCCACATCGATTTTTAGATTTAAAATATATTAGCCCACGTCTCAGCCTAAAGATTTAAAGGGCAATTATGGGAATTGATTTTATACAGTAGGCCCACTATGTTGAGCCGACTAACCGAGTGGGCAGTAAGGACTGCCCAGACCAATTCAAATATAAAATATTCTTGGACATGTATTTAACACATGCTTAAATACATATGGATAGGTTCAACTCAGTTACCAACAATCTTGAGGAGATATTCATGGACACCTTATGAGCTATCTATAAGATGAATGAATTACTTGTACAATTCAACTACTTAGTTACAACTACTATAAATGTAAACCCCCACCTTGGGGCTAGGGGGATGAAAAATTGATTACTCGAGAAAAAATTAATTGACCGTAACCTCTCCGTGGACGTAGGCAAGTTACCGAACCACGTACATCTTGTATTGTCTGTGATTGTTTATTTCTTGCTTTTCATACGTGCTTTCTAGTATTGTTTATTGTGATAATTCTAAATTCACAGTATGTATAATACAAATTTTGTATATTGATTATTTGTTAATTATTAAGTAATAAATTGTTAAATAAACATTATTTGAAGAAGTTTTTAAAAATTTTAATCAATCGAATTATTAACATACTAATTAATAGTTATCTTATTTCAACTTTAATATGCCAATTTGAGAAAAAAGTTGTATATTTGATGGCAACTAGAATTATGTACTCAATGATGATGAGGATATACTACATATTTATACCAAAAAAATTCTCTCCACAGCAAAGACATGTGAGACTAATTCAAACTTATATACATACATACATACATACATACTATATATATATATATATATATATATATATATATATATATATAACACATAGTCTGGCTCTCCAACATACCTCACTTAACATACTTATGAACATACCCATTTAAAAAATAATAAAAACATATATTTTTTAACCAAATTTAGTATGCATGATCAACATAGTAAGGAGATCATCTACAAAAAAAATAATCAAAAAGTTGAACCTGGAAATGGGTGAGATGATGAAAAAAATTTGAATGGTAAAAAATGCACATATATACCCATATTCCATTTCATCCACTTTTGGGTTGAATTTTTTGATTTTTTTTTGTAGATAATCACCTTACTATGTAGATCATGTATACCACATTTGGTTGAAAAATATATTTTTCAACTATTTTTTATTTAAAATGAGTATGTTCATAGGTATTGTTGATACCAAAAAATTATCCACTTATGTGGACTAATCATAAGTGAACACGTGTCCTCCTACGTGGCCAAAGTCCTAGTCAGCAAAAAGTAAATATGTTAACCAATACATGGAATGCCGACCAACACTAACAATGTCGACCAACCGGATAACGAAGCGTCATCATACCAAGGGTCATACTACACGTGGTTTATGCAACCAATCACCACAGTTATTATGTAAAGATGTAAATGCTTAATTATATAAAAGAATTCTATCCCTTGACATTCCAACTCGGGTCACTATAAATACATTATATCCCTTTCATCAATGGCACAGAAGAACGGATTCTGGGATATTCTTATCCACAAAAGTACCTAGTTTTATGTAACCATAAACATCAGCAAATTAACAGTGGACGTAGGCTCTCTTCCATAGCTGAACCACTTTAAAAATCTCTTTCTTTACTGTTACGTATTTTATCTATGATTAGAAAATTAGATCAAGTCTAGTTTTTTACATCAATAGATTGGCGCCGTCTGTGGGAATGTGTTTCTAATAGCCATTATTACTCTTATATACTCTTATTTAAAGCACGATGACTGACCGTAAGTCCAGTCTCAGATATGAAGGTAAGTCTCCTGTTTCGTCTGCTCCGCCCATGGCAATAGACCTAACTAGAATCCTAGCAAGTATTTCCAAAGGATAAGAAGTAATGTAGGACACGGTGAGGCAATTGCCTCAGTTATTACAAGTCAGGTCTCCATCCTTCTCCCAGCAACCCTTCCAGAAGAGAAATGTCACCTCCACCTCCAAGATCAATCTGACATAGTTATTCCACATCTCCACGAGACACCTCTTATCGTCCAGGAGCAAGTTCATTGCTCAGGTCCACAGAACTCTATGATATTCATTCTTTTTCTCCTAAAAGACCAAGTGTCTTGGAAAGGCTAAGCAGAGCTTCTCCTTTTCATAGTATGGGACCCCGAGCAAATAGAAATCCTTCGAGGGAATTATTCGGGAACACTCAACACTCAGCTGACCAACATGAGACCTCGGTCAGATGAAGATCAAGCATCCAACGATCTGTACGCACCGAGCAAACCTCTTAAGAGGAGAGTTCAACACATACACATGGTCGTCATAGCCGAGTTGCCTCGCATAAATCTGAGGTAAGAAATCTGTCCTGTAAAGGTTCAATCCAAAGATTAGACGGTCGGTTAGGTGAAATGGGAAAAGTAAAGAATCCTTTGTAATGGAGTTTTGTTAAAGGATCCCAATTTATTAAGGAAATTACGAATTTCTCTACTCCATCAAAATTAAAAGCTCCTATACTCACTCCTAAATATGATGGTAAGACTGATTCTATTCTCCATATTGAGCAATATCAAGATGCAGGTGACATTTATTTAGTTCCTAATTAAATGAGGTGCAAATCATTCTCAAGTACCATTATGGGTTCAACCCAAATATGGTATAATAACCTGCCACGGGGACAAATTGCCACCTTCAATCCTCTTTTCGAGCTATTCATTAATAATTTTTATTTTGGAGCTAAGCTAGTGAAAAGAGTAGCTCATCTTTTAAGTGTAAGACAACAAGTGGGGGAAAGTACCAGGGAATACATTACACATTATAATAATGAAAAGTTGGAGGTGATTGATTATGAGGAGAAAACAGTCATCACTACTCTTATGAGTGTCTTGCTTCCCAAGAAACTATATTATACGTTGGCTAAAGATCCTCCCAAAACTATGGCTGAACCCATGGAATAAGTAGTAAAAATAATGAAGGCCGAGGAAGCTATGGCCTCAAAACAGAGTCCAACCATGAAGCTTGATAAGAAAGAGAAAAAGGAGCAGAAGAAGCAGAGGCCAAAGAAATAAGACAAGCTCAAAAAGTATGGAAACTACACTCCATTGAGTGTTAGCATTCACTATATCCTGGAGGAAATAAAGCATAATGAGGATTTGCGATGGCCTGAGAACTTAAGGGTGCCTCATAACAAGAGGGATATATCCAAATATTGTGAATTCTATAAGGATCATGGTCATACAACAAATAAGTGCATCGCTTTGCAAAATAAGATTGAATCCCTCATCCATTGAGGAAAACTCAATAAATTTATTGATCAGCGGGATGGAGGAGAACCTAGAAGAAGGTCAAATTTTCCATGCAAACCTAGAGATGACAGGAAGAGAAATCATGAAGATGATTATAATGAGGATCCAGACTTATCGAAGAAGCCCAAGTAACCAAAATGTGAGGTAGCTATGATCAATTTTGGTTCTTTTGAGTGTTATATGATTACAGGTGGCAATGCAAGAGGACGTGATCACACTGCTGAAAGCAAAGCTTACTTGAATTAAGCCCAGGCTTGTTCCTACATTAAGAGGATTAATCTGAATGAAGATGATCGGCCAAGGAAAGTCAATAAAGATAAATTGGTGATTGGATTTTCAAAAAATGATCTCTCTGGGGTACTTTATCCCCATGATGACCCATTGGTTGTTAATTTAGAATCCAAGATATCATCATCACTAGAGTTTTGATTAATAATGGGAGTTCGGCTAATATTATTATCAATCCTTTCTTTCAGAGTTTAGACTTGAAGATCAGCCATTTGGAACCTTATCACATGTCATTAATAGGCTTTTCTGGTAAAAAAACTACCATTTAGGAACAATCAAGCTAGAATTAATTATCGACACTTGGCTAGTAATTCTCACAGAGAAAATACGTTTCTTCATGATGGATAAGTACGTTCAATCTACCTATAATGTGATCCTTGGCAAGGTAGGGCTGAAGAATTTTGAAGTCGTACCATCAACATTCCATCAGTGGTTGAAGTTTCCAGCTAACTTTGGGGTAGGTGCTGTGAAAGGCGACCAAAAGGTAGCTAGAGAGTGTTACTACTCATCAGTGGAGCAAGAAGATCTGATTGGATTGAAAAAGACTACAACTTACTAGGTGGACACTACTGAGCCTAATAGTGAATCTGAGGTTGAAATCTTAGACTCACAAGATAAAACAGAGTTGGTTAAAGGATAAATCGTCGAAGCCACGGAAAACATCATTCTGGACGACGATAAACTAGAAAGGACTATGCAAATTGGTCCCCAACACTGGATCTTGTTCTTAAACATGAGTTGATTATGTTCTTGAGGCAACGGAGACATGTATTTGCTTAGAGCCATGAGGATATGCCTGAGATTGATCCCAATTTCCTCTATCACGAGCTCAACGTCAGTAAGGATGCCAAGCCGATCAAGCAAAGACGTCAGGTTTTTAGTCCTGAAAAGAATTAATCTATCCAAGAGGAAGTAGAGAAACTATAAAAATCTCGATTTATTGAAGATGTGAAGTATTTAGACTATTTGGCCAATGTTGTAATGGTAAAAAAGAAGAATCATAAATGGAGGTTGTGCATAGATTTCACTAATTTGAATAAAGCATGCCCAAAAGACCATTTTCCCTTGCACAAAATTGATCAGTTGGTGGATGCTACATCCGGACATGAGCTTTTAAGCTTTATGGTTCTGGTTATAACAAAATAAAAATAAAACCTGAAGACAGGAAAAGTACAACCTTCATCACCCCTCGAGGAACTTATTACAATAATATAATGCCTTTTGGTCTAAAAAAATGTTGGTGCAACGTATCAAAGGTTGGTGAACAAGGTCTTCGACGCACAGATATGCAAAAATATAGAAGTTTATGTGGATGATATGTTGACGGAGAGAAAAAAAATTCATATCATATCGCCGACCACAGTCAGACTTTTGATTACCTAGAAAAGCATCAGATGAAGCTGAATCCGACCAAGTGTGTGTTTGGAGTAAAAGTAGGAATGTTCCTCAGCTTCATAGTCAATAAAAGGGGAATTGAAGCCAATCCAGTAAAGATAAAATCTTTGATCAAAATGCAGTCCTACAAGAAAGATGTACAGAGACTCACTGGAAGAGTAGAAGCCTTAAACATATTTGTGTCATGAGAAACAAATAGGTGCTTTCCATTTTTCAAAGTGTTGAGAAAAACTTTTGAATGGAATGTAGAATATGAGGAAGCATTCCAGGAGTTAAAAAGGTATCTGGGGTTGCCATCATTACTTTTCTAACCAGTATTTGGAGAGAAATCGTACTTATATTTAGTTGTTTTTTAGCCAGCAGTGAGCTCAGCATTGGGCAGACAGGATAATGGAATCCAAACACCAGTCTACTATACCAGTAAATCATTCAAAGGAGCTGAAATTAGGTACCCACGTTTGGAAAAATTAGCCCTAGCACTTATTAAGGCTTTAAGGTGAATGAAACTTTATTTATAAGCAGACAACATAGTTCTGTATACCGATCTGTCTCTTCGGCAAGATCTCTAAAAAATATGAAAAGTCAGGAAGATTGATGTACTAAGCAGTAGAATCGTGAGAAAATGGCATAGTCTATGAACCAATATCTTCCTTTAAAGGCCAAGCTTTGGCAGATTTCATTATTAAATTTACTTATTTAGAGGTTCCCGACCAACAAAGGTTGCTTGCCGAGCAGACTTCAAAAGGAGATAGCTCAGCTCATAAGCAAGCTGAAGTAGCCGTCGACCAACCTAAGTCATCTAAAATTTAGGAAATGGCCTCGAAATATGTAGAGGAAATTATAAAGATATTCAAGCATGGATCACTGATAGCAGAAAGCTTCATTGATGATATTCCATTATGAAATTTATACTTGGATGGATCTTTACGTGCTACTGGCAGTGGAGCAGGTATAATACTTAATACTCCTAATAATATTGATATTGAATATGCCCTCCGGTTTCAGCTCAAAGCATAAAATAATGAGGCAGAATACGAGACCTTGATAGTTGGGTTAAATTTAGCTCTTTCATTAGGTGTCGAGCAAGTAGTGGCATATAGTGATTCACAGTTAGTTGTTAACCAAGTGCTGAATTTATATGGGGACAAAGGAGAATTGATGACCAGGTATCTTACCAAGGCCATGGAAGTCATTGCCAAATTTTCAGCCGTCCGAATGAATAAAATTCCGAGAATAGAGAATGCCCGAGCTAATGCACTTGCTCAGCGAGCATCAGTAATAAGAATTGAGCTTCGAAGAACAATCCCAATCGAGCTCCTAGGTAATTGCAGTATTGAGGAAGACCTGATGGTTAGTTTCACTGTTGTAGATCTAGGACCTTCCTGGATAGATCCTATCAAATCTTATATTGAAGATGTAACCCTACCACCTGACCCTAAAGAGGATAAGAATCTCTGATATAAAGAAGCAAGGTATGTGTTGGATAAAGGAGTTCTATATAGAAGATGATTGAAAATATCAATGCAGCGCTGTGTTCATCCAATGGAGGTGGAAGATTTGATCAAAGAAGTGCATAAAGGACTTTTTTAAGCTTATTCAGCTGCAAGGTCATTGCTCCAACGCATCAACACTCAGTGATATTAATGGTCGATCATGAGGGCAGATTGTACAGCCTTTGCGAGAAAGTGTGACAAGTGTAAAAAAATCTCTAGTGTTTATAGAACACCTAATGATGTTTTAACACCAATAACATCACCTTGGTCATTTACTATATGGGGAATTAACTTGGTCAGCCCATTGCCAACCACCAAAGGCAGGTTCAAATACTTAGTTGTTGCTGTGGATTACTTCACCAAATGGGTGAAAGTAGAGCCATTAATTGATATGCCTTATGATAAGGTGTACCAGTTCATCCAGAAGAATATCATCTGCCGATATGGTTTACTATATGCGTTCATCACAGATCATGGCACCCAGTTCGACCACAAGGAATTTGAAGCATACTGTGCCCAATCCAAAATCCAGAAGCTACATCAATAATTCGCTCAACGTGTTTATCAGCTGGACCCCTCCTCAATCTCTTCAAAGGAGACTCATCACCCTTATTCGCTTGGGGCTTTTTGACAACATCATTCTTCTTATTCTAGAAAGTAGTATCAATTGGTTTCTTGGCACCAGCTGCAGAGTCATTTTCTAAAAGGCTGGGGATTTTTCTCTTACCCATATCGACAGCAAGTGGAAGATTAGAGTCGAGATAGGTGGAAGTACCAACTTCAGCAATAACTCCAGAAGATTCACTGGTAGAGGAGGTAGATACTTGGTCTTTTTCCAAGTCAATTACAACTGATGGAATGCTAACTATTGGTCGGGCTATGAAGGAAGTGATGGAGGTCTTATATTCTAGTAAGGTAGATGATGATTAGGGGTGATACTCTCCTGCTCTTTGGTTCATGCCCCACAAGAATTTTAGTTCTTCCAAATTAAATTCACCCGACTTGGGATACTTTCTCTTATGCTCCTCTGCAGCAAAGCAACAAGCAATGATTGTTAGAACACATAAGAAAAAATATCAGAAAAGAAGAGAAAAAATTGAAATAAAAACCTATCTCATTCCCTAATTGAGGGCATTTGGGACCATGATAAGCTACTCCACCATCAAAGGGGGCATTTTGCTAATTTTTAACTACTAAAGCATGATTCTAATAATCTTTATTGGAGTCAGGCATATTCTAGACTAAAGCTCTATTAGCATCTCTGATGTTTAAATAATATGTATTCTACCCTACAATAGCCCATTTATAATAGAACACAATCTCTGGAATTCCAATATGGGTCCCATAGAGTTCGTTCAATCTATTTACACCATTAACAATTTTCCAGGTGTTGGGAGCCACTCAGGCCGGGACAACATCCAAATATTAACAAAAATAAAGAAAAAAAGGGTTTGGGGGAAAAGAAAAACCACACTCTACTATAAATAAAGTGGGAATCCAATGACCTTCATCCAAGGAATATACATTTATAAGTCCTTGAGGGACTTCTAATTCGACCCAAGATGGAATTTTATGCTCTGCCCTAAATTCTTCACAAGAATCATCGTCAACTACATAAACCATGGTTCAAAATACGAAAACAAGGAAAAATAAAGAAAAGAAAGAATTCTTATAGAAGATTAAGGATTCAACGAGAACTGTCAAAAGGAAAGGAGGAATGATGACAAACGATCGCACACAAGCTCAGAGATAGCTTCTACAGTTCAAAATTTTTGGGGGTAAGAAAGAACCTGGAAAAGCTCCCGCCTTTTATAGGTTGCCTCGAAAATAATTAATGAAATATTAAACGTACCAACGATTGACATTCCGACGGCTTCGTGAATCGAAAGATTAAAATACCCATTTTCCCTTTGGCGGTTCACTAAAATCCAAATTATTTGAAAAAATGCCATTTTCAAACAGTGCTAGTAAAATTTATACATGTGGGAGGTCAACTGCCGACTAAGCATCATGAAAATACTCTGAGGTACTTCTAGAATCAAATGCTCCATACTTTCATGCAAACGCCAAGAATGGAACATTGGGGGCTTCTGTTGATACCAAAAATTATCCAATTATGTAGACTAATCAGAGGTGAACACGTGTCCTCCTACGTGGCCAAAGTGCTAGTCAGCAAAAAGTAAATATGTCGACTAATACATGGAATGCCGAGGCCGACCAACCGGATAATGAAGCGTCATCACACCAATGGTCATAATACAAGTGTTTTATGAAACCAATCGTCATAGTTATTATGTAAAGATGTAAATGTTTAATTATATAAAAATATTTCATCCCTTGACATTCCAACCCTTGACCTCCGGTCACTATAAATACATTGTATCCCTAAGGGCAATGTAGAACATATTCTAAGATATTCTTATATACAAGAGCACCTAGTTTTCTATTACCACAAACATCAATAAAATAACAGTGGACATAATCTTTCTTCAATAGCTGAACCACTTTAAAAATCTCTTTCTTTACTGTTACGTATTTTATCTGTAGTTAGAAAATTAGATCAAGTCTAGTTTTTTACATCAACAGGTATGTTAAGTGAGGTATATTTGAGAGCCTAACTGTATATATACCACCTATAAAAACATGTAAAATATTTTTCATTCTTTTGACAATTATGCCCCTATTCTATCATAAAATTCCCAAAATCCCTTTGGTCTCCTCTAATCTCTCTTTATCTCTTAATTATTCCTCATTATACTCATATGAGAAGGATTAGTGCAACTCTCAGAAAAGAAGGAAGACTTTATTGAATTTATTTTAAAAATAATGTAATTTACCGACTAATTTATTGTTTCTTCTTTTTAATATTTACCAAATACTTTTTGGTGTTTGTGAGTTTATATTATAACTTGTTTGGTTAGGACTATTATTTATGTTTGGAATTACTTTTTTTTTCTTTCTATTTGATTTTTTATTTTACTTATTCTATTAGTAAAATTCTTTATTATTTTCGATTAGTGAATAATTTGTCCAATCTGTGGATCCAATTTGACTAAATGATATTTGTCTATCAGGGGAAGAGACTAATGGGGACATCTTTTATGGTGCCTGGATCCTGTGAGGAAGCCAAATATGACAGCCGGAATTACTTTGAAACAACTTGATGTCAGAATTTTTTAAGCGCGACTATAAAGGCAAATAGAAAAAAAATTATGTTTCGGATTAATTTTTTTATATGACGTTTAAGCATTTGAGAGGATTCATATAAAAAAATCAGCTCAAATCATGGTTCAAAGTCTCGGTATCGGCCACTCGATTTTCAACTCGGTCACGGTATCAGTCACGATATCGGGCGATACGCAAAGATACACTATTTAGAGAGCGCAAAAAATTCCAAAAAAAATCTAAAAAATTAAAAAAAATACGATTAACTATGTGGACCAATCAGATAAGTTTAAAACTATCCTTTAATATGCATAACATTGTACAATTGATTATATTGACGTGCTACGAAGTTGCAGATTCAATATTCCATAATAACTCAATGTTTTTTTTCATGGAGGATACAAATATTATGTTTTTACAAAGAAAAACAAGTGTTACTTTTTTAGTTAGAGGATAATTTTTTTTTAACAAAGAGGATACAACTATTATATTCTTAGTATTATTTTTAGTAAGACGATACAAATGTGTTTTTAAAGTATGTTATATTTTTCTAAAAAGGATAGAAATGTTTCTTTTTTAGTATTGTTATTTTTTTACAAAGATAATACAAATAGTGATTTTGACAAAACACTACATTTTTTTACAATCGTATTTTATAAAAATAATGCAAATGTTATTTTCTTACAAAAAATGATGCAAATGTTATTTTTTTTATAAAAGGAATTTATATGTTTTTTTTTTTGTTGGGTTGCAAATGTTTTTTTTAAATTGATGGAAATGTTATTTTTTTTACTTGTGTTGCAAATATTATTTTTACATAAAGGATGCAAATATTATTTTAACAAATGTTTAGAGGATACAAATATTATTTTTACAATAATTATAGTTGTATATTTGTTTGTAAAAGAATAAAATTTACGATTCTTTATAAATAATAACATATTAAAATATAACATTGGGAACATTATTATAAAAAATAATAACAAATAACATTTGGATTATTTGCATTCTTTAAAAAAAAACTGGCACATATACAACGAACTAAATTAAACCCACGCGATGACCAAATAACCCACACACACAGCACACTAAATTAAAAAAACAATTAGCATTTCGTAACCCCCCCAAAAATTACCAACACAACACTGGAGAGAGAGTGAGAGAGATTGATTCTTAATAACTTATACCATCTCGGCCGATATATCACCGATATGGGTCGATACTATTGTGATATAGCCGATATGGGTCAATTCCATCGCGATATCGCCGATATGGGACGATTCTACTGCGATATCGTCGATATGTGCCGATTATACCGCTATATCACCGATACTACCGAGAAATTACCGATATAGGGTCGATTCACATCAATAATTGAAAACTCAACTCGTAACTCGGAATCGGATCGGTGGGCACCGATACCTAGTCAACTCGACCGTATCGTCGCGGTATCGGCCTTGACTTTGAACCATGGCTCAAAATAAACTTTTTTACTATTTTAAGTTAAAAGTTATGAAAGTTTGACCGATTTGTTTAAAATAGCAAAAAATATTTTTTTGAACTGATTTTTTTTATATGGATCTCCTGAAATGTTTAAATGCCATATAAAAAAATTACGTCCAAATATAAATTTTTTACTATTTAAAAAAATAGATATGTATACTTGATATGTATATTTGATATGTATTGGAGCATATATATATATATATATGTGTGTGTGTGTGTATGTGTGTGTGTGTGTGTAAACTTTAAAAAGAAAAAAATACATCTATAATTAGCAACAAAAAAAATAGTAAAGATATGCCTATACACATGCACATACATGTGCATCAAGAACCCAAACGCTGAATCTTGGTGTGAAGATGACCATTCCTAAATATGAAGGCGTAAGCATATTATTCCTAACTCTCTACCCCAGAGTCAAAAGCCCCATCCCAATCAATTGTAATAATTTTGATATAAAGAGATTAATCTTAATGACTTGATTTATCATTTTTTAACAATCAATGCCTACTTAATCTCCCTAATGTGAATAAATCTGTATATGTGAATTATGTCCTCGGATGCCAAGTAATTGGAATTCACAGACTACACCGGTTTAATTGTCATTATAGGCCCAATCTTTGATATTTGATTCTGTCATATTGAAAATCGAATGTACGGATTCGTATACATCATGCTTCCTACCTCATCTATACATAACACTTAGTTTTAGGGCCCAAAACAAAATTCAATTTTTTTATTGTACCCATGGAGTTAATCTTCTAATCAACATATATTTAAAAAATTAGGTCAAAAAAAAATTTCTAACTACTTTTAAAATTCCAACAAAAAATTGCTCAAAATACTTTCTTTAAATAAGGCTTTGGGCCTGCAAAATTTTGTGAATTTTTTAAAAATGACTAAAAAATGTATTTTGATCTAATGTTTTGGACATGTGCTGATTAAAATATTAGCAAAATAAAAAATTTGAAAAATATTTAAACTAAACATTAAATGACATATTTTTTGAAGGACTAAAATATTAATTAACTCTTTTTATTACTTGTGCTGTATGATTAAGGATTCTAAATTATATTATTCTCCGGGCTATAGTGTCTTGAGATGTAATGTGATGTGTTCAATGGGATAATGGGTATAGTGTGTTATGGGATTTGTTTATTTGACCTCCTAAGCAAAGAGGGTCCAATGCGGTTCATTGTGGCGATTCTACAATGTATTTTTTTGTCATGGGCCACATGAAAATTATAGATCATTATACAAAACAAAGTTCTTTTCCTTTACACAAGAAATCCTACCCTTAGCACCTTGGTAGTTCCCAATGTCGAGTGAATAGCAATAACATGTAGTGTTTTCGTGACTGCTATTTAAATATTGTTTAAAATTTTATTCACCTAGGATGTATATAACGATATCAGGGGCGACCCTGAGCATGTGCTAAGTGAGCGATCGCACAGGGCCTCCCGTTGATCCATTTTTATTACTTATATATTGGGGGCCCATTTTTTATATCAATACAAGTAAAATGGGTCTATTTTACAATTTTTGCACGGGCGCCTTGTCAATTTTTATCAATCTCAGGACCGGCCCTGAACGATATAATATTGTGTAATGTAAGTTAGATTAATATTTAAATTATTTAATGTGATTTAATATTAAAATAATTCGAGATTTCATTATTTTCATAGTTGGTCGCATTTTGCGAATGCAATTCCATGGTTTAATCACTAAAATGAATTAAATATAGTTGAAAATACGAATATTTTTAGTTATTTGCCTATTTAGCTAACAACACATGTACGATTTTAGAAATGCAACTTCAAAAATCGTCCACACAATAAACGTGCAACGCACGAGTGAGTTAACTAGTACATATAAATACTTTTGTAATATTTGGTACAAACACTTGTCTTCAAGGAATATGTTTTTTTTTTCCTACTAATGTCACTTACGCTTGGCGTAAATATTACATGGTAGCCTATACCCAAACATAACACATATATTACAATATCACAAATACATTATAAAAATTTACGTGTAAATTAAAAAAATCAAGTATACATTATAAAAATATCACTTTTACATTACATAAATAATCATTTATTTCGTACTACACATAAAATACATTGAGAAGACATATACTGTCATTTAAATATTTTTACTATGTCCTAAACCAACCCAAAATAATATCTACCATGTTGTAAATTTAGATTTGTGGATAAAAAAGATGGTTGATTTGACTCGTCAAACTTGCATTGCTGTAGAAAGCTGGAAATCCTTTCAGTGTTAGGACCATAAACAGTATTAATCACTGTTTTTCAACAGAGGGCACTCGTGATTTGTTTAGAACTTAAAAAGGTAAATTTAAATTTAGTTTAAACTCCTTTTTTTTTATCAAAAGTCAATATATGTGAGACAGCACAAATTTACGTCTAAAAAAATGTGGTTCACAAGGAAAGAAAGATTAGCTGTTGATTTTCATGATAGTTTGTTGAGTTTTGCCTTTAAATTAGGTTTAAGCATTTGTTATCCACACAAACCCTAAAGAAAGAAGACAAGAATAGGACAAAATTATCTCTCTTTAAACATGACCCATGGTTTAGACTAAAATAATATAAAGCTACAGTTAAAATGACTAATTCCTAACAAGTAACATTTAAAACTTGTATCATCAACCATTCATAATTTGGCATTATTACAAGGCGGAGTTGTCCTCTTAATATCATTATCATCACTTTTAATAGTTTGATTATTCATCAAAAGTTGCATGGAAGCATTACTTCTAAAAGAAAAAATTCTTGTGGCCGTAAGCAAATTGTTTATTTCTCCCTCATTACATAATACTAGGTGCGTAGAAAGTCACTCTTAAGTGATCAATTTGGGACTATATTTTCACAAATATTTTTAATTTTTTTCATTAACTTTTTTAGAAAATATTTTTTATTTTGAGAAACCTTTGAAAATTATATGTAAATAAAAACCATTTTACCCCAAATTAGTTAGAAACTAAACCTATGTCTTACAAAATAGAAAATCTTAATGATTTGAATATGGATAAAACCCCAAATGCCAAAACAAAACAAAGCACAAGTAATGTAAATAGTATCATTAATTATGGCATGACCCTATATTAGTTGCATTGTACGGAAGCCTTTTTTTTTAACAAAAGAAAATATTATATTATATCAGCACAAGATTACAAACTATTGGGTTATCTACATACCTACTACACAAGGAACCTACAATGTCATCCAAAAGAGGTTTATGAATAAATTAATGTGCGGTACGAAAGACTGTATTCATATATTTATTATCATTTCTAGTTTTGGCCAAGATGTGTGCCACGCCGTTGGCTTCCCTGTAACAAAAAGACATCCAAACTTTCTAAAACTTGCGAGACTTCATATGGCAGTCCCGGAGTAGCTCCTGACTATGGTGGTTGGAACATTGCGCCCTACAAAATAATTGGAAAGTCGACATAGAATCTGTCTCAATGTGAATACTACAAATACCATGGCTATTATCAATTTTCAATCCATCTTTAATAGCCAAAATTTCGGCCATCACATTAGTATTAAAACCAATATTCCTCGTATAACCCCATAAAAAGGTAACCTTAAGATCCCGAAGAACACCTCCAATACCAGCGGATTTAGTTGTTATTTGAGATGACCCATCTATGTTAAGTTTGTAATTGGTTTTATTGGAGGGGTCCACTTAATACCCATCCATTGTTTAGTCCCATTAGTGCAAGTGTTATTTTTACTAAAAGTATAATAATTATAACAATCCTCCATAACTTGGTGAGCTAACAAGGAATAACGAGCTCGATAATTATTAAAGATTGCCGCATTACGCATATTCCATAATCTTCAACTCCCAAAATTATTTTGTGGTGAATTAAAACAGTTGGTAAGGTTATCATGTTGAGCAGCATGATTAAGAAGGAAATGATATTGCTGATCCAGAGGCTTTAACCCAAACCCTTTCACAATATTAATTACGTTCGGACAACCAGTGAGGAAATGTACATTTGAGTCCACTTTATGGCATAAGTTACATTTATCCATAGTCGTAATATGCTTGGCATATAAAACGTCAATAGTAAGTAAAGATTGGTGCGCCAAGAACCCGTAAAATATTTTAACTTTATTGGTGCATTTTAAATTCCAAACCCGTAACCAAGGTAATAAAGGTCTACTAATATTACAAGTTTTCTCAATTAACCAATTATAGGCGGATTTGATGTTAAAAAGGCCAGTTTTATTGGGATGCCAAAACGCAATATTGTTAGAACCCGAATTATGCCAAGGTATACCAATAATAATGGGAATAAGATGACCAGGGATAGTTTCTAGGAGATTAGGAATATTCCACTCATCAGTCCGAGGTATTCGAAAATGAGAGACCTTTAGATTATTAACACAATTATTAATATGTAAAATAGATTTCAATGAATTATTCGAACACCAATTGACATTCCAAAAACTCACATTGCCCTCATGTAAGGACCACTGCACTCCCTCTTTAATACGAGGAAATCCTTATATATATATATATATATATATATATATATATATATATATATTACTCCATGCCCAGGAGTTTCTAGTCTTAAGTTTAGCGTTGAAAATCGTGTCTTTATAGAAGTACATATTAGCCATAACTTGAGCCCACAACGTATGGGGATTAGTTAACAGTTTTTAATCTAATTGGAGCATAAATGCTTTATTCAACGTGTGCATGTTTTTAAATACCTAAACCTCCCATAAATTTCGAAGTCACCATACAACGCCAGGGAATTGTAGCTTTTTTTCGAGAAGAAGGATTCTCCCTCCAAAAAAAGTTTTTAATTTTAGTAGAAAATGCATTAAATAAGGTTTTAGGAAGTTGGAACGAAGACATAACATACACCGGCCTAGAAGCATATACTGAATTAATAAGAAGTAGACGACTTAAATACGAGAGAAATTTGTTGTACCAAATGTTAATTTTTTTATCTAAATTTATAATCATGTCCTGGAACATATTCTTGGTTACTCTCCCATTAATAAGGGGCACCCCCAAGTATTATTTGTTGGTAGAGAATTTAGGAGTATGAAGAAGTTCTTTAATTTTTCTCTTATTAGTTTTGTCGAATTTAGGAGAGAACAATATAGAGGATTTGTCTTGATTAAGAATTTGACCTGAAACCGAGCAGAAATGATTAAGTAGATTACGCATATTATCGACTTTGTTTTAACATTTTCCTGTAAAATAATAATAATACAGTTGTCGGCAAAAGCTAATATAGGGATAGGCAGACCAAATTTTGAAGCCTTAGCGTAATTGATATTATGATCCAAATTGGCTTTGTTGAGACTACGAATAAAAATATCGAGTGCAATAATAAACAGGCATGGAGAAAGAGGATCCCCCTGTCAAATTCCCCTCTATGAGTTGAAACACATACCAGTTTGGCCATTAATAATCGTGGCAAAACAAGGGGTCGTAACACAAGACATAATTCAAGTAATCTAGTATTCGGGGAATCCATGTTGACGAAACATCCATTTAATAAAAGGCCATTCTAGTTTATTGTAAGCTTTTGAAAGATCCATTTTAATAGCCAAACTACCAATTTTCGATTTAGATCCCCTCATGAGTGATTAAAATATTATCTTGAATATGTCTCCCTGACACAAAATCATTTTGAAAAAGAGAGACAATTTTAGCTAAAAAAAGGTAATATTCTATTAATCATTAAAGTGGATATAGTTTTGTAGACCACATTACATAGACTAATCGGACGACATTGATAAGTTTTAGTAGGATTGTCTGTTTGGGGGATAAAAACAAGAAAATTTGTATTAAGCTCTTTAAGCATAAAACCACTTTGAAAAAAAGAGTGCACTACCTTGATAATAGAAGACCCAACCACATCCTAATGGTCTTTAAAAAATTCAGCAGTGAGACCATCAAGGTCAGGCAATTTGTGATTAGGCATATTCCAAATAACATGCTGAATTTCCATATCAGTAATCGGATTATTGAGAAAATTTAAGTCATCACGATTAAGTTGGGGAGGGCAGTGGTCCAAGCTAATATGGTCGAGATTAGGGTTGGAAGAAGTAAAAAGATGAAGAAAGTAATTTTTAAATTCAAGCTCAATATTAGCTTGAGAAGTTAACCATTCATTATTATCATTAGCTAAAGCCATAATTTGATTCTTATTATTTCTATGATTCACCACAGAATGAAAATATCTAGTGTTAGAATCCCCATCTTTTAACCAGTTTTGCTTAACCTTATGCTGTCAAAAAAGATTTTCATGCCAAAGTAAATCACCCAGTATTTTTTCCAAAAAATTCTCCTTTTGAAGTAATTCAGCGTTCAATTGAGAGTCCAAATTAGTCTTAACAGTAGAAAGTTGTTCTTGCAGTTGGGCTATCATGATTTTAGAATTCCCCCAAAAAATATTTTTCCATATTTTAGAGTGAAGCATAAGGTTTTTAGCTTTTTGAACAAATTGAAAAGCATTAGAACCTTCAATTCAAGGAGTCCAACATTTTTTAATTAAATTTTTATAGGATTCCTCAGAAACCCGAGCATGGTCATATATATTCCTATACTTTCTAAAAGTGGTAATGGGATTAGAGTCTAAAAGAATAGGACAATGGTCATAGGAAGAATTAGATAAGTTAAAAACTTTGGTTGAAGGGAAAGCTAACTTCTAGAGATCGTTAAACAAGCAACTATCAAGTTTTTCCCTAATATGGTTAAGAAGGCCTTGTTTATTAGTCCATGTATGAGTGGGGCCACTAAGCCCTAAGTCCCCTAAACCACAATCTTTAATACAGGATCTAAAAGGGTTTGTATTATAAAACTGAAAAGGCAGCCCACCAATTTTTCCAAAGGGAAGTAAGATAGAATTAAAACCACCTAAAATAAGCCAAGTTAAAGTAATATTGACAACAAGAGTTCTAAGTAAATATCATACATGAGTTCTCTGATTAGGCTGAGCATAATTATAAACCGGTGTTAACATCAGGGGAGGAAGGTGTGGGGCCATCTCCACAAGGAGGTGCATAGCTCTTTCAGACTCATAAATGACAGTGATGATCATGGCATGGGTGTTCCATAATATCCACATTCCCCCAGACAGTTTTATAAAGTACTAAAAAGGGATGAAAACTTTAGTTTAGTATGAAATAAAATTTTCAAAATAAATTTGCTTTTAGGATTTGTTTAATCTATAAAATGTTTGAATACGAAAAAGAAAATGATAATATGTATCCTTAAGCACATGTTTTAAGCTTTAAAATACTTAAGTGTGAGACCTCTAGATGAGTTTCCCTATTATATATAATTGAAACGTTTTTTTAATTACTTTTGAACTTTTAGTGTGTTCCCATAACTTATAATAAAATTAAAAATTGAGTTAACCGCATTAATGAGAAGGAAATAATACCTTTACAAGTATCAAACTAAGCATAAAATACTTACTAGATCGTCAATAAAAATCAACATATAACAAAACAATCTAATTCCCAAACACCCAAATTTCATACGACCCCTGTCCCCCATGTAAGATCTCTAAATCTTGCTCTTCGCTTTCCCCTCCACCCCCTTGTTACCTAATTTTACCACCATAACTCCTTGGTATCATAATCGCTCATCTATAGTTTCTCTCTCTCTCTCTCTCTCTCTCTCTCTCTCTCTCTCTCTCTCTCTGTGTTTATATATTTTTTCTCACAAATTGGCAAATTGTGTGTATATATATATATATATACACACAAAAAAACTTGGGTGTACATATACATATGGGTATGTGGGTATGTGCGCACACACTAGACTGATTTATGAAATTTAATTATTTGTAGTGAGAAGAAAAAAGTACTAATGATTTGCTATATTTAAATATTTATCGTAAAACATAAAGGATATTACAAAATGTGAGCGACAAAGTAATAATTGCAAGATAACTAAATATATGAGTAGAAGATGCTAATTTCATGATTAATATTTGTGTTTGTAATTTTTTCTGAGTATCCTTTAATTCTTTTTTCTTGCGAGTTTAACCGATCCAACTCATTCAGGGTTCCTATATTCATAACAAGACAATAACATAACCTTGTTAAGCTCAAAATCTTGAATGAATTCTACCGGTTAGACCCTCAAGAAAAAAAAAATTCAAGGGTAATCACACGAATGTAAATTCAAGAGTTATGGTCTTAGCATGTTATCATGTCATTGTTTCATGACTACCAAATCTGAATCGTTATCTTAACGAGTTTATTGGGAGTAGTGCATTGATATGAGCGAAAAAGTGTGTACAAATGTGTGAGGAGTAGAACTATCTTATCCACATCATGAAAATAGTAAGTAGATAGAGTAAAGAAATAAGTTCATGTAAGAAAGGACTCGAATCCCAAAATGACTTTGGGATGCCTGCATAGAAAAAAATGGCATCAAAGTCCACGTAATTCTGTCATGACAAAATAATTTAATTAGTGTGTTCATGATCCAAATATTAAAGTCAAAATCTTGCTAGCATCAATAAAGTGTTGTTTAGGGGGGATCGATTTTATTAGGACATCAAGAGTGGTTCTAATAAATGTTGTGTGGAACACATCAGTTAAAGAGCATAGGTTATTTGTCAATGTTATAGGCTTTTCCAAATTGAATCTAGACATAACCTTATTTATTTCAAGCCTATAAGCTCGGCTAATAGCATATGTTTCACCCGATGGGCTCCATAAATTGAGAACGTGGCTGTTTTGTTTAGAAAATTAAAATTTGTCAAGGGTACTCACAAATCTAATTTTAGTTTCATGTGAATACCTTGAATTTTTTCTTGAGGGTCTAACCAGGATTGAACAACCTAAGCCCTCATTCTGGCATATGTTCCCAAGCGTATAATGATGATTCTTCTGTTATATATTCTTTCCCAATTAACCCTCCAATATACCATGTATACTTAATATATTATCTAAAGGTTTTCATCAATTGATCAAAAGGATACATCAAATGCTACATAACAAATCCACACAATAACACCTCATTGCTTAGATGCACAAAAAGGTGGATGCTGATATCAAAGAATGACGAAGAAAACTATTTCTCTAAGAAAAAAATTACCTCAGCTAAAGTTGCTTTTATAGCCTCAATATGCTTTAAGTTTACAACTTTTAAACTAAGTAAGGTGAAGCACAAACTAATATGCATAGTTTCCTTGTGCAGATCTTTGTTCTCAGAATAGCAATTCATAAATAACAAATAGATTAATTGAAAAATGGCATGCTAGTCTAGAGAATTACACTATTTCAGGTCATTTGTTTGATTGGTTATAACCCTGCGCAAATTACCGAAATAATTATTCGGTGTCTCCAAGTTGAACATGTATAAGAGGATATTTTTTTCACTAGTAGTCAAATCGAAAGCACCCATGGGAAATGGATTTCTTCTTATTGTAGGACAATTTTTAACAATTTTTTTTCATTCCTTTGATCGCGGCATGCCTTATCTCCTTCTTTTGAATGAGATCCATCCAGACATGTTCCCATCAGATGTTCTGCAAAATTATTCTTCGTGTACGTCACATAAATTACATGCCTTAGATAGTTCTCTTTCTAATATGAAAAATCAAATAACATTGACCAATTAGACCATGCCTACATTTTACTAGCATCTTTTGGATCCTCCTTAGCTTTTCACTTCTAACCTGCAAACTGAAGGTCTTTTCCTAAAAACTTATTCCCCAAAGTAATAGTCCTTACCTTCTCCTCGATTTGATAACCAAAAATCCAAGAAGATTGCGTCCTACACTCGTGACTAGCAGGTAAAAAGTTAAAGTTTCCACTCCTAAAAGGGTGACTATTCGACAAAAGCCTATTATGACTGGCACATCTGGGTGGAATCATTTTCCTCCCCATAGAAATTCATAATAACAATGAGCATTACAACCAGAAAAAGTCCCATATTCATGAAAGTTGTGGATCACCCACAACACCATTGCTTTGAATGTTAAGTCTTCCCCCTTGTGGGCATCAAATGACCTAATGCCTTCATCCCATAAATCTTTTAGTTCTTTAATTAACGAGGCTAAGAAAATATCAATATCGTTGATGGGAGCGCTTGGCCCTGGTATCAATAACAACAATAATGTGAACTCTTTTATCATGCAAAGTGTTTGGGGGAGACCTAATTATCTAAAATAACTTAATAACTCTAATTAGTGGTTAAATTACTATAAGGGTAAAACTTGTTAGTTGATAATCCAAGACAGGCAATGTATGGTTCCTTTGAAAATTCGTAATGATCATATGATTGAATTAATGGTTGAAAATTCGTAGTGACGTGCATTTGAAGGTTATCATATGATTGAATTAATGTTATAACATATGATATTCACACCCAACTTGTCACGAGTATGTCATGTCACGGCCTCTGTTATGCATGGTATAATAAAAATCTCTTTAATTTTGGCCCGAGGGTAAAATATTTCAATACTTTCTGTGAAATTTGCAAGAACTTTCAAAATTTATTGGGTTTGTCATTTCTACTCTCAAAAACTTTATATTTTTACTCATTGCATATAGGTTACTTGTCCTTTAGTTCATGTTTGAAGAGGTAAAAATCTTGAGTTAAAGCTCTGATACCAATTTGAGAATGTGTTATATCAATTAATTATTTAATTCACAAATTTCCAATTTTAAGCTTATTTAATTAGAGTCAATTTTCAATCCGAATTATATTAAACCCTAATCATGCATCCATATGGATAAATCAAACATGCAATCACAAATCAAGCAAAAAATAAGATTCAAGAAAAAATCCATTTCGGGTATAACCTTTTATTTCACTATCTAACGTAAATTGTAACTTACAATTATATAGAAAAATTTGCATTAAATCTCCTGCAGAACATCCACATAGACCGCAACCTAGCACCAGTAGTGAATACCCTCGAGTATCCCCAACGATCACAGTCGTAAGAAAATAGCCCCCGCAAGAACTATTAATCCAGTAGTAGAGATCTTCTCTATAAGATAAATTCTAATAAGAAGTGTTTTGGGTTCCAAACGATTCACAAACGTATATGAGATCTTTTTGTGAATAAAAAATAATATTTTGTCCCCTAAAAATGAAGACTAAAATTCTACAGATTTGCAATTTTCGTTTGGCAAAACTCTTAATGAAAAAGTCTTCGAAAACAGGTATTTATAGCAAAACAAAACATTTGAGGCGACAGAGGCCGTTTGAATGAGTTCTCAATGTTGTTTGAATGACATTATATGTCGTTAGTAATGACTTAAGAAATTACTTATAAAAATGCAAACAGTACATGGTCGTTTGAAGCAATTAAGGAACGACCCTTCGCGTGACCTATCAAATGACATGTGATGTCGTTAGAAGGGGTCATTTAAATGGCATGTCAATATCGTTTTAACAACATTGCCTTGTCATTTAAATGACATAAAAAAAAAAATATTTTAAAAAGCTCACCTACAGGTCTTCCAAAAAATATTTTTACTTAAAAAATGCCTCATTTTGATAAAAAGCAGTTTTGAAAAATATCCCAATATAATCGTAAACCAAATTCGAAACTTAAACACAATTCTTACCAAAATCAATCTCGTAGATATCCGTTATTGAAGAAACTTGATATTCAGATATGTCATCTTGAACAAATGATCATGAGTTTCCTTCGACGATTGTAGCGGTATATGACATACTCAATGTAAAATGAGGACTATGGAAATTATATCCTTACAAATCTCCCCCTATGTCTATGCCGGTACAAAATAAAATAATTCAAATTATCTATCAAATACCTATAAAAATATAATACCCTCCCAGGAATCCAAAAATGGAAAGATACTAAAAATGCAAGTAAAAATTTTCAACTTTCAATCTATTTAAATCAAATCTCTTTTCTTTCCTTGCGCTTCTTTATATGTGATTTCCAAATGATCATCAAAGTCCTACACACAATAAATAAAATAAATACTTTCGTGACGTATTGTGTTTGAAGTGAGATAAGCATAAATCGTATATCAAATAAAGTAAATCTAAAATCTCCCCCATAATTCAAACTCTCACTCCCCCATAATTCATAATTCGTTCTCCCCATTTTTATTTGTCCAAAATAGACAAGGAAAAGAATAAAAAAAAGTAAATGTGGAGTGACACGACAACCATTGCAAATATATGACAATTACACTCGTGCAAGGATATACTCAGAAGGCTTTCACAATCGCTTTTTAATTTTTCAAATTGTTTAAAGCAAAGATAATTTTCAAAAACAACACACACCCTGAATTTACACTAAGATAATCAAATCATGGAAACGAAATTAATGGGTATGAACATATTCAATAGGAAAATCAACTCAAACATTCATAACAAATGTGCACGATGAATATGGATACTCCTAATGAATGAACTCAAAATCGCCCTTAGGTGTAAAAAATTATTTAATTCAACTGACATCGACTCAATCTAATAAAAAAATCAAAGTCTAAAATGATTTTCACACCAATAACGTCTAAAACTATGTAATGCTTTTTCAATACTTTATCAGGACGTACAAACCCGTTATTATATTTCCAACCAAACTCCCTCATAAATAAAAATGATCATATTATTCAATTCTATTCTTTTCTTTTAAATGATCAAATCAAACTAAACAAATTTGGCCTTGGCTACTTTTTACAATGCCACATTTTTTGGCTATTTTTAAACAGTGGCTTTCACGCAAAGGTTATTTGCTCCTTTTGTAGCCATTTTCCGTGTTCAAACATCATATTTTCATATTAAACAAATTTCTCACGGGCAACGGTTCTTACATGCACTACTTTTACTGTCAAGTTTTATTGCTTATGGTTCGTTTTAAAGACATGATTGAAATGAAAATACTTTTTCCACCATATGATAGACAATCACAATAATCAAATAAATCCGTTCAAATGAGCATTAAAGGAAATCATGAGACTAACATGTAGAAAGTAATCTCAAATCTCATCTTAATGACTCCAAACATTATAACGCACATGGATGAAATGATTGTAACACCCTGTAATTTTAATGATTTTTCATATGGGGATTAATTAAATTAAAATGGGAAAAATTAATCCAGATTAAAATAAAAATTAATTAGTGTGACAAGGGTTAATGTTTATTAGTGATAATTATATTGAGTATTACTTAGTGAATGATAAGAATGTATTAAAATTGTCATTAGTGAAAAATACGATAGTTACGGTAATTTAGTTGAGACGCACGTGAGTCGTGTCGGGACTTAAATATATGAAATAAAATGTGATTTATTTATGGATCATTAAAATGGTCACTTCGAGTGCGCCAGTGTGTTCGAAAGGATTGAAATAGTCAGAAAAGTGTACCAGGGGGTATTATTTGGGTCCCGGGCCAATTTTAGACTAAAATGGCACCGTATAAGGGCATTTTAGTCATTTGGTAGCCTAGGGTTAATAAAGCTACGAATTTACAAAGGTTATATCAATTGGTATATGGGAGAGGCTAGGTTTAGGAGGTTAGAAAGCCAAGGGAGGCCATTAAAGAAGAAAGAGAGAGCATTCTTAGAGATTTGAAGAGGGACCTTAAATTGTTCTTCATTGTTCTTGCACCCCATCAACTTTGGATTGAGGATTGGAGAAGAAGACAAGAAATCCATCATCTTAATCATGAAATCAGATCATATTCATAAGAGTCAAGTGTTTATTACAATTTCTTTTGAAGTTATAATACCCATGTACTGTAGGGTTTTATATTTGATGATTTTAAATGAAGTTCTTAGAAAATTGATGAATTAAACACATGATCTTGGGTAGGATTTCATGTAGATTGATCCATGTATGTAGAGGATATGAAACTAGATGATATGTGATGATTTAGATGGGAAAAGTTTGGGTTTTAGGTTAAGTATGAATAATGAACATGAAAATCTAGGGTTTTGGATGAATAAATGATTTGATCCATTATTGAATAGAAATCATAGTGTTTTGATGTAAAAATAAAGTTGGAAATCATCCTAATACATGTCTATAATGATTGGGACAATTGATTGTAGGTTTGGTGAAGGATCATGGATGTATATAACATATATGATTATCCCAATCATTATACACAATCGACAATCGTCAGTAAAAAATTTCAAACACTGAGAATATATATTTTATGAGGATAGCTCATTTGATATTGGAGGTATTCTTTTATCATGGGTATGGACTGTTAAGCGATGGTGGGAAGTTACAACAAGACTAACATGTTCACTATTCCGGGGCAGGGTGTATATGTTTGCAACGTCTCACTTAAAAGAAGGTAAAGTAGCGATATTTTTATTTAAGTAGACCTCAGAGAGTACAATTGTCTAGTTACATTGCACCCCGGTGTGTATGGAATTTTATTGACGAGATTCAGGGTAGGTCGGGTTCACCGTCGAGTGTAGAGTTTTAGGTCATTGTTGTTTACTTGCTGAGAATTTAGTAATAGTGAGAGCACCGTATCACATGATGCCTTGAGAGACATGGGCATAGACGATTCGATTTATATGTCGGGAGACATAATTGGTAATATTTTAGCTATGTGCTTGGGATCCAAAACTTTTGATAAGCGATAATGCTAAGGAGTAGTGCATTTGAGAAAGTTATTTTATGCTTCGTTATGGGATATTACACGCATGGACCTTAATAAACGTTGGGAGTAGAGACACATTGTTGAATGCTAGTGCATCAATTTTAAATGTTAAATTATTGAACGTGTAGAGGAAACACTTTAAGTTGAGAGCTATTATGATATATGACTAGTGGAGTCGAGTTATGTTGCGAAGGAAGAAGTGATAAAACTTTTTCACCACAAGTTAATGGGTGGGGCAGTATCGAGAAGGATTAAATCGTAAAATATGGGGGTAATCGAGAATACCTGTATGATATAGCCATGCCAAGAGTGCGAAGCTGAGCTTGAGATAAGTATGTTACGTACGAGAGGTTATTGATAATTATGCGGGGATGTTTAGGCTATGGCATATGGTATGGCGAGATTTTGTGTTCATCGTTTCAAGGTATGATTTACTTGTGCTATTTACCATCTGAAAGAGGGTCTAGTTTATATATGTGTGTATATATATTATCGTGTGTTGTACAATGGACTTATAAGAATATGTTGTATTGCTATACGTGATCACGATGAGTAGGGACATTTACTGATATGATTTAGGACATATTGAGCGGAGAGATATAGCTCATTATTATTTTAGGGGAGAGAAAGTAGTGATAGTAAGGGCACCGTATTGTATAGTGTCTTTTGTTACATGAGAGTGGATGGGTATACTTTTATGTCAAAAGATGGGAACTTGGGGGTATGTATAATGGACTGAGGTCCTAACGGATCTCAATGAACGACAATGTTGGGTAGTAGTGTATCGGGGGGGTTCCTTGTTTGGATTTTGCTTGCGAGAGTCCCATCGATGAAACTTAGCGCAACGTTGGAAGTTGGGAGATGTTTGGTCAATAGGACACATGTTTGGTACCTTATTTATAATACATATACGTAGTTGTAACTTTGAGTTTAAAGTTTTATTACGATATAAGGCTAAGTGGATTCGGTTAGCATTTATCCTGTGATAAGCATGGGTATAAGGTGTATGGGCGCCCTAGGTAAGTAATTTAATTTTAATATAACCTGCGAGTAGAAGTGGTAGGAATATGTGTAGCAATATTAGGAGTATGTGAATAAGGATATATTTGAGATTGGGAGTTATAGAATTACCCAAATTTCGAGGACGAAATTCCTTTGTAAGGGGAGAAGTATGTAACTCCCCGTATTTTTGAGGATATAGAAATTAAATTAAAATTAGTAATTTGGATAATTTATTTAAGTTGGAGAATTTATTTAATCGTGACTTAGATTTAATAAATTCAGGTTGATATTTATTTTTACGTGGAACATATTTTGAAGAGAAATAAGAAAATTTATATTGAGTAAGTCGTATGATAATTTAAAGGTCACAGTTGATTTTGAATAGGTTGAGATGGTAAAAAAAGAGTGCCCGGGGGTAGTAATTAGGTCTCAGGACATTTTTAGGTATAGCAGGGCTCACACGTGGGTGTTCGAGTCATTTGGGCTTGGCCCATTAGCCTAAAAAGGGATTAGCATCATTTAACCTAAATTATTAAATTGGAAACAACCATAATTCATTTAGAAAACCCTAGAGCTGCAGAAAAGAAAAGAAGGAGAAAGTAGGGAGATTTTTGGGATCCAAACCAAGAAGGTTTGAGGGCGTTCTTCGTCAAATCGCCATCTACGTCAAAGGATTGGCCCCTACGAATCAATAGAGTCAAGTGGTTAATTTTTCTTTCAATATAAATATTTGATAATCGATTCATATCAGAGTAGTGTAATTGAAAACCTTTTTTTGGGAGGGTGTTGATATGAAATATGGGTTTTTGATAATTGGAGTAAATCATGTAGAATAATCACAAATTGATGATGGATTAATATACGATTGTTATAATATGATTTTTATTGGATAACCAGCAGTTAAATTCATGTAATTTGGATTGATAGAATTGAATTGAGGATGAGATTCATATAAATTGTTATAAACCCGATTCGGGAAATATTTGGGAATAATATAAATTAATTATGTTTAATGATCAGTATGATGTTTAGAACATGTTTTGAGAGTAGATATATGATGGGAAGTATTGTTGGAGTTCTGGATTTGATGAATAAAAGTTTATGGGTTTAAAAATGGTGGAACAGCATCGCGGGAAGAAGAGCCACAACCCAGGTACAGTGAACCGGTTCGGGGGGTCTGAATTGCCGAGGAATTTTAGGGGTAAAATTAAGGGGGTCCCCGAGGAATTTTAGGGGTAAAATTAAGGCGGTCCCAATGTAAATTATTAAATGTATGTGGGAGGAAACTTATTGAAAATATTGTATTGGTCTATTTTACCTCAAGGAGAAGGGGGAAATGTAAGTGGGAAGTTATTACGAATTGAAACTTAATTAGTGATAAATTTTTATTAATAAAGTAAGTGAAATGGAATTCGTAGGATTCAATTAACAACCGAGTGGATGTGTACTGATATCATATTTTAACTAATGAAATAATATGATGGAATGTCTATGACTTTTCGAATAGTGGGGGAAAACGCTCGAAAAAATGCGATGAGTAATTAAATAGGGAATTAATAATAATAATACGTAAGGTATTTAGGTGATGTATATATTTGGGTGGTATTTGGGTGATATATATATATATATATATATATATATATATATATATATATATATATATATATATATATATATATATATATATATATATATATATGAAAAAATATATGTAGATATTTTTCTAGGTATCATTAATATTCCCAGAATCAATACGCAACTTTTTCTTGAATCAACAATTTTTTTTTAAGAAATACATTTACAAAATCGTGGTTTAACGTGTATCCTCCCCTGTTTCGATCATGGCATAGATGAAATAAATCAAAAATGGATTTTTGTTCAAGAATGGAATCTTATTGGAACTTTCCATATCCGGTTCATCCTTCGGAACCATATCACAGGAACTTCCTACTATGTCATGAAAAGGATACTTTTTCTATATTCTATATATAAAATATAAAGGTCTGTATATTTCTCCAATTCATCTCATTATTCTTTATAGTATAAGTCCAATATTTCAGTAAACTTTGCTTCATTTATCATTTAGTTCAATTTTAGTTTAGGTTTATTCTATTAAAAATAATGAAGAAATTAGGAGATTCATATACGAAGCAACGTAAAATAAACCAAATTTAATACCTGGATATTCGGTTTGATAACCTGCTACCAATATTTCTTCTGCTTCTAGTAAATCAAAAGGTAATCTCTCACACTCGGCTAGAGAAAGCTGCGATGATGATGATATCCTTAGGCTTAACAGTTTTAGAAATGGGATGGGAGTGCCCTAAGGTCTCCTACGAGTTCTTCTACCCTAAGTGTATTTAATATTTCCAAAGAATTTAAAATAGTGACCATAGGAATAAAACGGGATGGGAGTGACCTCAAAATATTTTTACCAAATCTTGTCTCCTCTATTTTCTCACCTAAATTAAAACTCGTATTGACTATGTCCAACAATCTAGCATAAAACACGTCAAAACACTCAGACTCTCACATGGAGATAGTCTCAGACTGGGTGGTCAAATTTTGTAACTTAGACGCCTTAACCTCATTGTTACCCTCAAGTGTCGATTATAGGATATCACATGCCTCTTTAGATGTGGTGCGCATCATAATACGGTGAAAATCATCAGGGGAGAAGGTTCCAGAAATATCCCTAAGGTCACAGAAGATATAGGTACTCCATTTAAAATCATCCTCAGTCAAGTCAGACACAGGTTTGGGATTGGTGACATTTAAAATGGGGACAATTGGAGGAGTCCACCCTCTTTCACAAATAATCCAAATGCGTTAATCGATAGCGTTTAAACAAGATTTTATGCGGGCTTTCCAATAGGCATAATTCATGCCATCAAAGACGAGAAACCGATTATATAAGTTCTCCATGGAAAATATTACAAAAAATTTCAAAATCTAATTTTAAAAAAAAATCGATATCATAGTTTTTTTGCATAAAAAGAATCACTCGATAATTTAGAGCAACTGACTCTGATACCAATTTGAAGAGGTAAGAAATCCTGAGCTAAAGATTTGATACCAATTAATTATTTAATTTGCAAATTTCCAATTTTAAACATATTTAATTAGAGTCAATCTTCAATTCAGATGATATTAAACCCTAATCATGCATCTATGTGGATAAATTAAACATGTAATCACAAATTAAGCGAAAAATAAGATTCAGGAAAAAAACCTTCTAGGTAAAACCTTTTATTTCACTATCTAACATAAATCGCAAATTACAATTACATACCAAATTCTGTAATGAATCTCCCGCAGAACATCCACACAGATCGCAACCTAGCCCCAGGAGTGAATACCCTCGAGTATCCCTAGTGACCGCAGTAATCAGTAAACAACCCCTACAAGGACTATCAATCCAACAGTATAGATCTTTTCTACAAGAATAACTTCAATAATAAGTGTTTTGGGTTCCAAACGATTCAAAAACACATATGGGATCTTTTGTGTGAATCAAAATAAGGTTTTGTGCCCTAAAAGTGAAGACTAAAATTCTGCAGATTTTCAGTTTTCATTTGGCCAAATTTTTAGTGAAAAAGTCTTCCAAAATAGGTATTTATAAGCGATGGAGGTCATTCAAACGACTTCTTAATATTGTTTGAACGACATTAGATGTCGGTAGTAACGACCTAATAAATGACTTTTAAAAATGCAAAACAGTAAGTGGTCATTTGAAGTAATAAAGGAATGACCCTCTGCGCAACCTATCAAACGGCATGTGATGTCGTTAGAAGGGGTCGTTTGAATGACATGGCAATGTCGTTTGAACGGCATTGCCTTGTCGTTTGAACGGCATTGCCTTGTCGTTTGAACGACGGAAGTGAAAAATTAATATTTTAAAAAGCTCGCCTACAGGTCTTCCAAAAAATATTTTAACTTAGGAAAATGCCTCATTTTGATAAAAAGTAGTTTCGAAAATATCCCAATACAATCGTAAACCAAATTCAAAACCTAAATACAATTCTTACCAAAATCAATCTCGTAGATGTTCGTTGCTAAAGAAACTTGATATTCGGATCCGTCGTCTTGAACAAATAATCATAAGCTTCTTTTAATGATTGTAGTGGTATACAACATACTCAATGTAAAATCAGGACTATAAAAATTATGTCCTTACAATGTTCATTGCGGTACAATATGCAATCATATTTGTATTCACGAATAGATTTATAGTTCAAACCCAAATCCTTCAAGTTATTTTTTATGGTTGGATAATTATCAGTTAACGTGTTCTCATTCAGGAGAATATGTTTAACACACATAAGAATTCTAGTTTCGTTATTGTTTGATAAACTGATTGACTCTTAAAATTATTCAAACCAATCATTGCATATAATACCTATTGATCTTCGTCGTAATTTTTATATAAAGCTCTAGCTGCATCGACTTTTAATTATATGTATTCCCGATATTCTGGAAATCAGCATCAACTTGGTCATTAACTTAGTCATAATGAAGATCATATGAATCCATATTATGGAGGTGTTAATGATGGTGGACTCCATAAGCATCATCAATTAGGTAGGTAAAAGTATGATGTGCTGGCGAATCATTTACCACTTCTACCCGATTGGGTTCCGATACCTAATTGGGTATCAGTAATTCTTTCAGAACATAAGGTACATTTTCCCCATGGGATGTCAATGTTTTATAGTCTTGTGGCATACCTCGCTTTACTAAATGCAAATTGACGTCTTCCAAAGACCTTAAATTTATTGTTCATACAATGGGTGAAAGAATACAAAATCTTATCATAATTAAGATTTTATCTGCATATTTAACAAATTCACTTAAATGCTTATTGTAGACTCTAATATACTTACCCATCCACTCTTTGTATTGTGAAAAATCTATTAAAGAGTTATTTAAAATTCAATTCAGCAATATTGACCGGGCGAAAAAAGTGTGTGCGTGTAAAGTGCACAATCGTCGTGTGTTTCACCGTCGCGATACAAAAGAACCTAATATACTACTACACTTGACAAGCAAGCACAGCGGTAAGTCGGGTATCGTAAATCCACAGGGAGTGATTAAATTTTAGATGTTAATTGTTTTAATTACTTCAGGAATAAAAGTGGTGTAAAAGAAATAAGAAAAGGTGAAGGTTGGTTATCGTGAATAAACAAAAAGAGAAGTTAACTCTAAACAAAAGGAAATCGAGGATCGGGATCGCATTCTACCATTCACGGGCTAAACAACTACTAATTAGAATTTTGGTTCGAAAACATTTAATCGAGCATTTACAATTAAGCATAAACATCACGCAAGAAGGAATTTAACCCAAAGTTGGGAGATAAAACATTTAACTGAAAATGGTCACACGCGGATTAAATTCGGATAATCTCTATAAACACTAACGTTGCATGGCAAATAAAGTTAAACGCATAATAATCTGACTTTAATACGCGAGGTTTCAATTAAATGCGATTTTACACGAAACCCTAAATTTCGAGGTCCGAACCCGAAAATGGCGGAACACAATCCCGAACCTATTTATCTAAGGGAAATACATGGAAATTAACTAAATTACACTAAGAAAGCAAGAAATAAACACAATTAACTAATTAACAAAGAATGAAAACTATCTAGAAAGCAAGGAAAGAATGAAAACAAGCTATATTAATGGAGAGGGAAGATGAATAGTCAATCTTACAACCAATTAGTGTGTCAATCCAAGAGAGTAAGAAGAAGAACCAAGCAAAACCCCTTCAACCCTAACTAAACTAAGCTAAAATCGTATAAGGGCTGGTCTCCACATTATTACAACAAAAATTAGCATATATAGTAAGTTAGAATAAAAGAAAAGAAGAAAGAAAAGAAAGAAAAGAAAGAAAATATCTGCAGAAAAACAGAGCATCGATCGATCGACCCCTTTGGTCGATCGATCGACCTAGGCTAAATTTTGACAATCCTGAATGGTCGATCGATCGACCAGAAGCATCGATCGATCGATCAAGCAGGACAGATTGCAGCATCAGCAGCCCCTGCTTCTTTTCTTCTTCTTCTCTTCTCCTCTTTTGCTTTCTTGTTTTTCCTCCGCAAGAAACGCCGTAACTTCTTCGTTATGAATCGGAATCGCTCACCGTTCGCGGCCACGCGAAGCTAGTGAGGAGAGATACAACTTCCGTGAGATGTCGGGCCAGGTACCCAAGCTGTGAAAAGACTAAAATGCCCTCGAACATGCGGTTGTGTACGGAACTTCACCGGAATGCATCCGAACTTCACACTAAGCATCCAAATACCTACAAAATCTCAATTAACCCCTGCAAAACATATTAACATAGAAATCCGAGGTTGTCTGGTTAACGAGCATAAATATAGGGATTAAGATACCCGAGGGGGCTAATAACGCGTAGGTTAACGGGTGAAATACGCAATATTTGCGTCGTATCACACCCCCTAACTTACACATTGCTAGTGCCTAGCAATGAAATAGGAAACAACAAGAACTACAAGAAAACCAAAAGCAGGAGAAAGAACAAAAGTATGGTATAAAAGCAATAAAAAGATAAGGCCACTTTCGCGGGCGAACGATTGCATTTAGCGTATGCAATAAGCCGTTAAACCCCTAGGTTACCCTAGGGGACGAGTGTCATCTCGTGAGGGTTTACAGGGATGATACCCACAAACATCAAATGGTTTCCTCAAAATATGCCCAATCAAACATGCGACAAACTCAACAACAACGAAAAAGATTTCAAACATGTTATTAGCATATTGAATGAATTCAAGCTAAAGTCCGTTGTTATTAACAAGTTGAATGCACCTCATAGAATTGAAACTTTAAAAGTGGGAGGGGGGAGAGCACATGCAAAGTATGATTTGGTAAAAACTTAAATAAACCGGATACTAATAAAGGCAAGCATACATTCAATCCTCACGGGCATTACGCTCATCAAATGAAATCACTCGGAATGGGAGGTAATACATGGGACATGCGGGCATAAAGAGTAAATGTAAATGGAAACTAGGTCGCACACATGTCACAGAAAAAGAACGCTATATATAAACTGAAAAACTGTAATCTCAATGAAAGGATATCGCACACTAAAAGAGGCGAAATGCATTTTCACAGATTATGAAAACTATTTAAACATTTGAATTACATCAACCTAAGATCACATAGGACTTTATAGGGTTGTAATGTAGGTTAGGCTAGGGTACGAAATGAAGGAATGTATGTATTCAAAGTGTTCGGGATGAAAACTCGGGATAATGGGAAAATGCGGGCAATATCAAAATTGGAAAACAAGTTCCAAAACGACATTAGATATATCATCGGGGAGAGTAATCAAAGCTTATTGAACACTACACAACACTCAACTTTCTCTTTCTTTTCTTTTCTTCTTTTTCTCATTTTTTTCTTTTGTTTTCTTTTGCTTTTTGCTTTCTCTTTTTCTTTTTCACTACACTTTTCTTTACTTTTCAAACTCTCATATGCCAAAATTGCAACCGACATCATAAAAACATCATTCAATCCCATGTAACATTCCAAACAAAGGTATGGAAAGTGTATGTATGGCTTAAAACTCCAATTTGGAGTTGGTTATGGGAAGGGGGTTATGAAACGAAAGGCTAGTATTTAGGCTCAAAGGGGTTGACTAGGGAAACATAAGGGTGAGGTCAAGGTCAATATGGGTGATATAACAAAGAATGCCTATGATCATTTCACAAAGTTTACGCAATTCTCGAGTCAAAACAATATATGAAAATCATGCTCAAGTAACACATTTCAAGTATGGACTCAATTAATGAATGGTCAAATGAAAGAATAGAGAGATTACCAATGAATATAACGTTTTCAAAGAGAAAAGAATAATGTATAACACTCACAAACGACGAAAGGTACAAAGCTTACTCGGTGTAAGTATATACAATGCAACAAAAGATTACCGAGTTATAAAAGTCTTAAACCAAATCAATATAACAAGAAAAGTGCATATGCCCATGGGATAAAGTTTAATTCATGAAGTTATTCACAATATCAATGATTTGTGGACTAAAGTCCAATAACTTCTAAAATCGAGAACATGCATCATTGAGTTGTCTATTGGATCGGGCAATTATTGAAATTTATCACTGAAAACAAGGCAAAATGCCCAACAAAGGAGAAAAAAGAAAGAAAATGTTTTTGAAAATTTTCAAATTTTTCACAAAAAGGCATACTAAGTAACTAAATGTGAGCAAATTAATGGACAAAACAAAGAAATGGATAGATTATCCTACACCCCCTAACTTAAATGTTGCATTGTCCTCAATGCGCATTAAGAACACAACACAAAGAGAGGAAAAGAACGATATTACCCAAAATTGGAGCGATCTCCATAAGCGCGAGTCCAAAGAAATCTACAAAACAAGTTAGTACCGAGCATAGCAAAAACAAATAACAAAAAGTTAACTAATTACACTAGACTAAATTAAAAAGGAAAGAAAAAAAAGGAAAGAAAGAAAATTAAAAAGCTAACTATTTACAACCTACTATTTAGGCTTCACACTAACTATACACTAGAAGTCTAAATAGTTGAGGGTCCACCCAAAAAGGTATTTGACTTTGAAAGATCAACGGTGGACCCTCCAAAGCGAACATGCCTCCCGGAAGATATGAATTCCGTTTGAACAACGGAAGGCATGTGGGTGGTGAAAAAAGTGAACCATCGCCTATTTGAAATTTTGGGCGGACGATGGGGGATTTGGATAATAAGGGGGAAAGGTACACAAGAGATCCAAGAAAAATCGACTCATCTCCCAAAGGTTTTTCAAGTGGAATGGGAGATAGTGCACACACGGGGATAGGTTCCATCGAAAACAAGTTCGGTAAGGAGTCCTCATCGGCAAAAAGTGTAGAAGTTTTAAAAGTTTCTACCGACTCATAGGAATCAACCGGTAATTCTAATGGTTCGATGACCGAAAACGTATATGGTGATGAAACAAATTCAATCTCAATCGAATCATCGTCGGAAGGAGATTGAATTTCAGAGGAGAAAGATCCACACTCGATGAGAAATTCTTTGAAAAATTGAGGTGAAACACAAGTTTCCACCTCCTCGTTGTTTTGTGCAAAAGAATTTATCTCATCGCAAAGTGCACCAAGTCTCATTCCAGCATCATTTAGGCTTTCCAAACCTTGGGAGTAAAGAAGCAAAGTTTCTTCCAAAGTAGGCTTCCTCGGCTCAAGAGCCTCGGACTCCTCATTTGGTTGAAACTCGTCTTCGAAAGTAATGAAATGAAAATCGTCATTGGATTCGAATAATGAATCCAACTCAAGCTCCCAATAACGATTTTCATTCCAATAAATGTTTTCAAGTCTTTCATTTTCAAGAAAATCTTGAAAATGGAAAACTTGAAAACTATCCCCAAAGTATGAATCATTAGAATAACCGTAATAACTATAATAATAGGACATGATTACCTCGTTGTTTGTAGATGGAGAATCCAAGAAATAAAGTGAGAAACCGCGAATCAAAGTTTCTTAGCTCTCAAAGTATGAAAATCCTGCAAGAAAGGTTAAAAGAAAGAATACAAATAGGAAAGTAAAAATACTACGAAATAATAAAACAATTACTATCTAAAACAAACTCCCCGGCAACGGCGCCATTTTGTGACCGGGCGAAAAAAGTGTGCGCGTGTAAAGTGCACAATCGTTGTGAGTTTTGCCGCCGGGATACAAAAGAACCTAATATACTACTACACTTGACAAGCAAGCACAGCGGTAAGTCGGGTATCATAAATCCACAGGGAGTGATTAAATTTTAGATGTTAATTGTTTTAATTACTTAAGGAATAAAAGTGGTGTAAAAGAAATAAGAAAAGGTGAAGGTTGGTTATCGTGAATAAACAAAAAGAGAAGTTAACTCTAAACAAAAGGAAAGCGAGGATCGGGATCGCATTCTACCATTCACGGGCTAAACAACTACTAATTAGAATTTCATTTCAAAAACATTTAATCGAGCATTTACAATTAAGCATAAACATCACGCAAGAAGGAATTTAACCCAAAGTTGCGAGATAAAACATTTAACTGAAAATGGTCACACGCGGATTAAATTTGGATAATCGCTATAAACACTAACGTTGCATGACAAAGAAAGTTAAACGCATAATAATCCAACTTTAATACGCGAGGTTTCAATTAAATGCGATTTTACACGAAACCCTAAATTTCGAGGTCCGAACCCGAAAATGGCGAAACACAATCCCGAACCTATTTATCTAAGGGAAATACATCGAAATTAACTAAATTACACTAAGAAAGCAAGAAATAAACACAATTAACTAATTAACAAAGCATGAAAACTATCTAAAAAGCAAGGAAAGAATGAAAACAAGCTATATTAATGGAGAGGGAAGATGAATAGTCAATCTTACAACCAATTAGTGTGTCAATCCAAGAGAGGAAGAAGAAGAACCAAGCAAAACCCCTCCAACCCTAACTAAACTAAGCTAAAATCATATAAGGGATGGTCTCCACATTATTACAACAAAAATTAGCTTATATAGTAAGTTAGAATAAAAGAAAAGAAGAAAGAAAAGAAAGAAAATATCTGCAGAAAAACAGAGCATCGATCGATCGACCCCTTTGGTCGATCGATCGACCTAGGCTAAATTTCGACAATCCTGAATGGTCGATCGATCGACCAGAAGCGTCGATCGATCGATCAAGCAGGGCAGATTGCAGCAGCAGTAGCCCCTGCTTCTTTTCTTCTTCTCTTCTCCTCTTTTGCTTTCTTGTTTTTCCTCCGCAAGAAACGCTGTAACTTCTTCGTTATGAATCGAAATCGCGCACCGTTCGCGGCCACGCGAAGCTAGCGAGGAGAGCTACAACTTCCATGAGATGTTGGGCCAGGTACCCAAGCTGTGAAAAGACTAAAATTCCCTCGAACGTGCGTTTGTGTACGAAACTTCACCGGAATGCATCCGAACTTCACACTAAGCATCCAAAGACCTACAAAAGCTCAATTAACCCCTGCAAAACATGTTAACATAGAAATCTGAGGTTGTCTGGTTAACGAGCATAAATATAGGGATTAAGATACCCGAGGGGGCTAATAACGCGTAGGTTAACGGGTGAAATACGCAATATTTGCGTCGTATCAAATATAAAGAAAATGCGATGAAAATAAAGATTTGCAAGAATGTAATTTATGAGTAAAGTAAATAAAAACAAATGTACAGACAAGAAAGTTTAAATAAACTTTAGAAGAAAAAAATTATTAACTTCTACCTGTGGAATTATAAGAAATATTATAAATAAATAAAGAAAGAGAAAAGAAAATGAAAAAAGAATAAAAGTAATATAAATGCATTTTTTGGTGAGGTATTCCTCTTTTACTTGTTGGGTTCGTTGCTTACTGATAGTGTCTCTTGCCCATGCAACGTAACTTCTCTTGTAACTATTGGGTGGTTACTCACCCATTTGAGCTTTTCCTGCATTGGTGCACTAAGACCCAAATTTAAATTGGATGAAGTTCTCACTTTGTATAACATGTCACAACTTGTGCCAAGTGTCACACATGCAGGTTTCTCATTGTTTATATTTAATTTTTACGTGGAAATACCCCATTGGTTTGTGTTAATATGGTGTAAATACCCTCCCCCAACTAATTAATTTTCTGATAATATTAATTAGTGTACTATTGAGTTTCATGAAGCCATAATCCCACGTTGATCATCATTACTTTCTGCATACAGACATGTCTTATGGCTAAGAGGCTGTCATCGCTCTAATCAACCGTCATTTCTCCCAGTATCTCTGAACTTTATCGTCTTTTTCACTCTCTTTGTTTTTTCCCAAAAATTTACCCACAAAGTATTAACAAGATTATCTTTAAACTGACCCATGCACCCTCTTCTAGATCTTCTGGTGATGATCTATACACCATCGGCCATTACGATGATTATATTTTTATTTTTTCCGGGGAGGCCAAGATGGAATCATTTTGAATATTTTTCACCCTCCACTTATTGTGGCTCTGATCTCTGCATCATCTGATTTGGTTCTCAAGTTACTCTACTTGAAGAAGAGGATCAAATGCCTGGGGATACAATGGAACTTAACCTCTATGCCCCAATTTAAAGGTTTGAGTATGAACCAAATTATATTATCATCATTCATTTAATGAAAGAGGTACTCTCCCAACTGAAGTTTACAGTAGTCCTCCTTCAAGTACAATTTGTTGTTGTGCGTTGAAAGTTTCTATGAAGCACAAATTTGATGGGATGGGTTGTGTCTTCAAACTATTTATTATTCATATCCATTTTTCGTTCGGCTGTCACGTTCAAGTGTTTTTTCTTACTATTATTGCTCATCCTCGCAGTGCTTATGCTTAGCCTTACAGTTTTTTTATAAGTAAAGGAGAACCTATTTGAACCTTTTGGTTGCTTGGGTCCATTCTCCCCCATTTGAGAAGTCTCATTATCCTCGAAATTACTTTATTCATAATACTCATTACCACTTTTATAATGAGCTTCATTCTTCCTCTATTTTGGTTAGTGCCTATTTTGACACACTAAAGTTCGAAATGTGTATAATGGAGACTCGGTTCTCCAATTTTATCCTTTAATAAATGATTGTTTTTCCCTTCACCCTATCAGGGGATCCCTTTAGGGATTCAGAGAGCCTTGCCTAAAATAGTATTGATATTAGATATAGTTCTCTTCCATCAATTTCTTCTACCAATAATTGTGGCATATCCTTAGACATGCTTCCTAGTTTTTCTCACTTTTCCCCTTGAATTTCATTGAAGGGTCATGCATTATATATTTTTCTTTTGGCTATTATGACTATCCAACAGTTTTAAGATGTTCTACCCATTCATCAAGCCCAAATTCCGTTCGTCCTTAATATTTATCCCTCTTTTGTTATAAAGTTGAGGTTGACTTCGTAGAACATCGTTGTAGGATGGCCATCCAAGAAGAATTTTTGCAAAGATTAGATGTTCTTTGGAGGATTGGAAGGATTTATCCGTTGTTTACCTTCTTCAAGAGAGTACTCCTGAATATCGTAAACTTTATGATCTCTCTTTTAAGAAAATAGTCTCTCATTTGAATGTACATTATAAGGATGTAGAGGGTCTTGTTCTAAGGTTGAAGGGGGATCATCCATTCTTTTTTATAATGGCAAAAGATCTTGCGTACTTAGATGTAGAGTGGGGAAAAATTCTCTATCTATGGACTACTTTCCACAATCATGTCACTTATGCACTTTCTTATTATTGTAAAGTTTGAAGGTGCTAATATTCCTTTTTTGATTTTTTGTTAATTTCATTGTGAATTTCTTTTTTACTATTAATGAAAGAATTTTTTTTGTTTTGAATGCTTGTGTATGGTTTCTTTTCTAACTAAACCAATTACATTATTAATTTTTACCTAAGACTGATAGAATTATTAGATTTAACCAATTTTAATTAATTTTGGACTAATAATAATTTCATCCACTTTAAACTGAGAACCTAACATAGTACATCAATTTGAGGCTTTGGAAACTTTTAAACAGTTCAAATTTAAGGTTATTTCAACTGTATGAATTTTTATTAGTAATGGACCCACCAAAGCTCATAACACGTGTATAACGATCCCATTGATGAATTTTAGTTGCCAAAATGGATAATTAATTTAAATATGGAAAACAATTTGTGATTCTATTTTAGCTAATGCATTTATCTTATCTTGAGCTAATCATCATCTGATTTAGAGCTATTATGATCATTACTGCCCTAAAAATCAATCCTAAGAAATTTTTGGGATTACATAGAAACCAAACATACTGAATGTCTCCCCACTTACCCATAACTTTACTTTTTAGAGGGAAACTTTTAAAGTCATGTGTTGAGGCCCGACTAGCTGTTTTTGTATTTTAAACGGTGTCAACCTATAACAATGATTTCTTTTTATACTTTCTTTTCACCTTTCATGTTTCTTTAAGGAAAAACTTAACCTTCTAATATACTCTCAATTTATTCATAAATCTTAAACCAAAAATGGTGTCCAACTCTTTAGAATTCAGTGAGTATCTCTCATTTGATAAAATAGTCAACCAACTTTCCAATGATGCTTCTATTGTTGTTGTGAGCATTATTTTTTCCATAAAATTCTCAAGCATTACCACTCATCATGGTGGCTCCTTATTTCGCACGTGAACTTCCAATGTCTATAACTCCTTATTACCCTAGATTTGAGGACCAGATTCTTCGTGTTCAAAAAATCGATGAACTTGGAATGCCTTCAACCTTCATGTTTAGGTTTTGGTCCACAGTATTGGACAAGGCCTAACTCGCATGGATAAATAGTATAGTTGACCATAAAAGGACAGCCATGGAGAGGTCCAGTATATTTAATGTCATTAAGTTGATCTTAAGAAAAATTAAGTTTGACCCATTTGTACTCTCAAGAATTATTTTCTTTTAGGACGAGGGGTTCAATTGCTTTAAATATAACTTTGGGATGGTAGGTTCCACTATTTTCGATAGCTTCCATTTGACTGGCTTTAAGTCTTTGGGAGAAGAAGTTCACCCATTCATGTCATCAGTTGATGATCCCACAAATTTAAAGCATAAGAACTTTAATTTGGCTTACTCCACCTTCATGCGTGCCCATAAGAACAATGCCCTGTTGTAACTTATTCAGAATATTATTGCTTTCTTTTATTATGGCTATTAAGACACATTTTCTGCAGTAAATCCTAAAGATTAATATTAGAATACCCTTTCTGGGCAACCAATCTCATGAAGAGTAAGTATGTTATGCATATAAGAGAACCTTAGTTATTAAAGCATCTCTCTCGCCTTGCGGCTCTATGGTTCCTCTAGGGTTTACGTGGATCCTCCACCTCCCTTCCTCTCCAAACACCCGATCACAATCTAGAAACCCTACCTAAAGATACCCTTAACTCTTCTCATACCAACCTTAAATAATCTATTGAGAAACCAAAAACTTTCGCATCGATCCTTTTCTCTACACCGCATAAAACCTTAACCTTGAAGAAGATCTCTTCTTATAATGGAGAACCAACCATTCTTTATAAAACCTGCACCCTGGATGAAATGTCCAAACCTTTCAAAAGAACATTGTGGGGAAATTCTCACATGGCAGGTCTTTTATCGATGAAATACATAAATTTTTCTTCTCACTCCACCTTAAATCACCCTTTCACGTTGGTCTAATAGACCAAAAATATATATTGATTAGACTTAACCACGATGAATATTTTCAAAGACTTTGGTTAAAGGAAACATCGTTCATCAAGAGATATCCCATCCGTATGTTCAAATGGGATATTGATTTTCATCCTGATAAAGAATCTGCAATTATTCCTTCTTGGATATAGTTTCCACTCATCCCAATCCACTTATACAATAGGATTGCTTTGTTCTCAATTGCACAAGTGGTAGGGACTCCCCTTAAAGTTAAAAATGCAACTGAAAATCTAACCAGACCAAGCCAAGCTAAAGTGTGCGTGGAAGTTGATTTAAAGAAGACTTTCCCTTCTAGGGTGTGGATATGATCAAAGGATAAAGGAGATGGTTTATGGAAGTCTATAATGTATTAAGATCTTCTTTCTTTTTGTTATCATTGTGAGAAGAAAGTCCATCTCTAAGAAAAGCGTTTTATGAATCAAGAAAAGAAGGAATAAAGCATAAGACTTTTGGACAACAAGTTTCAAAACCACGGTAGGAGTACAAGAAAAAGAGTCTAATAGAGAATGGGTAAAAAGTACTTTTGCTCATAAAAGTATAAGAACAAGGATTGAAGAGAAGTCAGCTGCAAAGCTTGAAGATGGTAAAATCAGAAGCGAGTTTGAAAAGAATGAGACAATGGCCAAACAAAAGCTCATAACAACTTTCTATAGTCATATAAATGAAGATGAAAGGTAGATGGGAGCTAATATGTCATAGAATCATAATCAAGTCTTGATTAATGGCTAAAGAGGTAGGATCATAGTGGAGGTAGAATAGCCAGACATTCAACAACAATGTGATCAACTAGGATACAAAAACAACTAGTGGAACTATGCAAGCTCAGAAGAAGAACATCTGATGGGAAATTTTAACAGTAATAAATAGATAAAGCTAGGGAAGGGGAATAGTATAAACAAAGAAATCATAATATCGAAGCAACAACATGATGATGTTGCAGAAGAAAAAATCCAAGAAGATTTAGTAGTTCTTGAAAATAGCAAGGGGGCCAAAATTCAAAAGAGATTGATCACACTCCAGACAAGGAAGATGATCAGGAAGACAGCTTTACAGTAGTCTTAAGGAAAAAGGAGAAATTCTAAAGGAGCTAGAATAAAAGATTCAATTTATGGATATGTTATAATTCTCAGATCTCATTAAAAACCCCCCTCTCTTAATTATTCTAAATGTTAGGAGCTTTAATTTGGAGTGTTAGAGACATCTCTAAAAAAAGTGTTATGAGGAGACTTAAAAGGGTCAATAAAGGTTACATGCCTCATTTGATTGTAATGATGGAGACTAAGCAAGAGATTAATAAAATTAAATCTTTTTGTATCAAATTAGGTTTTGGATCTTTTGTTTCAAACCTTAACAACAAGATATGGTGTTTATTTAAGGATGATTTAAATGGGAAATGGTGCCTGAAATGACCCAATATATAACAATTAATGTTAAGGTGGAAGATGTCAATGAAATAATGAAATATAGCCTCATTTATGCTAGCTGTAATATAACTAAGAGAAGGATTTTATGGGAATACTTAAATGATAAAAATACTTTATCTCTATGGTGGATAGATAGGGGCTTTAATACTATAGTAAATGTTTTTCATAAAATATGGAGGAAATTAAGTCAAAATAAGGGCAATATATGAGTTTCTAAAATGCATTGAAGTGAATGGCCTCATTGATGTAGGTTACATAGGCTCCAAATACACTTGGCACAACAAAACTTCCTCTAAAACCAATATCCAGAGTAGACTTGATAGGGTGTTAATAAATCAAGCTTGTTGGGAGACAAATTATAATTAGAGTGTTGCTCATCTAAATAGGAGTATGTCTGGTCATTCCCACTCATTTTTAAAGGAGTAAATCATACTGTTATATCTAGAAGAAGCTTTAGATTCCTCAATTTTTGGACTAAAAAGAAGGAATGTGTAGACATAGGGAGGCAATCATGGAATGCAGTGACCTGTTCAAAACCTATTTTGGCCATCTCTCTCAAACTTAAAGATATCATAAGGGAATTGAGTGTATGGAGAAGGTGTACTTATGGGGACATTTTCCAATCTGCTAGAAATGCATAGGACTTTCTTATTAATGCTGAGATTAAATATGAACTAGACCCCTCAGAGAAGAAAATAGAGTATCTTACTAAAGCTAAAGCTCATCATAATATGAAGTTAAAGATTGAGGCCATATTCTGGAGTTAAGAAGCAAATGAAAAATGGGATATTGAAGGGGATAGGAAATCTACCTATTTCTATAGGGTGGTCAGTATAAAACATAAGAGATTGAATATCTTTAGAGTGAAGAAAAAAGATGGTTCTTTGGTTGATACCAAAAGTGAAATTCATGTAAAGGTAATTGATTTTTTCTCCCAACAATTCAAATCCAATGAAGTGCTAAAGACTACAGACAACAGTAAGTTAATTAATGTTATTCCTTCATTAATGATAGAGGAAATGAATTCAAATTTAGTTGAATGTCCAACTATGGAGGAGCTAGAGACAATTAAAGCCTTGAATGCAAAATGTGGGCCACGTGTTGATGGCTTTGATGGATATTATTAAAGTCTTGAATGCAAAATGTGGGCCACGTGTTAATGGCTTTGATGGCCATTTCTTTAACTTTTTTGGGAGGATATTAAGGCAGACTTACTCAAAGAAGTGTATAGTTTCTTTGCAGGTACAAGCTTCCCAAAAATTTGCACTACCACCAAAATAGCTCTTATTCCCAAAATAGGCCAACCCCAATATTTTAATGACTTCAAACTAATCAATATGAAAAAATTTGTGAATAAAATCTTCTCAAGTATTTTAAATGAGAAACCAATGTAATTAGGTTTTATTAGAGGTAGATTAATAACTAAGAATGTCCCTTCAGCCCAAGAATGTATGTCTAGAATTCATTCCAAAAACACATGTAACATTATTATGTAGTTGGACATAACAAAGGCATATGATAGAGTTTTATTACGCTTCTTGCCACAGGTCATGAGGAAAAAGGGATTTTGTGAGCAGTGGTTGGACCTTGTTTGGAGAATTATTTTAAATAATTGGTTTACAATCTTGATAAATGGGTAGAATCTAGGGTTTTTCCATGCTTCAAGGGATCTTAGGCAAGGGGATCCTCTCTCCCGAAGCCTTTGTATTATTATGGTATATGTGCTATCCAAAAACCTACACAATTTAACTTTAAACCCTAAACCAGTTGGTTATAATATGCCTTTAAGATGTCGTAAATTCAACCACGTAGCTTTTACGGATGATGTGATCATTTTTAGCTCAGGAATGAAGAGTGATAGGAAAGCCCTTTTGGCTAATATACGCGGAAGCATTTGTGATGGTTCAGTTAAAACAAAATTTTAATTTCTATCTAAATTAAAAATTAAACACAAGTGAAATAGGACGAAACACACACAATTTGAATTTCACTTAAACATCATTAATTCAAGTCCTAGAATTTTCCTAAGTCATATTTCTCATTATTTCAAAATTAGGCCAAACCAGTTTTAACAATAGACTTGAATTAAATAAACAATTACCCAACTTTAATTATTCACCAAATTAAATTAAGTGTGACAATTAAAACCAATTTTATCTTGATTTATCCTAAGCATGAGTTCTAAGTCATTATGCAAGATAAAAATAAATCAATCACACTACGCCGCGATGTACGAGGAAAAACCCACAACGGGAAACAACCTCGGGCGGCCCTAGACTCAAATCCACTAAGTAAGGAATTTACAATTACAAGACAAAATACTTACATCACACAACTCGATCCCTCTCAAGCCTCGACGCTCCTTCTTGTAAACACCTCCACCTAGCGAATAACCCTGGAGCTCCACCACGGTCTCGGAATCCACCGATCGGACTTTATGTGGTCACTGTCACAAGAACTAGGAGCCTTTCTCCAAGTGGATAAGTCACGAAAACCTCTTCTTCTTTGTGGGATTTAGAAGCAAACCCAAACTTCTCTTCAAACTAATGTAGAGATAAACCCGGTGCCAAACTCCAGGCAAGATATATATATATATATATATATATATATGAACTTGGATAAATAAAACTATGGGTGTAAAACTAAAGTGTATATTGATTTTTCCTTGAAAATTGACACTTTAAAACAATGAACTTTTCCCTAAAATAATTTTTTTCTCAAACACTCTCTAGAGGTTGGTAGGATATGAAAAGTTAAATTAGAAAAAGTTATTCCCGCACATAGATATTCAGTAAAAAGATAGTGGGGTAAAACAAGTGGAAAAGTGGGCAAAACTGCACAAAACTTCCAAAAAACCTGTTCCCGCCAAATCTCGTTCGAACGACATTTCGTTCGAATGACATTCTCGTTCAAACGAGTCTTCTAACGAAGTTCCAGTATGAACTCGTTAGAATCTCATTAGAAATCTCGTTAGAACGACCATCTCGTTCGAACGACATTTCGAACGAAGTTTCACTATGCCATAATGGAAAGTCGTTGGCAATCTCGTTCGAACGACTTGCGGTTCGAACGACACTTCGAACGAACTCACATAATGTTTAAAAAATTCTTTTTAAGCCCAAAAAATTTATATACTTTATATAAGTTTTAATAGAAAACATTATGAAAAAAAAACACAGTTTCAAAAACTTAACACCTAATATAAACCGTTCCAAGCTCTTATATATATATGTAATGCATTCATACCTTGAGAGCATGGAACCACTATTGATGACGTAGAAATGAGGCACTTAAAACTCGGCATTTTGATGAAGCTTTATACACTTGGCCTCTACGTCTTCAACAAACACGTCATAGGCTTGGAGGATGATCAATATACTCTATCCTATGACTCAAACGTTTTTGTCTGGAATTGAGCCAAAACTACAAAGGACTCAATTGGAAATTTGCATCCTTACAAATCTCCCCCTTTGGCTATTCCGGGATAAAAACCAACAAAAATCCTAAAGGGCCGTCAAGCTCTACTAGACTAATAAAAAGTCCCATCCAAAATAAAAATACAATGCTTGACTCAAACAACCCAAAGGATCAACAATCTTTGTCATTGAAAGTTGCTGCTATATAAAATAATTCCTGCACACTTAAGCAAACGCATTACACGCATAGGGAATATCAAAATATTTAATGCAAGTAAAGTTAGTACTCCCCCTAAGTTAATTCTCTCCCTTTATCAAGTATGATCAACTTAGAAAGACGTCTCCCTCTAAGATAAATCTCCTTAAACTAAGATACGATAGTAATAGGATTACATACCATTTCTCCCCCTATCATTCTCCCCCTTTTTGTTTAGGAATAGACAAAGGTAAAAAATTAAACATTAACTTATCTCCCCCAAATAAAGCATATACACCCTCTAAACTAAGCAAGGGATAAATAGAATGGGATAACAAGCTAAAACATGTAGTTATGCATATAGTGATGAGAACGTTAAAGCACTTGGGCAACAAAGATTCAACTAATCCAAGAAATATCATCGGATACCAACTAGGATGCACTAAAATGATACCAATATGATATATAAATTATTAAGCACGTGATATCAACAGAGAATGCAATAAGATGGATACCAAGTATGAATTATAGCATATATGGATTAGAAATCAAGGCAAAGACTAAACAAAAATATCAAATATATGTATACATAATATATACCAAAGAGGCGCAAGTACACATATATAGATATAAACATACAAATGACACACACAAAATATAATAGGAGTCTTTCACACTCGTATGGCATAAATGTGTCATGTGGAAACGAAAGTGTTGGGGTGTGAACTAGTAACGATTAAATTTAGACCCAATCACTTAAAAACATGTTCACGGAGTTCTCATTTGATTGCAAACTTCATCACATTTGAATATAACCTCATGTGACAATATATATTGAACTCAATGAGCAAACATACACAATGCATACAAGCCTAGCATATTGATGATTCTACAAACCAATAGAGTCATGACATGAAATACGCAACTAGGAAAAACGGACATTGTGCAAACCATTGATATACCATCCAATCTCCCTCAATAAGCATATATTAATTTTGAATGAATATATCAATCAAACATAGGCCTTGGCAATTATTGTTCTTTTAGTGCCATTTTTCTATTTTTAGACCTTTGGACCACGTATTTCTTTTAGGTCCATTCAAAACGGTGGCTTACAATCGTAAAGGATCACTAAGTCCTTTCGGAGCCCTTCCCCGTGCACATTTATATTTATCATATTTTTATTTTTCAAACAAATCTCACGTGCAACGGATTTTGACATGCACTAGTCCTCCTAAGTCACAAATATGTAGATGACAAGATTGGAAGGAGAACACCTCACAAAGCTCAAATATACATGTGAAGTTAAATTTCAAAAGAGCTCGTGCATGTGTGAAAAAATCCAACTACTCCATAAAAATATGGTAAAGAACGTTTTAATGATTGACAATCTAAACCAAAAGTTCTAGCCACATGGGAGCGAAAAAGATGGGATTCAAATACAAGTATATGCCACATAAAGTGTGTCAAACTAAAATACGCACAAAATAAAATCTTTTTTGAGTTTTTGAAATTTTTAACCAAATATATATATATATATATATATATATATATATATATATATATATATATATACTCAAAAGACAAACAAAAATCATTCGAACTTTTCATTAAGTTTAAATTATCAAGAGATAAACCCAAATGATAAATAAAAATCTTTTCGTATTTTTCACTTAATGCACGCAAAAATGAAAGAAACAAAATACAAAAGATAAACAAGTCATGATTTCTATCTTGAGATATGAATTAAAGCAAAGACTAGAAAATGACTAAACATGCATACACCTAGCAATGATATATAATATGAAGCACAAAAAGCTAGAGTATGCAGACAAAACTAGCAGGTTCAACCTTTAAATTTAGCAAGGGAGGTTTCATGTGAAAGCAAATGAGAATCAACAAATCTAATATCTAGCGCGTCTAAAAATGATTTCCGAACCCATATAGATGTATATTTAAAATGATGGGATTTGGAAATTAATGAAATGCTAGACATAGACTTCCTAGGATTTCTTTTAAGATCAAAACAAAATGACCTAAGGTGACCTTTCCTACCACAATGCAAGCATGTGAAAACACGAGGAATGATACCTATGGTGTGATCTTTTCGAAAGTCCTTGGATAAAGTTGACCCTCTAAAACAAATAATGGTTTTAGCTTTAGTAACGGAAGTATTTGAACTAGATGAGCTAGAACCATTATCACAACTACTCGAGTCTTGAAAATCATTTTGCATTTTTAAAATTTTGGACTCAAGTAATAAATTAGACTCCTCAATTTTACGGGACTCATTCTTTAAATTTTTAATTACACCTAGAAGGTTATCACGCTCCCCCTCAATGTGAGCAAACTTGTCCCTAAGATTCTTTTCTCGACTATCACTCTCTTTCTTGGACGTTTCTAAAATATTATAATTGTAATTTATGTCCATGAGCTTTTCACGAAAAATATCTTTTTGAGATAGCGAGGTTTGCAACAATTCAACTTTAGCTTTAAAACAAGAATTTTCATTTTCAAGAAATTTAATTCTTTTTGCAAATCTCAAATTTAATTCTCTTGATTTTTCATTACACTTATTAAGCTCATTAAATTCTTCTCGAATAGAAAAAACTTCATTATCATTAGAAATGGATAAATTATCATTAAGCCGTCCCATCGAGAGAAATAAAAAAAATTGAGAATGAGTAAAAATTGAACCACCTAAAAATACAAGGAGCACAAAAATTATGGAAGCCGAAAAATGAATCTTTGACGCGATAAATTAGCGGTCCGACTCTGATACCAATTTGATAGGAAAGCCCCTTTGGCTAATATATGAGGAAGCGTTGTGATGGTTTAGTTAAAACAAAATTTTAATTTATATCTAAATTAAAAATTAAACACAAGTGAAATAGGACGAAACACACACAATTTGAATTTCACTTAAACATTATTAATTCAAGTCCTAGAATTTGCCTAAGTCATATTTCTCATTATTTCCAAATTAGGACAAACCAGTTTTAACAATAGACCTGAATTAAATAAACAATTACCCAACTTTAATTATGCACCAAATTAAATTAAGTGTGACAATTAAAACCAATATAATCTTGATTTATTCTAAGCATGAGTTCTAAGTCATTATGCAAGATAAAAATAAATCAATCACACTACGTCGTGATGTACGAGGAAAAACCCACAACGGGAAACAACCTCGGACGGCCCTAGCCTCAAATCCACTAAGTACAAAATTTACAATTACAAGACAAAAGACTTACATCACATGACTCGATCCCTCTCAAGCCTCGACGCTCCTTCTTGTAAACACCTCCACCTAGCGAATAACCCCGGAGCTCCATCGCGGTCTCAGAATCCACCGATCGGACTTTATGTGGTCACCGTCACCCGAACTAGGAGCCTTTGTCCAAGTGGGTAAATCACGAAAACCTCTTCTTCTTTGTGGGATTTAGAAGCAAACCCAAACTTCTCTTCAAACTAATGTACAGATAAACCCGATGCCAAACTCCAAGCAAGATATATATATATATATATATGAACTTGGATAAACAAAACTATGGGTGTAAAACTAAAGTGTATATTGATTTTTCCTTAAAAATTGACACTTTAAAACAATGAAATTTTCCCTAAAACAATTTTTTTTCTCAAAAACTCTCTAGACGTTGGTAGGATATGAAAAGTTAAATTAGAAAAATTTATTCCCACACATAGATATTCAGCAAAAAGATAGGGGGTAAAACAAGTGGGAAAGTGGGCAAAACTGCTCAAAACGGTCAAAAAACCTGTTCCCGCCAAATCTCGTTCGAACGACATTTCGTTCGAATGACATTCTCGTTCGAACGAGTCTTCTAACGAAGTTCCACTATGAACTCGTTAGAAGCTCGTTAGAAATATCGTTAGAATGACCATCTCGTTCGAATGACATTTCGAACGAAGTTCTAGTATGCCATAATGGGAAGTCGTTGGCAATCTCGTTCGAACGACTTGCGGTTCGAACGACATTCTCGTTCGAACGACATTCTCGTTCGAATGACACTTCGAACGAACTCACATAATGTTTAAAAAATTCTTTTTAAGCCCAAAAAATTTATATACTTTATATAAGTTTTAATAGAAAACATTATGAAAAGAAAACACAGTTTTAAAAACTTAACACCTAATATAAACCGTTCCAAGATCTTATATATATATGTAATGCATTCATACCTTGAGAGCATGGAACCACTATTGATGACGTAGAAATGAGGCACTTAAAACTCGACATTTTGATGAAGCTTTATACACTTGGCCTTTACGTCTTCAACAAACACGTCATAGGCTTGGAGGATGATCAATATACTCTATCCTATGACTCAAACGTTTTTGTCCGGAATTGAGCCAAAACTACAAAGAACTCAATTGGAAATTTGCGTCCCTACAAAGAGGGAAGTAAAGAAGATCATGGAAGTTTTTAATTCTTATGAGCATGAGTCTAGGTAACTTATAAATAAATCAAAGATCTCTATGGTAGTATCAAGCAAGATAAAACCAAAACCTTTATCTATATTAAATTCATTCATAGGAATGCAGTTAAAGAGAGGTCCAATCACTTATTTAGGATTCCCTTTGTTTAGTGGAAGGAAGAAAATTATATACTGTGAAGGGATAGTTAATAAGGTAAAGAAAATACTTTCTTATTGGAGGGCTAAATGTTTGAGCACAAAGGATAAAATATTCTTGTTAAAGTTAGTTCTAGACTCTATGCAGATGTATCCGCTAGCTGACCTGTCTCTTTCAAAGGCTATTTTTAAAAGACGTCATGGTCTTATGGCTACTATTTTTGGAGTTCTAATTTTGGAGAGAAAAAAAAATCACTGGTGTTGGTAGGAGGCTATATCTAGAACAATTCAAGAAGAATGACTGGGGATCAGAAACTTAAAAGATAAGAGAAGGTGGAACTTTAGATCTACAAATTCCTTATAGTCTCAATTCATGAAGGCATCATATTATAGAAAGTTTCATCCAACCATAGCTCATATTAAAAATGGAGCTCATACCTGGAATAAAATATGCTCAGTAACAGACTTATCTGAAGACAAAATCATGTGGCAGATTGGGATGGTGAAATAAGTATATTCAAAGACAATTGGGCTATAGAAGAGTGCAAGACCTTTGAAGATATATAAGACCTGCCCATTAAAAATTTCTAGGATTCATCTCATAAATGGGATAGACCTAGAGTAATGTTGAAATTCCCTAATGTTGCAGCTTTAAAAATTATAGATTATGAGGATATATAGCATGATAATTTAGACTTGGTGATATGGAAGCTTTGTAGCAGTGGAGTCTTCTCTATTTATTCAGCCTGGGAGATTTATAGATCAAAAGTGATAACTCAGCTGAGCTTCAAGTTCATATGGCATAAAAACATTCATGAAAAAATCTTAGTATTAATGTGGAAAATATTGAATAACTTCTTAACCTCTGATGATAAGGTAAGATCCATAAGGATCAAGGGTCAATCCAAATGCCAATGATGTGATACTCTAGTAGAGGAGTTATTCGATCATATTTTTGAATCACGAAATGTAGCTTCTAAATTTTGGGACAAAGTTACTCAGGATTATGGTATGAAGAGAGTATCAAGTGGTATTAGAAACCAATTTTTCCAATGGTGGCTTTATGGGAAGAAGGAAGACTCCATTATTAATAGAGTCATTCCTCCAATGGTTTTTTGGTGTTTGTGTCTCCATAAATATAAATGCAAATATAATGAAGGTAATGCTAATGTTTTTTCTATTTTGTATCGGGTATGCCATTTAAAGGAGTTACATATCAAAAGTCAAACAATTTCAAAAGTAAAAAATAGATTGCATATCAAGTGGATGGTCCCTCCTAAGGGAATTTTAAAACTAAACATTGATGGTAGTTCTCGTGGGAATCCAGGAAAGGGAGGAGGTATTCCAAGAAATCAAAAAGGAGACATGATTTGGGTGTTTTATATTCCTCTGGGTGAAATTTCAAATATGGAGGTAAAAACTCAGTACCTAAAAAAAGGTTTGTAATTCTTCATGGTCTTTAAAGACTATGATATTTATATATAAAGTGAATCTAAGGTGTTAGTTGATATTCTTCAAGAAAAGGTGAGCATAACTTGATCTTTAATACGGGTAGTTCAAAAGATTGATCATTATTTACACAAGTTAAAGTGTTCTCTATCTCATATATATAGAGAAGGCAATCAAGTTGCAGATTTCCTAGCTAAATTGGGAAGCAAGGAAGATGGAGTTCATTTATCTCCTATTGTGGAAGATTTTCCAAAGCATCTGAGGGGTCTGATTCAAGTGGGAAAATGGGATCTTCCAAAATTTCAAGTATGAATAGGTGTTGTTGGAGTTTAATTATTTCCACTGGTAGTAACAAGTTAGTTTTAATTTTCTCTTCAATTTTTCATTCTATTGTAAAGGTTCTATTTTATAAAGAGAATCTATCAAGTCTTTTATTTCCTATTTTTAGAGTTGTATATTGGAATGTAATACAATTATAAGAGTAATTTCTTCTAATATTCTTATATGAATAAATTGGTTCTTTAAAAAAAGTAAGGATGTTGCGCTTGATCCTTATCTTTTGGGCTCCCTCTATAAGAGTTGTGCTGAGATTATTTAGGACCCCTTCAATGTCAAACCATATGGACATTATAAGTTCTTAAATGTGTATATATGCATATTTTTTAGAGATTGGACACATCAAATATGACTATAATATTAGATATTGCAATGCTTATTATCACATTAGGCCATGGAATAAAAGCTTCAAAATTCTTATTATCATGTATAGAAGTTTTAATTTCCTCCTTTATTAAAACCCGTTAAGCGACCACTTTGGTTAGTCCCAATTCTATTAGATCATCGTAAAGCGCCACATGCTGATCTTTTCTAGGGAAACCTTTTAATCCCTAGAGATATTTATTATGGAACCTCACCTCCCGCTTTCGCAGATTACAATTCCTTTGGGGAAATATATTTGCATGATTAATTTGAAGGGAAATTTTGGTTTTTACCAATCCATTCATGTTCTCATGAGGAGTTAAGACAATACCCATTTATTTCATAGTATTTTCCAGCTCCCTAAAGCAACCATTTTGCACAGTATAGTTGATTAACACAGGGTTAAAAGCACTTCTAGCAGTACAGAGGATGACTTTAATGCTTGGATAACCCAATATTTCAAGGATTAGTTATCTAGGTACATTGTGCTTTAAGGGCTTATAGATAAACCTTTACTTAGGGTAAGTCACCATACATCTGTTTATTTAAAAAAAATATTGCCTAAGCAGGGTACTACACCAAGCAGGTGATAATTTTTTAAGAAAAAAATTACTCAATTGAAAGAGTAAAACACCAAAAAAGTGATAAATTTTTTAGAAAATGTTTACTCAATTGAGAGATTAAAACATGCGGCAGGTGACATTTATTTTGAAAATATTACACAATTGAGAGAGTAATTCACTATGTAGGTGAGGGTTTTCACTAAGTTATAACCAAACGGGCTATAACAATGATAAAAACCCATTCTTACACAAAAAGAGAGAATTAGTATAGTGAAGTCACCTATATCATAAACATATGGAATTATAGCTAAGGGTGGAGGACTCAATATTACCTCAATAGCATCTTGTGGTTCAACTAGGTGGGCATCCTCAATGGACAAAATAATAGGCTCAAATTGAGGAAGCTCAATTTGTAAAGATGAATAAACAATAACTACTGGGGGCAGTTCAACCTCAGTTGGCGAAGATGGTTGCTCCCTCAATCCACCATTGGGAAGCTGAAACAATAAAAATCGAGATAATTTCAAATGAGTTCATAAAATAGCAAGGAAAAAGTCATAGATACTTTTACAAGGTGTTACCTTAATAGTTGTTGAATAAATGTGAGAAAACAAATCCAAAGATACTATGTCAACATGTATCACGATCGAGAAATCCAATATGATAACAGGCCTCACAAGGTTTATAAGGAGCAATTCCTTATTAGTTGGCCTCACAATAGTCGTTACATCCACGTCGGGCCCAAAACCTTGATGTAGGATAGTTACGTGAAAAAAACATAAGGGGTGCGACAACATCATCTTCTATGATGGGACTTAAATTTTCCCTTCGAGAGGACTTTCATTGGGAACACTTACAGTTTCTACGAAGTGTAGTGGAACATCCTACAGAAGGAGAAACAAGGTTAGAAACTTTTTTTTCTTTCTTTTGAGAGTATGAAGAAGAAACTCAACACTTAGAAATTTTTTTCCAAACTCCAAGCTATATTACCTATAGATCTTTGTGAGAGGCTCTGGAAAATTAACCTCAGGCATAGTTCCATCACCCTCAACTTCCTTAAAATAACTTGAAGGTGTTGGAGTTATAGGAATTATAACCACACATGTGGCATCCTGTTTTCCCTCATAGAATTTTTTACATGGGGGACGTGTAGTAGAGGAAGACATTTGTTTTGTTTTCTCAATAGAAGAAACTTTTCTGCGCAGAACCTTCGATATAACAGAATCATGAAATAAGGGTCCCCTACCCACATGTGGAAAAACATTACTTGGAATAATAGAGGGTTGATATCCTACTAAGAAATTCAGATGCCATTAGTTTCACCTTTTCCATAAGAGCTGGAAAAGGATCATGAGTGGCCTCAGGAGGAATACCACCAAGGTTAGAGATACTTTTGCTGAACTTAGACCTATTTGGATATTTTGGGGAAGTTTACCCTTTAGATGAATCTGCAACCTTCTTTTTATTCTACGAGTGGTCTTGGAAGCTTTCTTCTTCTCTTTCGAGGATGTTGGATTGACCTCAACAAGGAGTGGAGGAAAATCATTAGGAATCGATCCCTCTATAAGGTTGAGGGGAAATACCAAGTCTCTGAGGGAATAGTTATTCTAAACAAGATCATTCATCCTAAATATTTTTATGCCTAGGTAATTGGTCTCTAAGTTGGTAACGAAATGTGTAAAAACTTCAAGTTGGGTTGGCCAATGGTGGCCCTACTAACCCAGCGAAGGATCTCCTACTTTGTCTTTTTCAAGAAGAACCGAATTCCGTCTTGATGGATATAGCCTCTTAGTAAATTCAAGGTTCACAGTTCGAAAATATTTATCTTCCTCTTTGAAAGCAAATTTAACCTTCATTATGCCTTTATATCATAACAAATCGTCAACAACATCTGCATGGATTATATGCTTAGATCTCAGAGCCCACGTTGTGTGCGAAAAAATACCGATGGGGGAAATCAGGAGAACCACATTGAGCAACAAATTATCTTCAACATCTTGCTCACTTGTTTAAGAAACTTCCACCATCAAGGGAGCTAGTTTAAATAATGACCACTTATTGGTGTTTGTTTTTCGAATATAAGGATAGATTTCGAAACATTTGAGGTCATAAATCAAAGGCAAGAGGGACTTTTTTATTTGTTTCATATTCTATTGAGTTATGAAAAGTCTTTAGAATGGAAACATAGTGACATCAATACTAACATGAGTAGGTTTAGGGATCCTTGCATAGAGGAACATTATCAACAGTAAAATATTAGCAAAATTCAATATGTCATAGCGACTAGCCGAACATGCCATATCAAAATGACTTATATCAAGCTAGGAATACAGTAAAACTTGCGTTATATTTGCCAATGGAATAGTGACTCCACGAACTAGTCATATAGAATTATCCATCAAGTCCCCGTGTAGTTGTTAGTTTGGATTACCACTAATTAGGGATCAAGAGAGAAGACAGGGGATGTAAGAACCTAGTTATGAGTCACTACCATAAACTGGAGAAAATTCTTCAATAGGTCTAACTTTTTTTCTTCTCCTTCGTCTCTTGTGTAAGTTTAACAAGAGGTTGGTAAAAATACTTGATCAACTGTCCAAAACATGGCCTTCGTGTAATCACCAATACAATCTCGAATGAGTTACTCAAGAATTCTACGTTTCTTCACCTCTCCGACATTAAGGGCTAAGGGATCAAAGGGAACATGGCCACAATAATCCAATCCATACAACTCACAAGTATCCTCTAGGGTGATGGATATTCTCTCTAAGTTGCCATGAAAGTATGCATGGCGACACTCCATCGAGAGACCAAAAGGTGCAGCGCAGGGTTATTCTTTGACAACATAAAGTGTCCAAACTATTTGAGCATTTCTTACATATAGAAGGACCATGTAAAAATCCTCCGTGTGCACCTCCTGGGCTTCAAAATCGATGTTAGAGTGGGGTAAATCTTCTCGATCATGCCTAATACACTAAACAGAGACGCAGGTGACAAACTTACTGATAGTGGCATCTTCTGGATCCTTCACCACCAAAGTAGGGTGATCAATACACTCAACAACGTTTTTAAATAGTTGGCATCGTTGGAAAAAATATCCTTTTCCCTAAAGTAAGGAGCATGGAGGTAGGCCATGAAGAATAACTCTCTCGCTTCACTCAAATTCGCAGCGGTATCCTTGACAAAAACTCTGATAGCTTTGCTTGAAGAAGACACATAATGTTTTGAGATGGGTTTTTGGGCAAAAAATAGATGAAAATAGTAAAGAAGTGTGGGCGATTGAAAATAGGCCATGAAAATGGGTTTAAATGGGGTTCTCAGATAAAGTATGGATAGCGGTAGAATTTCTCTTAAAGAAAATCCTGAAGGTTTGAGCGTTAATAATATAAATGAGAAACTTAAAACTTAACATGATGAAGTGTTTTAAAAGAAATTGGGGGAAAACTAGTCATTTAGACTTTCAGTAGTTCAATTTGCCATGTGCTTTTTAAAAATTAAGTGGTAAATGATGGCAATGATACTTTGATTGACGTGAGACAATGCAAAATAAATTGCATGACCACACATGTCGTTAGGCAACACAGGTGTCAGATGATTGGACTGTTGCATTAAATGCAAAAGATATACGTAGATTTTTATCACACGTGTAGTACCCATTTACCAGGGGTTAAGTTGTTTCAGTCCAAGTTATTTCTAGTAGCAGTTCGACGAATTAAGTTATTTTGAAAAAACTTGTATCATTTTCAAGTTATTTTGAGTTGGGTCTTGATATGTGAAGATATGTAGATAAGTGATTTGGCGTATTACTGTGTTTCGTACAAAAATTTCTTATTTACACAACAAATATATTCATGAGGGGGAAAATGTAGTAGGTTATTATATAAATATAAACCTTTAGTTAATAACAAACCTCCTCCTTAAGAAAATAAATGAGAAATTAGAAATGGTTTCATTAAAGATGAGTGATAGTATAAAGGAAAATAAGTTTTGAACCAAGCTATTTCGAAGAAAAGCCAAATCAGGAGCCCTATCGAAGATCGAGGAAGATAATTAGAGGAAGCTAATTAGATTCACCATGTAGATGAATCATAAATTTGAGTTATGTTGTAATATTTAGATGAGGTTACTCGGTACCAGGGATGCTCTAGGTCTGGCAAGATATGGGAGATATTTCATGATCTATCGAATGACCTCACTTGGGAATATTTGGGGAAACTAATTTCAAGTTTTAAAAATAAAGGAAACGTTAAGGCATGGCTTAACCATTTTAGATACACTAGGTAAAACTCCCAGCCTTTCTCTAGAAAGAACTTTAATAAACCTTAAGGTCGCTTGGTTATCTACTACTGAGGTTTGGCACCAAATTGAGAACCTTTCCCCAAAATATATGAGTGACATCATACCATACCTAGACATGTCAAGTCAACTTACCTGAAAAAGTGGTGGTTTGGTGAGTAGATGGTTAGTTTGGTACTAACACATTGTGTCACCGCCTCATAGAGAAACTAGTCAATCAATATTTCACTTATCATTTTATGCATTTGACATGCTGGATATGGCAGAATGACACAATATTTAAGGAATTTGTGACTCCACGAGTTTTTTTTCAGCCTATATATCCCCCAATAAGCCTTTAAGAAGAGAGGGACTTTTAGGAGAAAAAGAGGGAAGACATGATATTTGAGAAAAAAGATCATTTTTGAGAGGGTTATTAAAAACCAAAGTCATTTACTTCCCACCATTAATGCTTTACCCAGTTCTACTCAAGAACATAAGCATTTATCGATCTTTTATCAGTGTTTTCTCATACCTTGGTGTTTGAGTTGCCTACTTAAGGTGTATTTAGAGTGCTTTCTTTTTTCTCCCTTTAGCTAGTTATTTTAAAGTTTCGTTTATTGTTCTAAATAGATTGTCTTTATTTCTTTCCATTGAGTTATAAACAAGGGTTAGAGAGTTATACATTGGAGTCTATTTCGTATCATTTTAAGTGCATTTATTGTTATGTTGTCATCATTAATACGAGTTATGCCTCAGTTTATCCTTAAAAACTATAGCACTTGGAGAGATACTTTCCTACACATTTAATTATTCTTGAGACCATTTCCAATAGTCATCGAGCCTTCTAAGCCTTCTTCCTATACTAAAGCTTTAACTATTATCACACCCCGCAAAATTCGACAGACGGGGTGGCCAGCCACCGTCGCGGAACTAAGCCGGGCGTGAACTAAATAAATACCATTCTTAGCATGAGACATAAATAAATAATTCCATAAGATAAATAGTTGAATGAATCTCAAATGATCATAAATAATTAAGCAATAAAAGATCCATCCCATGATAAAACTCCGAATAAATCGAATCTCAAATAATGATTAAATAAAATCTGAATAATAAAGATCTGAATAATCCAATAGAAAACCTCTAAACAACTTTGGAACCGAATGGCCCAGTAAAACTCAAGTGAAGTCTCATAATTAAATACGACTAAAAAGGAAAGTCTAACTAAACTACGCAATAAAAGTAATAACTCCAGTTGCACCTCCAAATGAAAAACTCCGATAATCCTATGCAGCTTCTCCAAAAATTATCCTGAAAAAGTTAATCAACGCACGAGGTCAGAGCCCCGAGCATGAATACACACTACTCCCCTCAAATAGGGTCCTTGAATCCAGACAGTAGCATTATACGCAATAAATATCACAATAGAATATTTTAAATTAAACGCGATAAATATAAATCACTAACTACCCGTAGAGATCCCCATTTATAAAGGCACGCCAATATGATTTTAAATTCTCAAGTCCCACGATGTTAATTTAATTAAATTAACCAACTTTTATTATTGTTCTCACTTTTAAATTATGAAGGTCCTCCCGTCCCGGGCGGTAATCCACCAAAGTGTCATACTTCCCCTTGTCAATCATCCTCTGACCTATTTAAACTGTCGGTCCCGATACATAATAAGGTTCCACACAAAACACGATATAAATACTCCTCTGACCCGTTTGAACTGTCGGTCCCGACACATTATGTCGCCACAAATATTAATACCCATTTTTATCTTAGGCATTAGTTCTCAATTTCTCAATTTATAAATCACCCCAACCTTTTAATCGATGTGAGATCCTCAAAATATCCCTTAGTCCCATACCTAAGGGTCACCAAGTTATCAATACATCCTACCCTATGTATAGATGAATTTCTAACATAAACCTCAACCTCGTCTTACGCCTAGACTAGCGTAACGACGATAAAGTGTCAAAAATTAGCCCACCCCGACGTAATAAAGTCGTAATAATCTACCCTCAGTTGAAGCACCTTATACTCTAGACTCACTTGAGTCTACATTGTATAAGTGCTCATCTAATTTAGAAATAGAGACAAAATTGAGTCCCCATCCAAGATACCAAAGATCCTCAGAACCATCAATTCAATTCATTCCTCTTGTTTGATTGATCAAGGTATATTCACTATCACTCCCACACACTTTAGAACTTCATACATTATTAACACATTGTTTAAATTGTTTATATGTGTGTTGTGTGTGTTAATTTTCCTTAAAATATTTTTTTATATAATTTTTTGGGAATTTTGGAATGATTTTTAAACATTTTTTTCATATTTAAAAATGGAATTAAAAGTTTTGGGGTCATTATATAAATTCTGGTTATTGGTTTTTTCCCTGGAATGTTACCTTGGGTAGGAACCGAAAGCGCTAGATAATTCAGGGTGTTTATGCAATTAAGTTTATACACGCGTTTGATATCCAGTGTTTTCCATACACCTGTTGCTTCCCTATTGGATGTATTTGTGTTTCTTCTAAGAGAGTAAACCAGCGTGTCTTATTAGCCCTTGGATTGAGTTAATCGACAATCTACATGCGTCCCTTTCCCAATCCTCGTGAACCCTTATAATCCAATCACAAGCCTTATAACCATCCGCTTACCTTTAACCGTTGGATGAAAGTAAAGATAGCTTAACTTAATCTCAGCCTTTGATATGCCTCTACCTTCTGGATCCTTCTCAACCCCTATATAAAGAGGGTTCTTCTCAGCCATTTGGAGATTTTTTGGCCACTTCGTCATTTAGAGAGAGAAGAGAGAGAAGAGAGAAACCAGAGTTAGAAACCCTAACTCTAGTTCGTCCAAACCTTTTTCAAACCCTAATCCCTTTTTATCAAAACTGGTTTTATACCAAATACAACCTTAAGTGTTTGAGAGTTTTGAGAGTGGTTTGTTAGTGGTTTTGTGCTGTAACCTCTTCGTTTTAAGATCTTGTTTCCAACTTAAGCATTAAGCTAGATCTGCATTTCTGTTTCATAGAAATTTTAGATCTAAGGATTTTATGTTACATTACACCTAGATCTGCATTTATTGTTTCTCATCTTGAGAAATTTATTGTTGATTCTTTTTCTGTAAATGTTTTCATACTCAAAATCAACAATAACGTTTTCTGTTTCTAGTTCTTTTGAAACAAAACCTTTGACCTAGTTGGAATCACACTTGGCGGTTTTCAATTTCAAAAATCTTTTCAAAACCCTAAAATTGATTAAGATCTTGATACGTCTTTTTTAAAAGATAGCCGTGGATTCTGGGTTAATCTTAAAGGTCAAATAAGGTTCAAAGTTTCCTAAGAAGAGAGAAACTGAAAATCACAGCATATAGATCTGATTTGTAATTTGTTAGGACTGTTTTGTAAAAATAAGCGTGAGTGTGTGCATGCATGTGTTAGATCACCATCACAAACACTTACATAGAAAAACACTGAAAGTGTTGGTAATAAGATCTTGATACAAGAGTCGACGTAAAGACTGGAACAAAGTGAAGTTAGTACACTGGGAGAATAACATCAACAATCAGAACTGCAGAAAAGTTATAAGGACACCAGTGGGTACATTCCTAAACTTGTATATATCTGATTTGTGTGCATGTGTGTTATATAGTTTGTAACTGTTATATTTGTTTTAGTGAATTTTTATTTTTACTCTGTAGAGGGAGTCGTGGATGTTTCCTCAGTTGGGTGAGGTTTTACCACGTTAAAAATATCTTGTCATTAATCTTTCTACATCTCCTCATCTCATTCTGATAAGTGTGCTGATTTAGAACTATTTTAGTTTTGTTTTTCAAAACTAGTTAACAAATCTTGAACTGATCTCGTGCAAAGTTTTAAACACCTCTTGTGATTAAACTGGTTTGATTTCTAGAAAAGAGTTTCTTCAAAAAACAGTTTGGAGTTACTTAAATAGTTTAATCTTGTATTAAACGGCTTTAGTAACAGTTTTTCATCGGTAATCTCATGCCAAGAAGGTGTAAATCATCAAAAGGCCTACCCACTAGTCTCATACGTAGAAGGAATCCTAAAAATATAGGAAGAGTCAAAATACCCAACAAACCGTCGTCACAATGGCAATATAAAAATACAAATAATTCATACAAATAAGCAATATAATCGTCGTACAAAACTACGCCATGATAGTTTAATTCAATTAACTCTTAACTGCACCAAAATTGATCCCGATTAATTATTTTAATATAAACACTGAATTTCATCATTAATATGATATAATCCCAATTCCATTATTTATATATCAAAATCCAAGTTTCATTAACTCTACACAAATTACATCCGCTATACGCCCCCAAATTCATTTATCTCAAAACTAGGGTTTTGCTACATGCAACCTACACCCACCAAAACCCAAAGTTCACTCGTGAATCCTATGTACCCAAAGGTTATGAATGTTATTCATATAAAAATATTTCATAACAACATCCCCAAGTTTTATATGTCCACTTTCTTGAATTAGATTGCTAATTGATTTTAAGAAAACATTGAATTAATGTTTAGGCAACACTTAAAATGCATAATACTAAAGGATATGAAAAGAATAGAGTATTCATGCTTGAAATTAGTTGGACAAAATTTTTAGTAGAAGGTTGAACTCCTCTTCAGAAAACACCAATAGACTCTTCAAAACTTGTTACGAGTTGGGGCTAGGGGTTGCGGATGAGAGAATTATGTTTTGGAAAAGCTTTCTAGAGAAAGTTTGAGAGAAATGTGATTTTTGAAATCCCAACCCCGTCTTAGTTTAGTATATAAAGGATTTAAGAGTTGGAAAACAATTAGGAGTCTAATCCATCCATCCATCGCCTGTCATTCAAAATATGTACGGTGTCGTTCAAAAGAGAAGCTATGTCGTTCGAACGAGATACAACATCATTCAAACGACCCCAGTATTAAAATCCGAGTTTTTAAATTTGATTAAAAACTATTAGCTGAACCAATACGCATCTGCCATTTAAATATATACATAAAAACCTTATCACTTTTTATAAAAGACCCGAATTAATTTTCGATTGAAAATAATAAAACCAAGTTAAATTCTTAAAGGCTATTAACTCCAAAAATTTATTTTCTCTCCAAATTAATTAAAGTCAATTAAATCAAACTCGGGGTGTTACATACTTCCCCACTAGCAAAGAATTTCGTCCTCGAAATTAGATGAAGCATACACATCAAACGTGTAAATTTACGCAACGTAAAATAAGGCTCACATATTCCTACCCGTAGAACATCACAATTGGACGCCCATACACCTAATCTACCCGAATGTAAACCTTAACAAAAATACAATATATGAAACACTTATATATATTTAAGTATTTTGGAAAATATTATGTACCACGATACTCTATTATCCATGCAATCTATCCTTCTCTGCCTGAAGCTGAGGAGGCATATAACACCTCCCATAACTGAGATTAGTTGGTGCGGTGACCACCCCTTGTGCACCTAACGTTGTCGGTGCTACTGGCGCTTCCTGAACACTAACTACTGCGAGAACTAGAGGTCTCAGTACTTGGTGTCCCTGGATTCCCTGACCTTGCTGTCCTTGTGTAACTTGACCTTGTTGGGCCTATACTCCTTGGTTTTGTTGGCCCTCTCTCTTGTGATAGCTCGCCAGTGGATGTCCTACTTTCCCACATACAAAGCACTCACCCCTAAATGGTTCGAAATGTCTAGAATTTGATTTCTCCTCTCCTTGACCTTGTTGTTCCTAATTGGTCCTCTGCCTCTTCCACGCTTGATCATTGTGACCCTTATTCTTATTTCCTTTCCCATTAGACTCTTGTTTCTTTCCCAACTTCTTTTGGTAATTGGCCTTTTCTTGCCATAACAACATTGTGACATCCACCACCTGAGCATATGTAGTGTACGCCGAATTTCCTAACATCATCTGCCTAATCTACCAAGACAGTCCCTTAACGAAATATTCCATTTTCTTCACCTCAATGCTAAGTTCCTTAGGTATAAACATAGATAAATTAGTGAACTCTTGTTCATACTCGATAATCGACTTTGAACCTTTCTCCAAGTCCATAAATTCTCTTTTCTTCACGTTTCGAATTGCATATAGAGAGTACTTGTTGTTGAACTTTATCAGAAACTCTGCATAACCCAACTAATCTCTCTCCTCTGATGTGGTGGCACTCACCCACCACTGCAAAGCATCTTGAGTCAGCTTAAATGATGCTAACATCTTCTTAAGCACATCTGTGCAGCCAACCATCCTCAAATTCCTCTCCATGTCTCTCCTCCACTGGTGAGCAACCGTTGGGTCAGATCCCCCTCCAAAGGTGGGAGGATTGCCCTTAAAGAAGTTGGTTCTCACCCTATCCCAAGCTTAGACGGGTGTACCCCACTCTTGTGGCTCTAAAGTCACCCCTCTATGTCTCCCCATTTCTAAACCGACCGTCATGGACTCAAGAATGATAGTCGCTAACTCCTCGGTCTCCAAAGTAATCTGACGTCGCGGGACCAGAAATAGACTCCTCTCTCCTATTCCCAGCTCTCCTTCTGTTCGCCATCTGAAAAGATATGAATAAAAAAACATCAGACTCGGAATTACTAAGAGTAAAAATCAACAAAAGGAATAAAAGATAAGCAACGAGGAAGCTAAAATAGACTCATAACCTACGAGACCTAAGACCATACTCTGATACCATCTGTCACACCCCGCAAAATCCGACAGACGGGGTGGCCAGCCACCGCCGCTGAACTAAGCCGGGCATGAACTAAATAAATACCATTCTTAGCATGAGACAAATATGAGACATAAATAAATCAGTCCATAAGATAAATAATTAAATAAATCTCAAATGATCATAAACAACTAAGTGATAAAAGATCCATCCCATGCTAAAACTCCGAATAAATCCAATCTCAAATAATGATTAAATAAAATCTAAATAATCCAACAGAAAACCTCTAAACAACTTTGGAACCGAATGGCCCAATTAAAGTCAAATGAAGTCTCATAATTAAATACGACTGAAAAGGAAAGTCAAACTAAACTATGCAATAAAAGGAATAACTCCAATTGCACCTCCAAATGAAAAACTCTTATAATCCTATGCAGCTTCTCCAAACCGTATTCTGAAAAAGTTAGGCAATGCACGAGGTCAGAGCCCTGAGCATGAATACACACTACCACATCACATAAAATTTGTTTTAGACCTATATAATCTACGTACACTTATTATGGCTTCGGACTACCTAGTCTACCAGCAAATTAGCTGCACAACCAATCAAAATTCATAAAACTCAAAGTAGGTGATTTAAATTTCAATATTATACAATTTTGAACTTATGTCTTTTAATTACTGGTTGCTATATCACCATGTGATAATTTTGATCTACTAATACAAATAGGAACTCCTTTGAGTAGTTCAATTTTATGTTGTATAATTTATTCCCTCGATATTCTCGATTATTCTCGTACCGATAAACCGCTATACAAGAACCGATAAATCTCTTTACCTTTCATTATGGCATAACCATGCAACTTATTTTGAATAATTGTATATAATCCTGTAATTTATTGTCCTTGTCAGTGAAACCCCAAGTATCATACCTTACGATTCAAGGATTAGACCCCGGTATACCACGGTAATTCTAATTGTCCTGTAGGACTCAGATGCTAAGTGCCTAGTTTTGATTACTTGCTACATACGTATAAGTGCCACTCTATCTAAGAGTGCCGAGCTATATTTTACTACTTCATCGATATTGCATGTCCAAATGTATTTTATGCCTTGGGCGATATTATAACGGTATGTCTACGCTATTGAAGCCCTATAACCAATAATTTATGGGTTATAATGTTATAATTCGAACAAATATCACAGTAACTTGCTACTTGGTATATTCGATTATCATTACCATATTATTAATTTACATATCAATGGGCTCCAGTACACCCCTGATAGTCTTATGATATTTCATTTTGTTTCAACAGGTACAATTCAATAATTTCCTTCCATTATTTGTTAACACCTTATCATCTTCCATATCTTGTATAGAAATATAAATTATGTACTTGGCATGTTTGCTTAATTGTTTTTATTCCAGATGGATGACGAACCTGAAGAAGAACAATTACCACCTGCGCCTTTGAACTTTTATGCTCTTTTACCCCCGAAAATATTCGCAGTTACGTACATGTGGGCAGTGATAGACAAGGGCGGTAGTCCCCTTTGGAATATCTACACCGCAACTTATCAGCTCTGTAAGTGCGGAGCTTGTCTTAGTCAATCAAACTGTTAATAATTTCCTTTTAAATATAAAACAAAAACGATGCGGAAGCGTAAGATGGTTCACAAAATAAACAGATGCCAAATTTTAATTTTCTTAAACAAATTAAAATTACACCAAGTGAAGTAAAATTAATCAATTAATATATTCACTTAAACCAATTAATTAATTCAAGTCCTAGAATTTGCCTAAGTCATATTTATCAATATTAGCAAATTAGGCGAAACCAAATTTTAGCAAATGACTTGAATTAAATAAACTTTACCCAATATTTAATTTAAGTCCAAATTAAATTGAGTGTGATGATTTAAACCAAATTTTATCTTGAATTATTCTAAACATATGTTCTACGTTATTTTGCAAGATAAAATAAATCAATCACACTACGCCGCGATGTACGAGGAAAAACCCAAGACGGAAAAAAACCTTGGACGGCCCTAGCCACAAATCCACTAGATACGGAATTACAAGTACAAGACAGAAAGACTTACAACACACGACTCGATCCCTCTCAAGCCTTGACGCTTCTTCTTGTAGACACCTCTTCCTAGAGGATAACCTTGGAACACCACCGCGGTCTCGGAATCCATCGATAGGAATTTATATGGTCACCGTCACCCGTACATGGAGCCTTTCTCCAAGTGGGTAGAATCGCAACAAAACGTCTTCTTCTTTGATGGATGTAGAAGAAAACCAAAACTTCTCTTTGAAACGGAAGAGATAAACCGGTGCCAAACTCCAAGCAATTGATATGTATATATGTGAACTTGGATAAACAATATGGGTGTAAAACTAGAGTGATAAAATATTTTCTCTTGAAAAATAGCACTCAAAACTTGAACATTTTCATTAAACAATTTTTGCTCTCAAACTCTCTCTAAGAGATAAACTAGGATGGAAAAGTTAAATTGGAAAATGTTATTCCCTCTATTGATAAAGTCTGAAAAAGTTGGTTAAAAACTTAGTGGGAAAGTGGGTGAAAAACTGCCAAAAAACTGCCAAAAACTGTTCCCGCGTGGCATCTCGTTCGAACGATATTTCGTTCGAACGAAATCTCGTTCGAACGATACTTCTAACGACGTTCCAGATTGAACTCGTTAGAATCTCGTTGGATATCTCGTTTGAAAATAAGGTTCGTTCGAACGACATATCGAATGACTTTTCATAGGCCTATAATGGAACCTCGTTGGCAGGTTCGTTCGAACGACAATCTCGTTCGAACGACTCTATCGAACGAAAAACCAGAAAGTTTGAATATTCTTGTTTAAGCCCAGAAAACTTTATAAACATTTATTTAAAGTTTTAATTAATTCTTTCTTAAAACAAAACGCAGTTTTTATTAAACCTAACACCCAATAAACAAGTTCCAAGCTCCTATATATATATAATTGGATTCATACATTGGGAGCATGGAACCATAGTTGATGACGTAGAAACGAGGCACGCAAACCGGCATATTTGATGAAGCTTTATATTCTTTGCTACTACGTCTTCAACAAACACTTCATAGGCTTGAGAGTATTACAATTACATTATATCCTATGAATAAATGTTTTTGTCCGGAATTGAGCCAACACTATACATGGACTCAATTGGAAATTTGTGTCCTTACAAATCTCCCCCTTTGGCTATTCCGGGCAAAAACCAAACAAAAATCCTAAAGGGCCGTCAAGCTCACTAGACTCAAAACATAACCCACCCAAACTTGACTCAACCCAAGGATCAAACGCTTTGCCATTAAACAATGCCGCTTTAGAAGAACTCCTGCACACTTAAGCAAACTCATCAAATGCATAGGGAATATCAAAGTATTAAATGCAATTTTAATTAATTACTCCCCTTAAATTAATTCTCCCCTTTATCAAATACATGATCTACTTAGAAAGACGTCTCCCCCAAGATAAATCTCCCCCAAACTAAGATACGATAATAATAGGATTAGATACCATTTCTCCCCCTATAATTTCTCCCCCTTTTTGTTCAGGAATAGGCAAAGGATAAAGAACTAATAAACACGTTGAAGCTTAAAGTGTTAAGACATTAAAGCACATGAGCAACAAAAGCATAACTAATCCAAGATAGATACCAATAATGAAGTATAAGCATGGATGGACTAGTAATCAAGGCAAAGACAAGCAAATATCATATATATATATATACGAGAAATATACCAATAGAGTACTTTCATATATATATATATAGATATAAACATACACATGACACAAAAATACAATAAGTTTGCACACTCGTATGGCAAAAATGTGTCATATGGAAACGGTAGGGGTGTGAACTAGTAACAATTAAATTTAGACCCAAACACTTAAGAAACGTTCACGGAGTTCTCATTTGATTGCAAACTTCATCACATTTAAATATAACCTCATGTGACAATATAGATTGAACTCAATGAACAAACATACACAATGCATACAAGCCTAGCAGATTGATGATTCTACAAACCAATAGAGTCATGACATGTAATACGCAACTAGGATAAAGGGACATTGTGCAACCGTTGATATACCATCAAAACTCCCTCAATATGCATTTATATTAAATTTGAATGAATATATCAATCAAACATAGGCCTTGGCAATTATTTTCTTTTTAATGCCATATTTTTTGTTTTTAAGCCTTTGGACCACGTATTTCTTTTAGGTCCATTCAAAACGGTGGCTTACAATCGCAAAGGATCACTTAGTCCTTTCGGAGCCCTTCCCCGTGCATATTTTATTTATCATGTTTTCATTTTCACACAAATCTCACATGCAACGGATTTTGACATGCACTAGTCCTCCTAGGTCATAGATATGTAGATGACTAGATTGGTAGGAGAACACCTCAAAAAGCTCAAATATACATATGAAGTTAAAATTTCAAAAGAGCTCGTGCATGTGTGAATAGAGGCATATAATAATAGAATCCATTTAAACAATACAAAATCCAACTACTCCATCAAACTATGGTAAAGAACATAATAAGGATTGATAATCTAAACCAAAAATTCTATCCACGTGGGAGCGTAAAAGATGGAATTCAAACACAAGTATATGCCACATAAAGTGTGTCAAACTAAAGACCACACAAAATAAAATCTTTTTGAGTTTTTGCAATTTTTAACCAAAAATAAAAAAATATATACTCAAAAGACAAACAAAAATCATTTGTATTTTTCATTAATCTCAAATGAAACAGATAAAACAAAAATGATAAACAAAAATCTTTTTATATTATTCAGTTAATTCAAACAAAAGAAATATAATACAAAAAGATAAACAAGTCATAATTTCTAGCATATGATATGAAATGAGGCAATGACTAGAAAATGACTAAAAAAACATACATTTAGCATGTGAATATAGCATGAAGTACAAACGCTAAAGTATGCATAAAACACTAACACATTCAACCTTTAAATTTAGCAAGGGAGGTTTCATGTGATAGTAAATGAGAATCAACAAATCTTGTATCTAGCGCATTTAATAATGATTTCCTAACCCATATAGATTTATATTTAACATGATGGGGTTTAGGAAATAATGAAATGCTAGATAAAGATTTCCTTGGACTTCTTTTAAGATCAAAACAAAATGACCTAAGGTGACCTTTCCTACCACAATGCAAGCATGTGTAAACACGAGGAATGTTACCTAAGGTGTGACCCTTTTTAAAGACCTTGGACAAAGTTGACCCTCTAAAACAAACAATGGTTTTAGCTTTAGCAATGGAAGAATTTGAGCATGATGTGCTAGAACCATTCGAACTACTACTAGAGTCTTGAAAATCATTTTTCATTTTTAAAATTTCGGACTCAAGTAATAAATTAGACTCCTCAAAATTATGGGACTCCTTCTTTAAATTTTCAATAATTCCTAGAAGGTTAACACGCTCTCCCTCAATATGAGCAAACTTGTCCCTAAGAGTCTTTTCACGATTTTCACTCTCTTGGACTTTTCTAAAATATCAAAATTTGAATGTAAGTCCATGAGCTTTTCACGAAAAATATCTTTTTGAGATAAGGAGATTTGCAAAGACTTAATGTGAGCTTTAAAACAAGAATTTTCATATTCAAGAAATTTAATTCTTTTTACAAATCTCAAATTTAATTCCTTTAAATTTTCGTTACATTTGTTAAGCCCATTTAATTCCTCTCGAAAATCAAAAATTTCATTTTCATTTAAATTGGACAAATTTTCATTGAGACTTCCCATCGAGAGAAAAAAGATAAGAGTGATAAAAAATTTTGAACCACCTAAAAGGTAAGGAAATACAGAAAGCCGAAAAAAACGGATCTTTAACGCGATAACTTAGCGCTCCAGCTCTGATACCAATTTGTAAGTGCGGAGTTTGTCTTAGTCAATCAAACTGTTAATAATTTCCTTTTAAATATAAAACAAACACGATGCGGAAGCGTAAGATGGTTCACAAAATAAACAAATGCCAAATTTTAATTTTCTTAAACAAATTAAAATTACACCAAGTGAAGTAAAATTAATCAATTAATATATTCACTTAAACCAATTAATTAATTCAAGTCCTAGAATTTGCCTAAGTCATATTTATCAATATTAGCAAATTAGGCGAAACCAAATTTTAGCAAATGACTTGAATTAAATAAACTTTACCAAATATTTAATTTAAGTCCAAATTAAATTGAGTGTGATGATTTAAACCAAATTTTATCTTGAATTATTCTAAACATGCGTTCTACGTTATTTTGCAAGATAAAATAAATCAATCACACTACGCCGTGATGTACGAGGAAAAACCCAAGACGGGAAAAAACCTCGGACGGACCTAGCCACAAATCCACTAGATACGGAATTACAAGTACAAGACATAAAGACTTACAACACACGACTCGATCCCTCTCAAGCCTTGATGCTTCTTCTTGTTGACACCTCTTCCTAGCGGATAACCTTGGAACACCACCGCGGTCTCGGAATCCACCGATAGGACTTTATATGGTCACCGTCACCCGTACATGGAGCCATTCTCCAAGTGGGTAGAATCGCAACAAAACGTCTTCTTCTTTGATGGATGTAGAAGCAAACCAAAACTTCTTTTTGAAACGGAAGAGATAAACCGGTGCCAAACTCCAAGCAATTGATATGTATATATTTGAACTTGGATAAACAATATGGGTGTAAAACTAGAGTGATAAAATATTTTCTCTTGAAAAATAGCACTCAAAACTTGAACATTTTCCTTAAATAATTTTTGCTCTCAAACTCTCTCTAAGAGATAAACTAGGATGGAAAAGTTAGATTGGAAAATGTTATTCCCTCTATTGATAAAGTCTGAAAAAGTTGGTTAAAAACTTAGTGGGAAAGTGGGTGAAAAACTGCCAAAAAACTGCCAAAAACTGTTCCCGCCTGGCATCTCGTTCGAACGACATTTCGTTCGAACGAAATCTCATTCGAATGAGACTTCTAACGACGTTCCAGATTGAACTCGTTAGAATCTCGTTGGATATCTCGTTCGAACATAAGGTTCGTTCGAACGACATATCGAACGACTTTTCATAGCCCTATACTGGAACCTCGTTGGCAGGTTCGTTCAAACGACAATCTCGTTCGAACGACAATCTCGTTCGAACGACTCTATCGAACGAAAAACCAGAAAGTTTGAATATTCTTGTTTAAGCCCATAAAACTTTATAAACATTTATTTAAAGTTTTAATTAATTCTTTCTTAAAACAAAACGCAGTTTTTATTAAACCTAACACCCAATAAACAAGTTCCAAGCTCCTATATATATATAATTGCATTCATACCTTGGGAGCATGGAACCATAGTTGATGACGTAGAAACGAGGCACGCAAACCGGCATATTTGATGAAGCTTTATATTCTTTGCCGCTACGTCTTCAACAAACACTTCATAGGCTTGAGAGTATTACAATTACATTCTGTCCTATGAATAAATGTTTTTGTCCGGAATTGAGCCAACACTATACATGGACTCAATTGGAAATTTGTGTCCTTACAAGATCTTATAAATTCGGAGTATTTCTTCGATGTTTTAAATTTATGTACGACATGAACGATTAATATTATACTTTCTTTTACTGTCAGACTCCGATATGTTATAAGATGCTAGGCATCTCCATAATAAAAGTCTTCTAAATTTCGCCGCACTAAAATTCTTGTTGTATTTCATTCTATTCTTATTTATCATCAAGACATAAAATTTGCAGATGCGACACAATTTTACTATAAGTTAAGCTTCCACCCATTTGGTGAAGTTTTTCATCACCACGACTAAATATTTGAACCTTCCTCTTGTTTTTGGCAAGGGGTTGACCAAGTCAACTCCCCCCATGGAAAATGTCCAAGGGGATATGATCAATGTGAGTGAAGCCCCCAATTGTTTATGAATTGCTGCATATTTCTAAAATTTATCACATCGCCTTGCATAGTCTGCACAGTATTTTTCAATGGTGATCCAGTAGTATCCCTTTGAGGCTACTCGTTTGACTAGAGATATCCCTACTGAGTGTGTTGCAAAAGAACCTTCATGTATCTCCCTTGTTAAGTTGACAACTTCAGCTAGATGGATGCATCTAAGTAATGAAATGATTAATCCTCTTATATATAGGAGTCCTTCTTCCAGTACATACCTATCTACTTTCTATTGGAGTTTACTATCCTCCTTAGTATCGATCAACACAATTCCTTCGCCAGTGCTATGGTGCAGGAGGTTCTCTACTAGGATTATTCTTCTTATTTTTATTCTGTTTTCAAAAAGAAAGTCGAGTGAGTGAGTCTTCTCGAGCATTATTAACTATAAGGATCCTGATCACCTTGATCGGTGGGAAATTTAATATCATCTTTTATGTTTTTCCCAGGTATTTTTCCATGGAATTTTTTCTGGCTCCGTAAACTCCCAATACTTTATTCACTATTAACTAAAAATCATTACGTACTTGTATTTTATCAGAACCCAGAGATGATGTTAGGCCAAACCCTGCTATGAGTGCTTCATATTCTGCCTCATTATTAGAGGCCTTAAACTAGAATATGAGGGAATATTCAAGTTAATGTTGTTTGGTGTTTTAATTATTAGACAATCTCCACTACCAGAGGCATGTGATGAGCCATACACATATATCTTCCAAACTAGAGGATCTTCTTTAAATTCTTCCTCTATAAGGGTGCCACAATGTTAGAGTAGTAGTCTAAGGGTCTATTAAATACGTGTATAGATTGAACTACAAAAAAACTATACATACGCAAATTCTACAAGGTGGAATAAGGATTTACCTTCGAGATCTCTTTGATTTGATCTTGTCTTAGTACAAACCATATGTGATGACAGCTGATCAAATATGTGAGCCCGATGCACCTCATGATCTTCTACTGTATTATTTATATGAACAGACACGAGCATAGTGTGGGCTCTTTCTTCATGACCACCTTCTCTTCTCCTTTTTACTCTCTACTACCTCTCTTTCTCATAAATCCAAATTATGGTTTTGAGTATGAAAGAGTGGCGGCTGGCTTAAAAAAGAATGAGCCTTAGGTGCATATATCTAGGCTACCATAGGGATCCCAATGAGAGACAATGATGTGGCTCTTAATGGGCCTAAGAAGACCTAAACCTTCCCCAATTTTAATCCCAATCCCTTAATTATAATTAATACCACTAAATAATTATAATTGCAAATCCACTCCTTAACTCAAAATTATATTTCAAGTTTCTCATTATTAATTACTAACTTCTCCCCACTTTAACATAACAGATACCCGTTAATAAAATAAATTACTGATAATTTGTTTGATTAACTTCTTTATGCCCTTGAGTGGTTCAGCTTAACTTATTTGTAGTGTCGGGTTATCATAATCCACCTACAGAATTTGACACATACAAAACTTATAAGCATCTCAAGCGGGTATCACCAGTCTCTATACCGAGACATGTATTCCATCCATGAAAGACTTTCCCCATACATTAATCACTATTACCCAATATATTAAGATTATTGATCCAATAATTAATCTCACCCGATAGGTCAACGGAATAAATAACTAGTGCATGTGTCCATCAATCACATCCAGATTAAGAGCCTTAAGTAAGCTTAATAATCACGAGATGTACATTGTCTTATAAAATCAGTATAACAACAATGCCTCAAGGTGGACCTATTCAATATACATAAAGTGTAATAGCACAATAAGTTGAAACTATACCGTTTCCTATAATCAAGATAAATCTACGAAAATATTTTGCTAAAACCCTACTGATGGTGTGTCCAGTTCCATCTAAGACTGTGAAAAATAAAACTTATATTCAAGAACTGGTGATATGATCCTATGTGTGTAAGTTTTACTCTACACACCAGAACACATACTGAGAAAATAAAAGACATCGACAATATATAAAATAATGCATACATTATGTCCATACATGATTCTCATTAAAAAACTAAATTTGATTTTATTTCAATAATAAATCCATAACTAAAAATATTACATAAATCATGATTTATTCTACTTCTCTAACACTCTTCCACTTCGACTCAAAGCCATGCTGCAATGCATATCACTCCCATACCCTTTACGTGACTATCAAAAGTCTTAGCTGGTAAGCTCTTCGTGAAAGGATCTGCCAGGTTGTTCTCTGATGCAATCTTCATAACTATGACATCACCCCACTGCACAAATTCTTAAATGAGCTGATACTTATGCTCGATGGATTTACCTCTATTATGGATCCTACCTTTGAGTTATCAATCGCATCATTACTATCACAATAAAGTCTAATAGTTTATTGAACTAAAGGAACCACTCCTAGATCGATTAGGAAGTTTCTAAGCCATACTGCTTCCTTGGCTTCCTTAGAGGCTGCCACATATTCAAATTTTATGGTGGAATTAGCAATGCAAGATTTCTTGATACTCCTATAACTAATGGCTCCACCTCGTAGGGTAAACACATATCCAGAGATAGACCTTTTGGAATCTTTATCAAACTAAAAATATGATTCAGTTTAGCCAATAGATATAGGACGCTCTGCTTGGTAAAGTATCATATAATCTCATGTTCTTTTCAAGTACTTGATTATATGTTTTACCATAGTCCAATGTTCCTGCCCAGGGTTAGACTGATATCTACTAACCATGCCAATATCAAAGAACATATCAAGTCTAGTGCATAACATAGCTTACATAAGTCTCCCAACTGTCGAAGCATAAGGGATGACTTTCATTTTCTCTGTCTCATTAGGTATCTTAGGACACTGATCCTTGGAAAGAGATATTTCCTCTCTAAAAGGGAGGAACCCTTTCTTGGAATCTTTCATGCTAAATCTGGCAAGAATCTAATCGATATAAGTTACTTGTGATAAACTTAACATCTTATTCTTGTAATAACATATAATCTTGATCCTAAGGATGTGACTGGCTTCTCCAAAGTCTTTCATATCGAATTGGAGGGACAATCACACTCTAAATGAAGATAACACACTAAAATCATTTCTAATGAGAATAATGTCATCCACATATAATAATAAAAACACCACTATGTTTCTGTTGCATGTATTATACACACAAGACTTATGTGGAAATTGATCAAAACAAAAATATTTGATTGCCTGATCAAAATAAATATTCCGAGTTCTAGATGCTTGATTAAGTACATAAATGGAATTTTTAAGCTAACATAATTTATGCTCTTGGCCTTAGGTGATAAAATCGTCTGGATACACCATATAAATACATTCTCCAAGATTTCCATTAAGAAATGTAGTCTTGACGTCTATTTGTTAAATTTCATAATCAAAATGATAAGAGAATTCAGATGGACTTCATCATAGATACCGACTAGAAGGTTTCCTTATAATCCATGATCTCTTTTTGAGTAAATCCTTTAGAAACAAGTCGTGACTTAATGGTCTCAACGGTTCCTTCTACCCCTCTTTTCCTCTTATAAACCCATTTGGTTTTATCCCTTCGGGTGGATCTACAAGACTCCAGACCTAATTAGAATACATAGATTCCATCTCAAAATTCATAGCTTTAAGCCAAAGTTCTTTATCTTGGATAACCTCGTTAAACTTATAGGGATCAACTTCGAGTTCATTAGGGACCTTCTCATAAGACTCTCCCAATAACATAAACCGTTCAGGTTGATGTACAACCCTCCCACTAGGACGAGGTACTCCTTGTGTTGGTGTAATAGTGTCAATGCATTGTGTTATTTCATTTTGTATTATTGATGTTAAAGAATCTTATTAATTCCCTTTGAACTCTTCAAGAACAAATTTACTTCTAGGTTTATGATCTATCATATAATTCTCTTCCAACAATTAGTCATTAGTGCTAACAATCACCTTTTGATCATTAGGATTATAAAATAAGTAACCCTTAGTTTCCTTAGGATATCCTATAAAGAAACAAACGTCTGATCTTGATTCCAACTTACTAGGATCTCTCTTCAGCACATGTGATGGACTACCCCATATCTGTATATGTTTCTTATTAGGCTTGTGCCCAATTCACAATTCCATGGGTGTAGTAGAGACCGCCTTTGAAGGTACCCAGTTCAATAAATAAGTGGTCGTTTCTAAAGCATGTCCCCAAAATGAATTTAGGAGATATGTATAACTCGACATAGACCTAATTAATCCAAAAGAGTCATGTTCCTCCTTTCTACTACACCATTTTGCTGAGGCATACTAGGTGCAGATAATTGGGATGTGATCCATTGATCTTTTGAATATTATTAAACACCCCTAAGAGGTACTTTCCACCACAATCAGATCGTAGTGTATTGATAATTTTACCTTAACGGTTCTCCACTTATGCCTTTTAAATTTGAATATATCAAAGTCTTCGGACTTATGGTGCATTAGGTAAACGTATACATACCTTGAGTAATCATCTATGAATGTCATTAAATACTCAAAGCCCCCTCTTGTTCGGATTGTCATTGATCCACATAGATTAGAATGAACCAATTCCAATAGTTCTTTGCTCTATAGTACTTGGATGAGAAAGGCCTCTTGGTCATTTTATTTTCTAAACATGATTCACAGACTAGAAGTCCCTCCACTTCTAGTGAGCTCTATTTCCCATTTGCTACCAGTCTATGAATCCTTTTTAGATTAATATGAGGCGTAAGTGCTAAAGATACGTTTGTTTCATTAAGGAAGGTTCATTTCTCTTTAAATTAGGTCCACTTAAATTATGCAAAATATTATTTTTTGTGTGATAGAGATAGGATTAACAATATAAATATTATCAACTAATGTACCCGAACAAATAAAAGATTTATTTTCCTTAATAACCACGAGTTTATTAAAAGAAACTAAATATCCGTAAAAGGCTAAGCAAGAAACTAAAAATCAAATTCCTTCTAATGGAAGGTTCATAGTGACAATCTTTTAAAAGTAAACTTATATCATTATTAAGGCTTAAATGAATGTCTCCCATAGCAACTACCACTACTCTCGCAGCATCTCCCATAGTTAGATAAATCTCTCCATCACTTAGTCACCTGGTTTCTTATAGCCCCTACAAAGCATTGCATATATGATTAGTGGCTCTAGTATCTATGTGGCACCCCACCTAATAAAATACCGGGTGATTAATCCTATACCAATTTAAAACAGGAGTCTCATATGGTTCATTCTCAGCATCACTGTCGAAAACCAATTTAATTACTAATAACCTATTAGGTTGTCATCAAAATTTTAATTAACAAATCTTTTTAACCAAACCATTCAAATAAATCAATCACAACAGTTTATATGGAACAACTAAAATGAAATAAAATAACCGAACACTCGGTACAATATAATACAACAAAATCGAATGCCGCACTAAAAGGTGGTAAAAGAATAATTAAGTGCAGTTGGGCCATCAACCTGAATGTTTCTACAATACCTCCTATCTAGATATCAATGATAGAAGCATCAATAATAAACTTTCTTGCATCCACAACTGCTACACCAAACGTCCAACTCGAAGGAATCATCATCTAGGCGTCCCTGTGTCTGGACACCTATATATATAGATATACCGAGAGAGGGGAAAAATAGAGAAACGGGTCAGAGCCCATGTTTTGAAAAGGTTTTAGCAAGTTCTTAAAATCCATATTTTAAAATATGATATCTCTCATATTTAAATTGGTATCGCACTCCCATGAGATACCCCTCTTCTAAATAGTCCACAACTATCGCATACCTTTTAAACAACCTAGTTAAGCTACCCTGCCAAACTAATTCATTTCACCCATCTTTTAAAAAATCTTATAAGTTCGAGTACTAAGGACTAAACTTCTCCCCATTCCCAAAATTACGCTACGTTCGTGCGTGGGGTGTCTCGCGAAGCGAAATCCTAACAAGGAACCCCCCCCCCCCCCCCCGACACACTACTACATTACAATGTTGATCGTCGGAATCCATTAGACCCTTAGTACATATCACATTTTATACCATCTCGTATATGTAAATAGATCTCACTAGAACCTATGATCCATATACATATAAATCCCAATATAAATCTACCGGAAGGAGAATATCACTTTATTCATTCTTTATAAAATATTTTAAGCTATCGCCTGAGCTTATATATTATAATCTCTCACTTATGATTCATCCTTACATCATGAATAACTTTCACTAGTTATTTACACTATTCACGTTTTAGTGTTATTAACCTCATATATAATATTCTCATCTTTATGTACGTATATCCCTATTTTATTCCGAATTTTTTACTCCCGAAAGATTCAGAATTTATCTCACATTTCATTCTTTATTATGTCCGTATATATATGTTTCACATCTCATATAAATATATATATATATATATAAAATACAATACACATCAAGTATATCCATACTTATATATCACACGCTATATAAGTATAATAACCATCCCTCAGAGCTATAACTCAATGGGTGCAGTCTCTCAATGTTATCATCTTCCATGGAATTACTCACACATCATCCTGGGTACCAGCGGTCGAACTCTCACACCGACTTGGTAAAAACCAAATTATAACGTATGGGAAGCGGTCATAGTTCCTCCCTAGAAATGAGAACGAAACATACCCACCACATCTCACCCCTAATAAAAATCACACAATATAAAATGGACGCTATGACCTGGGGACTATACGCTCCCTGCTCCTTAAGCCAGGGGCCTCACCCACATCGCGCAACTTTTCATGATAGCATTAGAGGGGGTATGCTTCACATAAATATACCATTCACACACAAATATATTAATAATTATATCCTATATATACTGTCTCTATACCCGTGTATATATATATATATATATAACATCAAATCTCGCTATCCATGCCTATCTCTCGTAGCATTAGCCTGTATTCCCGAATATACATATTCGATTTAATTCCATAAGTATTCACTTACTTATAATATAAATATCACATATTTTTTTCTTTATTAAGCTTATCACAACTACTTCGTATCCCAATTACATCCGAAATTCCTATTCGAATCCCAAGGGTCCTTTTCCCATTAGAACTCATAAAAATCACAAATTCTCACAACTTTAAATTTATGGTAGATTTCACACCTTGCACTAAAACAGCTATAACTCACTCTACCGAAGTCAAATTGACCTCATTCAACGCTCATTAGAAAAATAACTTCAATACCTTTCTTTTCATCCATATCTTATCATCTAATTAGAAAATGGCATGCATTTTAATTGGCTATAAAATTTTCGTAACTCAGTTGTTCTGGCAACTTAAACACCTTGCACTAAAACAACTATAACTCACTCTATAGAAGTCCAATTGTTCTCATTCAAATCTCATTAGAAATATAACTTTCATACCTTTCTTTTAATAGATAAATGAGCATTTAATTCAAATCATACAGAAAATGGCATGCATTTGAATTGTCTATCAAATTTCCAGTTTGATTCCCGAGCTAACGATTTTAATCTCGGAACTATTTCCTTAGAAAAATCATAACTAATTCAAAACAATCAAAAAAATATGCGGTTGGCGTCCACGCGACCGTATCGAAAAGATCTAGAACTTTAATGTTTTGACCAAGAGCTGAATCAATTCGCTTCCTGGCCGAATCGACCCCGCAAGCTACTGCATTATTGTTCACTATCTTCTCCAAATTATAAATCTCCATTAATTCACCTCCAAGCTTTTTGTCTTATCTCCCATCATCACCCAACCTCAACCAATAATATATCCACACATGAAAATGGTTCTAATCATCCTAGAACCAATAATCAATAACAAATTTCAATTAATTCTTAAGTTTCTCAAATTGGATATTAACCGGATTTTACTCGTTCAAACTTCCGAAACCCCCATTTTGATTCACGAAAACTCAACCCAAAAATCTTTATAGTTTTTACACACCAACTATAATATGAGAAATAAACACACTAAATCATAAAAGAAAGTTAAACACTTGCCTCGTGGATAAAATCCAACGACCTCGAGTTGAATCCCACAAAACTTGGCCGGAGATCCCCTTCTTTTTTCTCTTCTCTTTATTCTTATTTCTTCTCTTCTTTCTCTCTTCTCTTTCTCTCTCCTAGGGTTGAAATGTGGGAGAAATGAGGGTTCTTCCCTTATAAATCCCGAAATTGGGTGTATACCCAATTGTAAAATGACTCGTGTACTTAAATGCGAGTCCCGACTAGTCCAAAAAGCCCTTGAAACCCAAACATTACCCCTGGGTACTTCATTTTGACTATTTCGGCGCATTCAGGATCAACAGTGCGCTCGAAATCACCATCCGATTCACTTATCAAAAAATTTCTTTTTGAACCCAACATAGCTCTACACGTGTGTTCCGAATAAAATATTATTCTTTTATCGCTTCACCTACCCACGACATATAATAAAAAAAATCCAACCCATATACTTACTCCCGTAAGAAGATGTACTCCATGTAAATATTAATCCGACACCAGCAAACTAATATTTACTATTCACTTTAAAATTCTCAATTATTAAATTTATACTTATAACTTCCAAAATTACTATTCATAGTAATTTACTCTAATTACCAAATTACGCCATTTAAGTAATTTAAATATCCATAAAAGTACGGGGTATTACAATCTACCCACCAGGTATTGGTAGTACGAACTATAAAACATGATTTAACGACAAATAAATGGAATTCACCTATTTGTTTTGTTTATTGCTAGAAATCGTATAATTGTTCTTCCAGTGTCCTGATTGTTTATAGTGGAAACACTATCCCTTGGAATTTTTCACACCTCCCTGAGGCCCACGAGATGCCTGAGGGACCATAACCTATTTCTGATCCCTCTTCTTATTTTTATTCTTGCCCATAGGCTTAGAAATGAAACATTTCTCAACAACAAAAGCACTTTTTGACTTCTTGATGAGACCCTCAGCTGCTTATAGCTCTTTAAGTAGTTTTGCCAAAGAGTAATAAAGTTTGTTCATGTTGTAATTTAGGTGTAACTGCTTAAAGGGCTCAGGCAGAGACTGGAGAATAATATCGACCTAGGTTTCCCCATTGATTTTCGCTCTAAGAGTTTCAAGCTTATTGAGAAAAGACATCATCATTAAAACTTGTTCCCTCACTGGGTCCCTTCGGTTATGTTTGTGTTCATGAGTTCTTTCATGGAAATCTTCCTTATAACATCATTCTGATCCCTAAACATATCTTTGAGGTTCAACATCATGTCATGGGAATGGTTTATAGACTAATGTTGATGTTGTAGAACATTTGACATAGATGCCAAAATATAACACCGCCCCATCTTATCAGCCTTGATCCACTTTTGGTAAGACTGGGTTTCCTGTTCAGTTTCCCCCGCACCTGGTTGCTCAGGAAAAATCTCATAGAGCACAAACTTGTACCCTTCAGCAGCCAACACAATATCCAAATTCCTTTTCCAATCAATGTAATTAGGTCTAGTTAATTTGTTTTCCTTGAGAATGATAGCAAATGGATTGAAAGAGCTTTCGATTTTAGTACTGAGAATCAAATAATAAAATGAATTATTACAGGGCGTAATACCTCTGAATTCTAAATTAAAATATGGTTCCCTCTATTCATTTTAAAAGATATCGTCAGCATCCCGATTAACATTTGAATAGTATTCCTCTTTAGAGAACATACTTTCCAAAAAAAAAGTTAGGCAGCTTAATTCCTTTTAATTTATTATCCAGACAAAACATACGTCAAATAAAATTAAATAGCCGACTCTTTGGTCCCATCAAATCATAGCATTTCTCTTTGGAGAACCTACCATTATTTTATGTCTAAGCGTTTACCACCAACTTATTTTAGATTATCTCATATCACACAGACTCCTCCTTTCGGGGCCGCCTATATGAATAATGAATAAAAAATTACCCGTAAAGAAACTTGTACCTACCACCATAAAATTAGCATTCCTCGTTATAGGACCTACTTATTATTGAAAGTCTACAAATCGTTGATGGAGACCGTGGGAATTTCGCTTGGAAAATTCCCTCTCCCACCTAGTAATTTTAAAAAATTGTGAGGATAATAAAAAAAATGTGTCCAATTTTTTAATTAATTTGAAAAATATAGTCCATTTAATATATTTTCAAAAATACCGGGATATTCCTATTTTAACATATCAAGCAAATATGTGATAAATAAAAAATTTAAATACCCTTGATCATTATTTAAAAAAAATGAATACACAATTTTTTATTCTCTAACCACATATATTAATGTCAACAATTCAAAATAATTATGAATTATTCACACTAGAATCTACATGGCCCAAGTCCAGTTAGTATTCCATATTTTCCATGATTCTAAAGTAACCGTTAACGCATATTAACTACCCAACAATTAAAACATGAATAATAAAGGCATAAATCAACATAAATAGAAAAATCGAGATCAATAAGGATTCCTGACTATTATGATCAATATAAAACTCTATATTGAAGTTATCAACAGTCATCTCTCAATCCAAACACTTCATGTTGCCACTACGCTAGTATGGATTGAACTACAAAAAAAACTATACACACGCAAAATCGTACGAGTCGGAATAAGGCTTTACCTTCGAGATATCTTTGATTTGATTCGTCTTAGCATAAACTGTATGTGATGGCAGTTGGTCAACAACATAGGCCCGATTCCTAATATGAACAATCACGGGCGAAGTGTAGTCTCTTTCTTCGTGACTACTTTCTCTTATTCTCTTTACTCGCTACTACCTCTTTTTCTCACAAATCCAAATTAGGGGGAGTATCAAAAAGTGACGTCTGTCTTTAAAAATAATCATCCTTGGGTGCATATATCTAGGCTATCATAGGGAACCTAAGGAGAGATAAGGATTTGATTCCTAATGGGCTTGAGAAGACCTAATCCTTTTCAGATTATGATGGGGTATTACATGTGTAAGGACATTGTCATTGTTTTCGGTTCACCATCGCAATACAAAAAATTTAAACTATGACTACACTCAACAAAGAGAGTATAGTGGTCAGTTCATGTATTGAGAATCCACATGGAATGTTTGATAGACTTTAATTGATTTATCACTTCTAAAATAGAAGTGTAACACGTGATATGGTGAGATAAGAGAAAAAGAGAAGTTAATTTCTAATTAAGACTAAACAAGAATGAATAACGGGAATAGGGTCACATCCTCGCCATGGGCTAAACGATGCATAATTAGGATTTCGGTTCAAAAATATTTAATTGAGCATAATCAATTAATTATAAACATCACACATGATGTAATTTAATCCAAAATGCGAGATAAAACATTTAATAAAAAATGGTCACACGTGGATTAAATTCAGAATATTGCAATAAACACTAACGTTGCGTGACAAAGAAAGTTAAACGCATAACATTCCAACTTTAATACACGCGGTTTTAATTAAATACAATTTTATCCAAAACCTAACTTTTGGAGCTCGACGCCCATTAATGGCGGAGAAATGACCCATACCCTCTAACTAGCCACAAAACATAAATTAACTAAGCATGGAAATTAACTCCAAAGTAAGAAAGTAAATAAAGAATTAACTAGGTAAGGAAGACAATGAATAGTAGAATTTACTTAAATAAAATGGGTAAACACCCAAACAGAAAGGAGGAGAGGGGAGCTCCGCAAAAATCCCCAAAGTATTTTAACCCCCAAAACTAAGAAAAATGAGTTCCTTCGGTATCTAATATGAAGTCCCAACTTAATAGGATGTTTAACCATAAATACCCAACCAAAAACCCACTTAAAAATACAAATTTGAGTCCATTTAGATATTTCAAATCGATTCAAAAAATTCTGAATCGATTTGGAACCTGGCAGTCCCATTTCTACTCCAATCCAATTCTGGGTACGTCGCACGAAAACGGCTATAACTGCTTCATAAGAAATCGGAATGATGCGTGGTTGGAACCGACACAAATATAATTAAATTATATAAATGATTATGTTTTGAAACCCTCATAAGTTTTTAGTATGAAATTACCAAAATGCCCTTGAAGTAGAAGAAAACGTCAAAACGTTCCGAAAATGATCATAACTTCCTCATTCAGGGTCAGAATGACGCACGGTCAGTGGCCATGCAAAGATAATTTGATAATACACATGTTGGTACTTTTATACCATACAAAATAATGTGTTTGAAAAGGCCAAATTTCCCATGAAGTTGCGTCTTGCAACAAAACTTTCCCAAAATGCGACAAAACTTCACGCTAAGCACTTTAATACCTTCAAAAGCTAAATTATTCCCCGCAAACCATATAAACATATATAAAAGAGGTTGTCTGGTTAATGAACATAAATATAGGAATTAAGGTACTCGATGGGGCTAAAATACGTAAGTAAAAAGGGTAAATAAATGCAATATTCGAGGCGAATCACATTCTAATCTCAGTCTCTTAACTATAATTAATACTACTAAATAATTATAATTGCATGTGTCCATCAATCATATCCAGATTAAGAGCCTTAAGTAATACTAATCATCACGAGATGTACATTGTCTTAAAAAATTAGTATAAAGGCAATGACCTCAAGGTGGTCCTGTCAATACACATAAAGTGTACTAGCATAGTAAGTTGAAATTACACCATTTCCCATAATCAAAATAAACCTACTAAAATATTATGCTACAGCCCTAGTGATGGTGTGTCCAGTTTCATCTAAGACTGTGAACAATAAAACTTATATTCCACAAGAACTGGTGATCTGATCCTCTATATGTAAGTTCTACGCTACACACGAGAATACCTACTAAGCCGAATAAAAGACATTGGCAATATATAAAATAATTCATACATTATATCCATATATAATTCTCATTACAATAGGAAAAAATGATTTTATTTTAACAATAAATCCCAAACTATTACATAAAGCATGATTTTAGTCTACTTCTCTAACACATAATTGAACACTTTTTTCCATTATTCTAGGTAGCAAGCGATTTCCTCTCATTTAGCCGAGTATCTAATACATCCATGACATAGTTGGTTGTGCTAGTCATTGAACTATCTTTTAGAAAAGTCTACTAAGTAGGCTGAATTATTAATCTCTCTTCCGGAGAAGTCTTCTCAGTTTGTGTTTGCGCTAACCTCTCTTCTTTAGAAGTCTACTTGACAAAATTTCATCATAAGTGAATTCAGCAATGAAGTCAACCATTGTTTGGCATTTTGTCATCTTTCTTGGTTCATATTGTATGTTATACTCTCCTAACTCAAAGGCCCAAGCCATTAGTCTGCCTAATTTCTCTACTTTATGAATGGTTTATTCTAGTGATAAGTCTGTATAGACTACAATGGTATGAGCTTTTAAATATGGCTTCATTATCTAAGAAGCCTCAATTAGAGCTAAAGATAACTTCTCTATCCTTGGATATTAGATTTTCTCTCCTCGGTATACTTTGATCATATAGTATACTTACTTTTGTTCCCCATTTTCTAATCAGACCAATGCCGAGCTAACTGCCGACTCGGATACAACTAGGTATAACTAAAATTTCTCTCCCATGATAGGTCATGAGAGTAAGTGTGGAGATCCCATATATTTCTTTAATTTTAAGAAAGTGAATTCACATTCCTTGTTCCATTGAAATGATTTACTCAACACCTTAAATAAAGGAAGGCATCTATTAGTAGCTTACGAGACAAATTAATTTTGCGCCGCTACCCTTCATGTTAGCTTATGTACATATTTTTTGCTCCTTGGGGATTGCATGTTGATCAGAGCTTGGATCTTGTATGGATTTTCTTCAATACCTCTCTGATTTACTATGAATCCAAGGAACATTCCTTCCCTTTGTAGGGTTGAGTTTCATTTTGTGCTTCTTCAAATGATCGAATGTCGAACCCAAGTCATTAATGTGGTCACCATCTATATTACTCTTGGTGATCACCTTATGAATATATAATTCCATATTTTTGCCTAGTTTTTTTTCAAATACTCGCTTTACCAGCCTTTGGTATGTTGCTCCAGCGTTTTAGAGCCCAAAGGTATAAAATTATAAGAGTAAGTACCTTGATTGGTTATAAATGAAGTCTTTTCCTTATTGCTTAGTTTCATTTTGATTTAATTATATCTTCAGTATGCATCCATAAAGCTGAGCAGTTCATTTTCAACAGTAGCAATGACCAATTGGTCAATCCTTGGTAAAGGATTATGGTCCTTTAGATAAGATTTATTCAAGTATGTGAAGTTAACATACATATGCCATTTATTATTATTATTTCTAACCATCACGACATTGTACATCTATTAGTGGTACTTGACGTCTTCAATAAAGCTCTCTTTTAGTAGCTTCTCCACTTCCTCTTAAATAGCCATGTTCATTTCCTTGTTGAAGACACACCACTTTTATTTGATCGGATTGGCATCCTTGATTATGTTAAGTTTATGATGAATGAATTCTGGATCAATTCTTGGCATATATTCGTGAATCCAAGAAAAGACTTTTTGGTTTCTTGAGGAGGCCCACCAACTCCTTCTGATAGTGGGCTCCAATGATGAGCTGATATGCATTTTTGCTTCGGGTGTTCATTATCCAGGATAATTAATTCTATCATTTCCACAACTTACCCTTCAATTAGTTATGCTTCTTCATGCTGATCCAGCATTTCTATCGGTAAGTAGGGGTTAATTTATTCTATTCCTCCTAGTCAGCGAAAGTGTAGTAGCACTTTATCTTTAATTTGATCCCCTTTAATTACATCGTCTCTATAATAAGTGAGGAACCTTACACATTGATGCACGGTAGAGGGTACTGCTTTGAATTTTTTAACCCTACCCTACTGAGGATAATATTACATATTGAGTTTACATTCTTGTCTAGGATGAAGAAGCGGATCTTCTCAGTTCAACAGGTCGGCCAAGTATAAATCACGACTTTAATATTAATGGTTCCTAGAGGATACACCTTTTCTCCCGAGAAACCAATGAGGGGGGACTGTGGTAGGCTTTAAGTTTTTTATCTCGTAGTCCCAAACCATTGAAGCCGTTGTAGAGTAATACCTCGATCGATCTACCATTATCGATTAAAACTCTATCCATATTCCCTTCATGGACAAACATCATGATAATCAGAGGATCGTCATGAGGATGAAGCAACCCTGATAGATTATCTTCATATAATCTTACCAACAATTGATCTTTAATTACTTTCCTTACAAGAGTGTTAAAATCACTAAACAGGTTGATCTGCCAAATGTAAGGCCTGGGCTTCATTAAGTTAGACTTTCCTCTATGTTATTTCATCTCCTTTATCGACGTCATCTCCTGCAAGACAGTTAGAGCCAAAATGCATCTTTTTACCTAGTACACAGGATCCTTAGGTCTCTTCGGTAGGTCCAGATCATCCTCAAAATCGTTATCCCTTCCCCTTTTCTTATTGTCTCATCTTTTATAAGGGGATTTTGGTCGTATCTCTCAATCGAACGGTCTGTCCGGCCTCCTTCATCCATGAGCTTTGATAATTTACTTCTTCAAATCATGTTCTCTATCTTGTTCTTCAAGGTTATCAAATTTTTGGTGTTATGGTCGTAATATTTGTAAGGACAAAATTTCCAATTGAGTCCATTTGTATGTTATTTGACTTATTCCTGGAACAAAACGTGTTTGAGTCACTTTTATATTATCATGATCTCCACATATTCTATGACGTGTTTGATTAGAAAATGTAGCGAACAAGCTTTAAAGATATATCATGTCGAGTTTTATTGGTTCACGTTTCACGTATTCAATTAATTGCATTCCGAGATACTCTCGAGTATGAATGCATAATGTTTATGGAAATTTGTTTATAAATTAAAATATTCTAAAATGATTTTTAAAGGTTTTATCTTCATTTATTTTGAGATAATTACTGTTGAAAGTAGTGTGATTTCTCACCTTGGGCTTCGAGGCTTCAAATGACACGTGATGTCGTTCGAACGACATCTCTTAGTTGTTAGAACGACATACGCATCTCGTTCGAACGACTTGCCGACTTAGTTTTAAAATTTAAGGCAATGTTTGCTCAAAATTTTGATGAGTGTACATAACCATATTCCAAAAAAGAGCTCATGTGTTTTATGCATAAGTTTTCTAAAGTTTTCAAAGTTAAAAACCATCCTTAGAGTTTAAAAGATTCGAGATTTCATATTCTATTGCTATACAGATCTTATTTGTACCATCTGGGTTTATTCATCCTTATTGAACAAAAGGTTTCATTGGGTTTTACAGTACAAAAGCGGAGGAGTTTGTGTTTCGAATCATAAATGGTTGCCAAAGCTATATCGGTGGACATCGAGGCATTCATGGACGCGTGTGCTGTGGACAGGTAACATAGAAGGATTTCTATGTGGGCACTATGGAGGAGAGGTTAAAAAGAAGATGAGCATCAAGGCTTGTGGGGATTGATTCGTTGTGTAAGTCTGTCTATCTTCCTTTTGGAAAACTGTATCATAGTGATTGTCTGCTTTATGCCGTTTGAGGTATTTTTCCCTTAGTGGTTTCCTCGTACAAACGACGTTGTGAACTTCACTTTATTTTACTTTCTTTAATCATCTAGATTCATGTTTAGGATTAAACAAGATAAAATTGGACTCAATTAAAATTGGTTCACAAACTTGGTGCGTGTTAAAATTGGAAAAATATTATTTAAATAAAAATTATTTTGACATACTTAAAGCACATTTGAAGTAAAATGGGGCCTACAAATTAGTATCAGAGCAAGAAACATTTTTTTTGTGTGTGTTAATCCCTTGTGTTTTTAAGGATGAATTTCAAAGGTTATGATAGTCTTAGAATTCCTGTTTTCGATGGCACAAATTATGTTTATTAGAAAATGCAAATGAGAATTGATTTAAATTCAATTGATGGGCATATTTGGTTAGCGATTGAAAAAGGCTTGACACCACCGGTCACACGAGAGGGAGAGGCCACTAATTTAAAACCCACTGAGTTATGGACTGAAACCAAACATAGGCTTTCACTTTATAATTCTAAAGGTCTTTACGTTATTTACTCACATGTCACACCAGAAGAGTATAATCGAATCATGATGTGTGAAACTTCAAAAGAGTTTTGGGATATTCTTGCACTTACTCACGATAGCACTAGCACGGTTAGGTCGTCTAAACTTTAAAACCTCACTACACAGTTTGAGACAATTAAGATGTTAGAGAGTGAGTCATTTGATGAGATTTACGCTAGATTGTTGAATATTGTCAACTCGTCATTCAATTTGGGAGAGAAAATACCCAAAAATTGAGTCATAAAGAAAATCTTAAGGTCGTTTCCCACTAGATTTGATCCCAAACTGACTGTTTTGAATTTCTTAGGTCTTCTTGAATCAACAAAACTAGAAGAGCTTATAGGGGACATACAAACTTATGATCTTGATATCGTTACCTCTAAGAAAGTGCCAAAGAAATAAAAGGGCATTGGTTTGAAACCCGGAAGGAGGAGACTAATGTTTAGGATGATGATTCCAATTCCAATTTTGATGATGTAGCCTTGTTGGAAAATAAGTTCAAAAAGTTTATCAAGTTCCAAAAGAAATCGAAAGATGCCAAAAGGCTTGAGAAATTCAAGAACAACAAGGTCGATCCCACCCCTAAAAATAATAGTGAGAATGTTAATAGGGATGAGTCGAATAGGTTTTTTGGTTATGAGGGTTATGGTCACAAAGTAGCGGAGTGTCCCACTAGACTTAATAAGGAGGGAAAGAAACCAATAACATATAATGCCACCTTAAGTGATAGTGAACCGGAAGAGGGAGAGAGTTCTCCCATTTAACACAACTTTGTAGCATTCATGGCATGGCATGAGAGCAATGACGATAAATCTTTCCATGAAGATTCTCATATAAATGACACTTTTAAGGCCGTTGAGTGTAATCCCAAGTGAGTGAGGGTGAAACTAGTGAGGAGGAGGAGGAGATACATGCCGAAGAGTTACAAGTTGCCTTTAATGATTTTTATGCGAAAGCGGTAAAGGTGAAAAAGGCAAACTTAAAATTACAAGCTAAGTTGAATGAGCGTGTCTTAGAAAATAATGATGCTTTAATTGAGGATCTTAAGGCACGAGAAAAGCCTCTTAGGGAGAAACTAGAATACGTTGATAAAGAGAAAAATAGTCTTCGAGTTTGATGGAGACATTGAAGAAGGAGATTCTAGAGTTTGAGGAGTCTAGGCGTTTGCTTGAGTCTAGGATTAGTGATCTTGAAGAGAGACTGGGAGACTAGAGTAAGGTGAAGTTTGATTTGGAGGCAAGGTCGAAAAAGTTGGATAGGATTTTAGGTACCGTCCAAATCAAAGAAGATAAGTGTGGTATAGGCTTCGATGATTGTATTTCACCCATTCCGAAAGTCAATACCAACCGTATGAGAGAGTCGACTACGAACGTTAGGAGAGGTCCACATTTAGGTCACATTCCTTGTCATTTTTACAGCTTTTGTCACCTAAGTCATTTTTGTTATGACCTTAGGAATTCTCCTAGGAAGTTTAAGAATAAAGTTGTTTCGGTTCCCAAAACCCCTATGTGTCGTTACACACCTACTTGGGTTAGGAAATTGGACTTAGTGGCTTTAGGAATTAAACTTCAAGGTTCCTATTTCATTGCACTTGATTCTTCCCATGCTAAATCTAAAGGATGATTGTGTTACCATGTTTGTCATACGATAGTCTTTGCATCATGATATATATCGTTAGTGTTATGAAATGTGTATCTCTTTGTTATATTTTTTTCATTTATTTGAGTCTTATTTCAAAAATACAAAAATATATTCTTTTGATAAAATGTCTGAATTGTAAAAAGATGTTTGGTTATTATATTTTTGAGAAAATACAAAAAGATTTTGCTTTTTCAGTCAAAAACATTTTTTGATATACACAAAAAGATTTTTAGTTTATTTTTGTGTCGTGAGTTTTTATGTTTGACATGGCATATTGGTGTGCTTGGACCCCCATCATTTCATTATCCATGTGGCTCGAACATTTAGTCATAATTATAGATTCTTAGCATGATCCTAACCATTGTCTAATGGGATTGTTTCGAAGTTGATTTGCATTTGGATTCGACTTTGCATATATGCCATCATTGCACACATGCATTAGTTTATATGAATGTTTGGCTTCTCATTCGTATTTGAGTTTGGTGAGATGTTCTTATCTCAATTTTGTCATCTATGCATAATAAGACTTAGGAGAAGATGTGCATGTAAGAACTGTTTACCACGAAGATTTAGATTGCTTATATAAAAAAAATGATGAGTTTTCACGGGAAAGGGCTGCGAGAGAATAATAATCTCTTCGTGAAAGCCAGCGTTCAATAAAGCCCAGAAAAAAATTAAGGTAATAAAAAGAATCATATGACAAAATAGGGACAATAAGATTTCTCTAAGTTGAGAAACATAGAAACCTCAAAAGAGTTAGAAAATAAAATACTGTATATATCCTAATGTTGAAAAATCGTGTCCTGACGCTATTATTTGTAGCATTGTTAAGATTCTGGATTTGTGTGCATGTTGTTCATTTAGTTCATTAGCTCAATATATTAATTGTCACATATCGCTAAAACTAAGTTTGATGACATTTAGCTATCAATTAGAGCTTATTGAACATTTCGATGTGTTCATATTGTGACTCATTTTTTGTAGTTCACGCCCATTCATCCCATATCCATGTTTGAGCACATTGATACTATGTTATCATGAAACTCATATTGTTTTTGTTTTGAGTCACTTTTGCTACTGTTTCGTATCTCCAGTACCTGTTTTTATGATTTTTTTTCACTCGGCAAAACTTTATTTTTTTTGGAACTGGAATACAAAGTTTGATGAAGTCGTTTAAACGACTTCTAGACTTTGTTCGAACGACATGTCCAAGTCGTTCGAATTTTTATTCTCACAACACGTTTTTTGAAGCGTAAATTTTGTCAGATCTGGTAGCGAGATAGGTCGAACGAAGGTCGTCGGATGGGTTTTATCGCCCGATAGGCTAATAGATTGCACTGTTTGGGGTTGATTGATGTATGTTTTTAACGACACGTACCGTCGTTCAAAAGCCAGGGCATTATCGCTTGAATGACCTAAATGGAATTTTTTGAGAATTCTCTTGTTTCGTACCTACTTCATTTTTATAATGATAATTTATTCATATACTGCATAGATCGTTTAGTCATTTTTGTTTAGACTAGTCATTTATTTTATGTGATGTTTGCTAGCTATCATTTTGTATCTTCTGATTATTTTTAGTTAGTGTTCCATGTTTATCTAGATATGCTTAATTGATTACTTCACTCTAGATATTTGATGGTTTGTTTATATTTTTCACTTATTGTCTATTCGAGACAAAAAGTGGGGAGATGTATGTAATGTAGGGGGAGTTTTGAGCATAAATTTTTGGTTTTACATATTGGTATCATGTTATGTATGTTCATATTTTATTGATATCATGTTGTCTTGCACAAATTAGTTTTCACAAATTTATATCATGATTTCCTCACATGTTTAACGAATGATTTGTTTTACATTTTGGTATTTTTATATCATTTGTTCATCCATACTTAACTGGGTATTTTATGTTTCATGTGTATAGGTATTCTTCAGCGATGCGAGATTTCAAAACTACATCACATTCAGACTGCTCATGCTTGTGGGACCTGCATATACTAGTCCTTGTCTTGTATTTTTGATTTTGGGTCTTATGGGATGGATTTAGGTGTCATACGGCTTAAAGGCCTTGCTTAGGCACTTCACTGTTTGGGTTTTGTCCTAGAATAGTCAAAAGGGATATTTGTAAGGAAAAAATTTCCAATTAAGTACATTTGTATGTTATTTAACTCATTTCTGCAACAAAACGTGCTTGAGACATAGATACAATTTTATATTGTCACGATCTCCACATAATTTATGACGTGTTTAATTTGAAGACGTAGCAGTCAAGCTTCAAACATAAGATCATGTCGAGTTTTATTGGTGCACGTGTCATGTCTTCAGTCAATTGTATTCTATGATACTCACAGGTATGAACGCACAGTGTTTATGGGACTTGAAAATTTTTTGAAGCATGGAAATTTTTTTATAAATGTTTTTAAATGTTTAAAAATAATTTTAAAAGATTTTATCTTCGTTTATTTAGAGATAGTTGTTGTTTAGAGTCATGTGATTTCTCACATTGGGTTTCAAGACATCAAACGACATGTGATGTCATTCGAATGACATATCTCAGTCGTTAGAATGCCATATTCATCTCGTTCGAACGACCTGCCGACTTAGTTTTAATATTTAAGACAGAGTTTGCCCAAAATTTCGATGAGTGTGCAGAACCATATTCTAGAAAAGAACTCATACATTTTTTGCATAAGTTTTCTAAGGTTTTTAAAGTTAACAACCATCCTTAGGGTTTAAAATATCCAAGATTTTATATTTGATTTCTATAAAGATCTTTTTGCACCATCTGGATTTGTTTATCCTTATTGAACAAAAGGTTTCGTTGGGTTTTACAGTGACGAAGAGGAGGAGTCCATGTTCTGAATTGTAGACGGTTGCCAAAGTTACATCGGTGGAGACTGAGGCATTCACGGAAGCGTGTGTTATTGACATGTATCGTAGAAGGATTTCTATGTAGGCACTATGGAGGAGCGGTTAAAAAGAAGAAAATCATCAAGGCTTATGGTGATCGAGTTGTTGTGTAAGTCTGTCTGTCTTCCTTTTGTAAAATTGTATCATAGTTATTGTCTGGCTTGGGTCGTTCGAGGTTTTTTACCTTAGTGGTTTCCTCGTACATCCGGCGTTGTGAACTTTACTTTATTTTACTTGATTTAATAATTTATATCCATGTTTAGGATTAAACAAGTAAAATTGGACTTAAATGAAATTGGTTGACAAACTTTGTGCGTGTTAAAATTAGAAAAATATTTTTGAAAGACAAAATTGTTTTGACATCCTTAAAGCACATTTGAAGTAAAAAGGGGCCTACAATCTTTATGGAACTCCCAGTATTTACTATTATTTCTTCGATTTTGAGGATATTTCAGTTTCCTCGAGCCATTTCAGATCTCTGCTCCCACAAATTTTTTCTAGCATATGGTGAAGCTAATGGCCAAAGGAGTATAATCGTCATATCTATTTATATTCTCTACCTTTTATTTTTTCTCGTTCTTCTCTGAGATTTGGTTGGCATCATCCTTGGAGTTATTGGTCTCTTTTATAGTTATATCCCCCTTAGCGTTCATGATTTTACCAGATTTGGCTAGTAGTTTGGTTAGAGTCTTGTGCGGTTTTTTGGTTAGCGCATAGTACAACTTTTCAAGTAGCAATCCTCTCATTGATGCGTGATCGTCGTCTTTTCATCGTAATCAACGACCTCTATCTTTTCACTTTTGAATTGGGTGATATCATTTCATGCTGTCTCTCCAACTCGGTGGCGAACACTTAGTAGATGAGCTAACAATTTGGTCGGTTTAGCTCCAAAGAAGAAATTGCTAATGAACAAATCAACCAGCTGCTGAAAGCTAGAGATCTATCCTCGTGGAAGATATTTATACCAAATTTGTGACACCCAGTAATAGTACTGGAAAATTCTCGACAACTCATCTCATCGGGGACTAAATAGATCTCAGTGGCTGATTGATATTTCTCCATGTGGAGTACTGGATCCATTTTGCCATCGTACTTCGGGGTTACCACGGGTAATTTGAACTTCACAAGCATATGATAATTCATAATTTAAGGTTTGAAAGATGACCCTTTCACGAAACTCTTAAGTAAGGGATTTTTAGACTTTGCTATCTCCCCCAAACGATCCTCCAATCATTGGATTAAGCCTTTTCACAACTGATTATCTAGATTGTCCTTGGCTAAGAGAGTTTTAGCTACTCGATCATTATTTTGCACTGACGGAACCTTCTCTACATTCTATGGATCCTTTAGGCTCTTTGTGATAATGAATCCTCATCACTCGGAGACCTCAACGATCAAACATTGAGCCCCTAATCGGCCTTTCCAATACGCTCGGTCTCTCCTCAAAAAATGATTGCTCGTCATAGTGATTAGTGTCCCTGAGGTATGAGGTGACCTCAGGGCAGTATGTTTTATCATCAGTCGATCTAGAATTTCTAGATCTTCTTATTTCGTTTCGTGATCCAATATGCATCATGGTTGGGTTTATGATATGTCTATCTCTATAAGGGTAGGAGGCAAAATTTCCCCCCCTGTTGGAGAGTTCTTGTCCATATGGAATAATAGGGTCTACTATTGGCCTGTTCTGACTCGCTTGTAGCATCCAAGTCAATTATTTTACTATTTATTTAATTACCTCTTGACCTCTAGTTATGCTCATCAAAATTCCTTTGAGGTCTCACATTCCTACAAGTGTGAAGGGTGGGATGGTTTTATTTACCCCTTTACTTTCAATATTATCCCATGTCTCTGGCGGTAAAGGAGCTGACAGGTGAATTTGAATAAGTTTTTAAATAGGAAACAATGGATGGCTCGTCTAGTAATTTTCCATAGGCGGCGCCAATATATTATTGTCTAAAATTGGTATTAGGATAATTAATTGTCTTAATTGAATAATACCAATTATAAACTACCACCGATATGAAAGAAAATAATTTTAACTTGAGAGAGATGAGAGAAAGAGAAATGGATGAGATTTAACGTGGTTCAGTCCAAAGAGATGCTTACATCCACGGGTGCAAAGTTACTTTGTATTAGGGAAAATCACAAGCTCTCAAGGATCCCTTTAGGACTGAGTGTACGTCATTTTGTTCATATCCCAATTGAGGGATATATTGGGATATTTATAGTAGGGGTGAGAAGAAGAAGTGGAGTGGCTTCATATGTTAGGCAATTACACGTTTTTTATATTTTTAATGACATCTAATCATAAGCCAGCCGAGGGATTAACCTACGTGCCTTTTCAAAAGACACTGTAGATATTCCCACGTGAGTCTAAACTTAAACATTATGCATTGCTAACTGTTGGCCTTCTTATAAGTGGTAGGCCATACTACTGACCAATAGAGAACATTCGACCGACCACGATAATGAACTGCGGATAGTGCTTGATTGAATATATTATGATGACAGGTGTCACAATTACATTAGTCCACGCCATACTCCTTTTTTAGTATGTAACACATACACATCGATCTTATGAGTCCTACTCGTATGGAGAGCATTGGTGATAAGAGATACATTCTTGTGATGGTCGGTGACTTTTTAAGACACACTATCATGGGATTTCTTATAGAAAAATATAATGTGGTTCAGTTCCTAACAATCGAATGTCGTTTCCTACAAAACTAACATGGTGTCACTATTAATCATATGTATATTGACAATTGCATTGAATTTAAAGAAGATGGGGTGGATAGCTGTTGTGATGAAGTGGGAATAAAATATGAGTTTTTGGCCATTCATACTCCTCAACAGAAGGGGATAATTTAGAGGAAGAACCAGATGATTCATGATATGGCTAAATCCATGCTTATTAGGAGAAATGTGCTTGGATATTTTTTAGCAAAAGCATTTAATACCACATACCATATGATGAATAGGGTATATCTCTGTCATACACGTTACACACACCACATGAGATGTGGATAGGGAAGAAACCCAACATATTGTATTTCCTATTTTTTAGGAGTCCTCATTGTATTTTGAGGGATAAAGAGCAATTAATAAAGTTTGAATCCCGAAGCGATGAGGGGATATTTTTTCGATATTCATAATCGAGTAGAGCTTATAGGGTGTTTAACCTTGTAAGCTCTAAGTTTGTGGCATTAATAAATGTCACAATTGGAGATGAGGAACACCTACGTTTATTGATCCCAATATCGAGCATGAGAACGACGCAACCCTTGGTGACGATCTCATCATTCCTCATACTACTTCGATGGATACCATGCTTTATTTAGAGGATCCACCCTCCTGGGTTAGAAAAAGTCATGACCCTTCCAATATACTTGGCGATCCCACACTATGTGTCAAGACTCGCGCTCAACTTAAGAATATGGTTAAATATTTTTTATACACCTCCTTGCCTAAAAATGTGGAAGAAACAATCAAGGACGATCAGTGATTATGCGCAATGCAAGATAATTTTACAAGATAATTTGATGTCTGGGATTTAGTCCCCCGACCTAGTCAGACTAATGTGAT